>CM034350.1:68491360-68515438 GCA_019925275.1 Mytilus edulis
TGCAGAAAATCGTGAAATGAACATGGTTGTATAGCTACCGTAACCTTTAACTTGTATGACAGTAGCATCAAATTCCATTTTAAATTCTAATTCGTAAACTCAAACGAATATAAAATATTTATCAAATAACCACAAACTCTCACATGGGAGACGCCACTTGCAGAGACAAGTGCACATTTATTATTCGTATATGTAAAATGAAATCAATGTTTTTGTGTAAATACACCGAACATTCTCAGCTGGTGCTGGTTACCGCATACTAAAGGTCAGCAAATCTGAAAATAAATAATATAAAATTATTATATTATTTATTTAGGAAAGTGCTACTGGTCACTTTAACTGCAATGACTCGAATGACTTTAAGCTACCTGAATTCACTCGTGCATGAAACTTTAACCCCCATTCAAACCGACCTTACTATAAATAACTAAACACGTGTTAACTATAAACAACAACAACATTCTTGCATGTTCGACTTTTGTACAACTGTGATAAATACATATAATGACAAAGATGTTTGAACAAAACAAAAAACAGACATTATAGGTAAACATTCAAAAAATAGTGGTAAAGCAGTCAACATTGTGTTATAATCTTAATCATTATAAAGACAATCAAATATGTGTCATAGAAGCACAAAAAAGACATAGAGACAAAGCACATTGACAACCAATTGAAGAGACGTTTAACAGTTCCACTGGTATCTTTTGTCTCCTTTTTTAACATTGATGTACTGACGTATATGAAATATTTTGAGAATATTTTTTATATTAAGATGTCGTATGATTGCCAATGAAACAAGTCTCCACCAAAGACAAAATGACAATGAAGTTAACTAATATGTATCACCGTACAGCATAGAACAATGAGAGGAAAAACCAATACCGCATAGTAAGCCATTAAATATTTTTATAAGTTTTACACTACCATAATGAGCATGGTATTCTCTTAAACATTTAAAAATATTTGATTTCTATACACTTTTGTGTTTGATTATATAGGTAAATTTGAATTAATGCAGCATAAATAAATGACAATAGATTATGTTTAATATAAACATACAAAGACAATTCCAAATGATTAACGATTTACGTAATTACACTACTGGAAAAGAAATGAATGCTGAAAGTTGAAAAAATCAAATTCAGTTTTAAAGGGTTGCATAATTTGTTTGTGCATTTTTACCCTGTGAATAAAGTCCTACAAAAATATTATCATATACTGCAGCAATTAAATTTGAAATAAAGAAAAATAAAAAAAATATTATAAATATAAAATTAGAGATAAACAATTAGGTCTTTCCAAGCGTAAGAGTAACCCTTTTAAAAATGTCCACAAAACACACTTAGTAAACCACAGGCAGGATAAACCTCAAAATACAAATGTCACAATGTGAACCGGTTAACCAAGATAACGGATCCAAGATATATAACAAATAAAACTTTGTTATGACAGATATATGAATCATATGAAAAATTTAAATATACTCATAGTAACTTGTAACAATCACCAAGCCATCACTGCAAATCAAAGGTATAATTCTTAAACTTAAGACACATAGTTATAACCTGATCAAATATTATGCCCTTATATAGATATAAAGCACTTCTCAATTTATTTTCAACAATGTGCAAACAAAAATATCCATTGTTATTTTCAATGTAATGCCATTAACATCTTTAACATGATGTAGCTGTACTTAAGTGTATTTGCTCTTAAGTTTGTGTATTTCTTAAATAATAGAGGGGTTCAATCA
Organism: Mytilus edulis; assembly: GCA_019925275.1. Taxonomy (NCBI): domain Eukaryota; kingdom Metazoa; phylum Mollusca; class Bivalvia; order Mytilida; family Mytilidae; genus Mytilus; species Mytilus edulis. The sequence continues at coordinate 68,493,117 of CM034350.1, forward strand.
GACTCGTTGGAATACAAAGCTGGTTAGAAACAGAGGGCACAATAAGAACCCAAAGTTCTGTGAATTGTCTGTCGGACATTCAGCAACCGACAATACACAGCTGTAGTCTTTAATACATGTTAGAAACTTGAGCACACTATGACATTGTGCAACATCATGTTCACTGTAGGAAATGTTGTTCTTTTCAAAATACATTGAAATTTTATTAAAGAACAACGAAGATGTTGACTTTGCTTATATCTACTTTAAAGCGGTTTTAATCTTTCATTTCAGGGCAAGTAGTTAAATATGTAGAGTATTATAAATGTGTTCAGCTCTCGTATTTCTGAATATGCAAATCATTGACTGAGGTATGGCAACATATATAGTCAAATTGACTTCTCCTCTCCAGTAGTGAAACTCGTGCTACAATCATGAGTCATGTCAGTTTGGATTGAAGACGTTTTATTGATGCTTGGTGTGTGGAAAATACACCGCTTTCTGCATATAAAAAAAAACTTTGCAACAACTATTTAAAGATACACAGATTTCCTGTGTCAATGTTAAATACTTGTAGTAATCCAACTTGTACTCTTTTTACAGTGTCAGTCAAATTTGAATTCAACCCTGTAACACCCGGCTGAGCAACTTTTTACAGAAGTTATCTATTTATGATATGTTAAATTCACTCTTAGTCAAAGGGTTCTCTTTTGTGGCTGGATTCTCTGAATATACCCCAATTCCTTTTTTTATCGGATATTTGTAGTAACATGCTTTGTAATCAAGAAATAATCTGAAAGACGCCTAGGTTGAACTACTTCATATCTCCTTTAAAGTAAAAGAGGATATATTAAAACCATTTTAAACAATCTGTGCTATTCAAATTTAAATAAAATGTCTTGAGGTCAATACGCACATTGCAACTATGGACATAAATATATTTGATAAATAAGAAGTTGATCAAGAGATGAATATGAAATGCATTATACAGCACATCATGCCCACATCAAACGGACTGATATAAGGAAGATGTCCAATAGAAAACGGTAAAATACTATACAACAACCTTCAAAGTAGGGGTAAAAAAAGTATCCACATTTGTAAAACTTTAAATCAATGATGCAACAGAGAAAAGCCAGAATAAGAAGATGGTTGCTAAATCTAGATATAAATTCTTACTACAGTAAAACTGACTATAATGGACTATTCCAATATAAAGTAAAAAGTGGAATATACAAAAACAAAGGAATCAAGAATCAGAAGTCAAAGAAAGACTAAAAATACCATGGACAACAAAAAGATAAACAAACAATACCAGTCAACACTAGAGAACAAACTAAAAATTGATTAATTTGATTGATTTTTGGGGTTTTAATCCCACTTTTACGCACCACATTTAGGCTATTGTGTGGAGGCCAGTTTTTTTGGTGGATGAAGCTGGAGTGCCAGGAGAAAACCACCAACCTTTGATAGGAAAACTGGCAATCCTTGTCAATTAAGATTGATGTCGAGTGCACCTGCACGAGCGGGGTTCAAACTCACAACCACAGTGTTGACTGGCTAGTGATTACAGAAGTTACTACTAAGACCACTCTGCCACCGATTCCCCTTTACTAAAAATTGAAGAACAAAAACCACAGCAAAACTTGGGCAACAAATCAAATTAAACATTCTAAATTTGATGCTTTTGAGTACTTTCTTTGATTTACATTGACACTGCCATGAAAGTTGATGATAAAACATCGAAATTATGATAATGATTTTGGTTCAGCAAACAGGTGATTCAATTGTAATTAAAGTTTGTGTTGCCATATCATTGCTATAATTTTATTTTTAATATAAACATATAATAATCATTAACAAAATTTAATAACATTCTGTCTATATATATATATGTAGTATCTATATATCTGCACTTAATCATCAAAGGTTACATAGTTATTATTGCATCATATACATTCAGTTATCTCAAAGATTTATGCAAAACCTATTTTAAGAGGTAAAATATGCAAAACAATACTCAGTTACTAAAATTTACGAGTTTATTTGACTTTGAAAGAACATTTCATTTTAACTGCTGCATAAAAAACAGTGAATATTTCATAGAAGTTAAAATAAAATGCTTTGCAAAGTCAAAAGAACTCTTAACTAATAATAATAAACATAGTAAACTTATGTAGAATAATAAAATAAAAATTTTGTAGAAATTTTGGTAACTAAGAATCATTCAAAACAATCTTGACATATTGTTGTACATAAAAAGAATGAAAAAGTTTCTTGAACTATGATCCTTATATCATGATTTGCATAAAAACTATTATGAATTCTCATCTCAATGTAGCCTATTTGCACTGACACAACACAAGACAGTCATCAGTCAAGATTTTATTTTTAGAATGACCACAATGATATTTGACAAATCTGAAAGGTAGCTTAAATTGATAAAATCTGACACTTTCTACAGGATTCTCAAAAATCAGTCAAAATAAAAGAAGAACATTTTTTGTGTTAAACTTTGTCATCTCAAAACTGTCTTCTTATTTATTGGTACTATTGAAATTAAGAATTCTTTTATCTTAATTTACTTATTTTGTTTCAATCAGTCAGCATTCCCCATGTTAGGCATAAAGTTAATACACTTGAGTTGTGTGCTAAACAGTGGCGTTAAACCCCAATCAATTAATAAAATAATCAACCTTTTTTTATGGCCATGAAGGCAGTGGTTCATTATCTTTACCTCAACTTATGGCAGACATTGCAAAGGCCCAAGCAGTCCAGACAATAAAATATGTGTCTATATGTAAAATAATCATTATAAATTATCACAGAGATCAATAAAAAGTCAAATTTTAGTATATAACTTAGTACTAGAATCTATTATTCTCCATGAATCTATATTAATAAGTCATCCAGTTCTTTCCATAATACCACAGGTTCTTGATGTTTTCTTTGCTTTAAATAGGAATCCATCTTTCCATCGAATAAACCAAAAATTCCACCTGTAAAAGAAATTTCATTCTCAGATATTGAAATCTTTTTTTTTTAAACCAAAAGAGAAAATCAAAACATAACAAAGTCATAAAATTGATTAAAAATATCAACATAAAAATAACCTAAGGACAACTTAATATAAAAAAAAGACATACCACCACTGAATCGACAATGATATACATGTAGTTGTGTTCAATAACTATTTCAGAGGAATATGTCTATGAGCATCAGTACATCATTTGGCCATACAGCTCTGAACTTGTCTGCATATTTTATCATCCCTGTCATTGAATGTTCCTGATGAATCTATGAAGAGTAATTTATATGCCAAAGAGAAATACAAATAAATAAGAGGCTGAAGATCTAAGGTACTTACACAATCACTAAAGATATTCCATCATATACTTAAATCATATAGCCTTATAAATGTAAAAAGACTATATACTGATATATATACATTTATATATCAAGCAAATGATAATTTTATTAAACTAAAAAAGTTTCAGTTCAAATAAGCCAATCAGAAAGTTGTTCTCTGTTATATCTAAAGGATTGTTAATATTTGGGGAAATTGTAGTTGCGTATTTACCTGTATGTATAAATAAAATTCTGTTTCTTGGAACCTATCTGGATTTGATGTAAGTTCTTGTACTAGGCCATTTGCTCCTTTACCAGAGTAACAAGGATCTAATATAATACCAGTACTTCTACTCACGGACTGTATAAATTCTATAAAAAAAAGTTTACTATTAAATTCATTCTTTGACTACTGATTTTCATGGTTTTTCTGAATGGCTTTCTGGACTAATTATACAACTGTAAACCAGATTTTACATATTTAACCATTAAAAAACCTAAATTGTGCGACTTTTAAATTCTCATAAAAATTAGTTTTGATGAATGAAAGTCAGACATCCGATGATTGATGATTTGCGATGATGAAGTGTTCATTTTCCATCTTCGTAATTCTCATACAAAAAAATGTATTACGCTTTATCACTATTTTATTTCAAAAGAATTAATTATACAAATGAAAGTACATTTGTACCATTTTTTCAATGTTATTGTTTTCATTAAGTGACACACTTATGGCCCAGTTAACATCTCTAATGATTGTTTATCCAGCAGAGGACATTTCATCTCATTGATAGGACATTTTATTAAAGATAATGGTTGTTGACAGAAAGTTTCAACAAAATCTGTGACCACCCGTGCCAAACTTTGGTGGATGGTTACAGAGAATGGGTGTTAAATACAGCACTAAAAGTCTAAAAGGTTGAATCCAATGTTAAAAGTCGGTTCTAGAATGGAATTCATATCATAGGGAAGGTACGTAATGGGCTCTAGATATACCTCCTGTACAATACTGTTTATAAAATTGCATTACAAACTGTTCTTTCTTTTTATCGTGTCTAGATTGTGGTACACTTGGTCTATACTTCGTATTTATATATATATGTTGTTTGCAATTTGATAATAGTTTCAAGAAAAAACATAAATAGCTGGGTGACAACTTTAAATTGCTCATTATAATGGGCATGGACCGACTCTGGACCATTAATTGTTCGCTATGAATTACACAGAACTTCTGTCAAAGCTCAAGAGGGAACATAGAACCTTTAGTTACATAGTATTTGGTTAGATAATCTGCACATTGGACACATCTCTTGTCGTATTTCCATGCTGAACATATAAACAGGCGAGTATTTATTCAACCAGGTAAGTTTTTTACAAAATGGGCTATTAAAAAAATACAGGTGAACAGATTAAACCTGGGCTAAATTGGGCTCTAATGTCATGCTAAGATGTCCTCTAGTAGTAGTAAAAAAAAAAAAAAAAATGTCCTGCGCCCCATTTATCTGCTGATTTTTTAAACTCAATTTTTCAAATTAGTGTCATCACTTCTGATTACAAGTGTGCAATATTTAAACTGTTCACTTTGCAATCTACTCCAATTGAGACCATGTGTAACAGATGCATGAGACAATTTGCTAAACTAAAGCAATAATTGAATCAAAATTTTAGATTAAAAGTCGTCAATAATGAAAGAAATACAAGTAAAGAAAATGAACACTTAAATTTGCAATGTCCACAAATCATGATGTAAAGTCGTAAAACAACATATGATTATTTACAAGATTCATATTTTTCCCTTCATTATTTTTGTAACAAATCATTGACAGGTTGCAGTAACATGTATTCTTTAAAATTTTAAGTATTTTTTCTCTATTCTTTTTTTATGTTTCATGTTCATTATTCTTTCTTCTATATATCTTGTGTCCATTATTTTATATTCATCACATTTCAGCACTAGATTATTGTTTTTTATTTTTTTAGGGGGAGGGGGTTTCTATTTTTCCAGTTTTCATGGATGGCTTTCTGAACTAGATATGTCACAAGAATTTTACATATTTTACTGTAAGAAACCTAAATTGTACTACTTTTTTTTTATCATGAAACATTAGATTTGATGAATGAAAAATTAGATTTGATGAATGAAAGTCAGACATCCTGTGATCGATGATATGCGATGATGAAGTGGTCATTTTCCATTTCTGTTTTTTTTTCTCAGAAAACTTAAAACCACAAATTCAAGAACCCACCACATTTTGCTCAAACCATAAAAATTGATAACCACAATTAAAAGTACTTTCACAGTTCAACATGAAATGAAACGGTTAAATTTGGTTCTTGTTTTACTTGTTCTACTAAAAAGATTTCTTGTTACTGGGATAAGTATCTATAGGGTATTGACATGATAGGAAATAAGTTTGAAGATGAAGATATGAATATGTTTCCACACAACATGAACAATGAGAGAGATTTATCTAGGAACAAGGAGTTTTAAATTTGTCCTGATTGTTTGATTGATTGAATGTTCCTTATGAGGTGCTGTCCAAGTGTTGTTACTTTGTAGCCGATCTATAATCAAAGATGGCCGCCAGCTGGGGACTTAGTTTAACATAGAACCCTATGGGAAATGCATACAAAGGACTTCTTTTAGAAAACTACTGAATGGAATGATACCAAACATGACATGAATGTTCCTTATGAGTTGTTGACCAAATGTTGTTACTTTGTAGCCCATCCATCTTCCAAGATGGCTGCAAGCAGGGGACTTAGTTTAACATAGGACCCTATGGGAAATGCATACAAAAGTCTTCTACTAGAGAACCACTGAATTGAATGAAACCAAACATAGCATGAATGCTCCTTTTCTATTCAGGTGCTGGCCAAGTGTTGTTACTTTGTAGCCAAATTTTATCTCTTTTTATATGATTTCAATAAAAAAAAAAAGTAGAGTCAGGTGAGCGTTACAGGATTTTGAGAGCGTCTAGTTCGTTTTGGAAAGGAAGTTGCTCTCTCTACGTGTAAGTCTTCTGGATGAAGATTGTTTATTTTTCTTCAATATGAAATTCAAAAAGTGTTTTAAACTTATTATCAGTAACTGTCCATCTTTTTTATGGGATATCTAAGATGTTTAAACTTCCTCTTAACAGAAGATATTTCTATACTTTCCAAATTTTATATAATTGTTAAGGCTATCTGTCTAAAATAATTACCACCAATCAAATTTATTAAAAGTCCCTTCCTTCCATTCAATTAGTTCTGGAAAAGCCTTAAAAATAATTCAAATGAGAATCCGTGTTGAAGTGAGTAACTGGTTTCAATTTTTTATGCTGCTGTAGATTCATTACTTTTAGTTAAATACCAATTTCCATGGATTTCGTAGGCACATGTTAACCACGAAATCAAATGTTCAACGAACTGCTAATTTTCTATAAGGTTTTATGCAGGCTTTGGCAAAAACATGAATTCATACATCCATGAAAATGCAAGTTTTCCTCAATCCACAAAAATTAGAATCACTAAAATAAATGTCTTATGAATCAACAGTATTTAGGAATAAAGGCATTTGACATTCTAAATATGATTACAAACTGATAATTGTCCCTCAATATATTATTTAAATTTTATAAACAAACCTTGTTCTTCAGGGTAGATAAGCCATACCCAAGTCCTTTGTAACCATCAACAATATCTATTATGTCATCAGCACAAACTGAATCACCAAGTCCTACTTCTTTTAATGCCTCGTTGATGTGATCAATAAATGATTGCTTGTTATCAGAAACAGTTATTGCATGGATTCTGTATTCAAAATAGATCAAAATACATAATGTAATTGGGTGGGGTATAAAAATGTGATTTCTATGTAGAGTATTGCTTTCTCTTTGAAAACTCTGAAAGTTTGTTATCACTGTTGTGTAGTTTAATTCATACGTATTAACTGGGTATGAGTGGAATAGTAAGTTAATTGTCAAAGAGGTGCGACTATTGCCCTGAGGCGTAGCCGAGGGCAATATGTGTCAAAGAGGGGATTTAATATCACATCAGGAGCTTTTAATATCACATCAGGAGATTTATCAGATGAACAAACTTTTTATTGGAAGTTTCTATATTTTTCTGCAAATATACTTAACAAATTCAATTTGAGGATTGACTTTCACAGTAACTGCAACACCTCCATTTCAAAAGACAGAACCTATCCTTTTAAATAAGTTTAAATTTGATTCAGATTGGTTTAAGCAATTTAATATAACATTACCTGAGTTTTGATTGGTTTAGATAGTTAGCTATAGAAAGTCCTGCTGCTGTTCCACCACTGCCACAGGCAAACACAATATCATCAAAGTCTTCTAAAAGTCCCTAAATAATTATCAACAGTATCAATAAGAGTATTCTTGTTCTTTTTGGCAGTTTATTTCCACAAGATATGTATTCATATACAAAACCCTGCATATCATTTTCTAGAAATGGGAGTATTCAAAACACAGATGAATAATTCTACATGGCCTGTGTGTTAAAAAAAAAATTGTGATACCATACTATTTAGAAGTTGAATTATCCTTAACTATGCCTTTAAGGAAGATATGTAGATTTTAACCTTTTCCTCCTATGGTTTTCAGTTGATAATTGACCCTCATTGATGAAGGCTGTACAGTGACCTATAGTTGATTACATCAATGTCATTTGGTCTCTGTAGGAGAGTTGTATCATTGACTATCAAACTGCATCTTCTTATTTTATGTCAGTAGAAATCATTTCCACTGACATATGTTCTTATTTTATAATATCCTTTCAAACACTGAAAACTCCATAGAACCAGACTATACCAAAAACATAATTTTTGGTATGTGTTTAGAATGGCTAACCTGTTCTTTGTCATGTTGACAGAAACACTAAACAAGTAATTTAGATGTTTTAATACATTTACCTGAGAAATCATTTCTTGGAATGCTGTAAGATAACCATATAATCCAATAACATTAGATCCACCAATCGGAACCAAGTAAGAATCTTCTCCTGTTTCCTTCCTATAAAATAAAATAACTGTCAATGGGAGATAACTCAAATTCATAATTTTCACAGTAATTCATTTGTAGCTCTGTTATTGTTTCTGATTGATATATATACATTATAATAATTATTTGTTTGTGCAAATGTTTCACAGACACTTGTCCCTGAAAAAAAACACAATACCCCTTTTATTAAGGTATATACAAGTTTTTAAATTCTGCATGAATTAACTTTAACAAAACAGTTTCACTGTGTGGTACATTTGTTAAAATTCTCTTATAAAGTACTGTTATAAAATGTGTCAAACTTTCAGTGTGTATGTAAAGACGATTTTGTTATGAAAAAAGCATCTGCATAACATACTTACTTGATATGTGCTGCTAGTTTTTCCATCCTTGGTTTTATGTCTTTCACATATTTGCTTGTCTTTGGTATCAAATACATACTAGCGCCACTCATTTTGTCCAATAAAACATTTCCTTCAAATGTTACATTGGTACTGCAATTTTTGTATTCAAGTTTACCAGTTTTAGTTTCTTTTGATTCCATTGTATAAGGCTGTCAAAGGAATTCCTTATCAACATTAGTTTAATTCTTCTCTTGGAAAAACATAGATGGCAATTCTATGAGATGTTAATGTTTGAGTTAATATTTCTGAGTTACTGATTTTAAAAAAGCACTTTTTTTTCTCATTTTGAAAGTTGAGAGTATAGAGGGGTTTTTGATATTTTTGTTCTTTGTCAGTTTTCATGATTTTCATATTTTCTTTGTTTATTGAAGGGATCTGCTGAACAAACGCCTCCAATGTTTTGTGCTGGTAGGGTTAGTTTAAGGTGAAATGTAATTTTGCTAATCAAATCACACAAAATCTTTAATTTAACATTGATTGTGTAGAGAAAGTTACATCCATCATTCTTTAAAACCAATCTTTATTTAATGGAAACTTTTCTGTCAACTTTAATAAAGTGTTACAAAAATGATAATGAAAATAGTGTTATTTAACACAGTGAAGACTGAAAGACACTAAACCATACTCTTTCTAAGAATAATTAATAAGCAATTTGCTTTTTTCTTTGATAAATAAAGTTATAAATATAATAACCTTACCACTTCTGGACTTCTTAACAGAAGATGACATTTCAACCCAAGCTGTGCTGCAGCAACTGCTGTAGACCTGGCAAAATTAGACTGAATACTACCACAAGTGATGACATTCTTACAGCCTTTCTCAATGGCATCAGCAAATAAAAACTCAAGTTTTCTGACCTGAAAAGAAACCATTGATAATTCAGTACCTCTCTAATAATTTAATGTTCAAAATATACACGATATATGCTGTAAATTCAGAAATAATTGCATGCATTTTTTATTGCAATTTTTAAAGAATGTCCCAAGTCAAGAGCCTCTGGCCTTTGTTAGTCTTGTATTATTTTTAATTTTAGTTTCTTGTGTACAATTTGTAGTTTTGTATGGCGTTCATTATCACTAAACTAGTACCATATATATATTTGTTTAGGGGCCAGCTGAAGGACACCTCCAGGTAATGAAATTTCTCGCTGCTTTGAAGACCTATTGGTGACCTTCTGCTGTTGTTTGTTCTACGGTTAGGTTGTTGTCTCTCGGACACATTCCCCATTTCCGTTCTCATTTTATTAATGCATGTTAGATATTGTGAAATCTGCATAGCAATATATATGTTAGATATCAAAATGTGAGTTCTAATTATTGCGATACTTACCATCTGCTCACCCAGTTGTATTATTTGCATAAAAAAAAACATGCAATGATTTCTGAATTCCAAATATTCAAGCATTATTTCCAAAAGTTTTATTTTTGCTCATTTCTTCTCATCTTTTTCAACTACTCCTCTTTATTATTTCAAGAAATTGATTGGGTTTTGTTTGTATTTGCTATATCATATATTGTCAAGTGTCTGGTATAATCAATAAAAACTTTTTCATTTTTATTTGTGCTTATTGTCATAACATGATACATATCTGATGATTAAGCCTATTTTCAACTGGTTTTTAAGTTGGTTATGTAATGCTAAAGAAAATCTGCCATTTGTTTCTAATTTTTTTCTTGTTCGATATGCAATTTTTATTTAGTAATCATACAGCTTGCTTTACAGTATTGGATTTGCTAATTGTTAAAGCTGAATAGCAAATTATAGGTGTTTCCATCCATGTCAATTGGTCTTAGGTTGAATGTTGTTTCATTGAATATCATACCACCATGACCACAGTTGTTTCATTGAATATCATACCACCATGACCACATGTCCTTACTTTTTATCAAAATATGACAAAAATTCAATGTCCAGATAAGCTTAAAGGTAACAATATCAACACACCTTATTACCTGACAATGTTGACCCCGTCATATCATCTCTCTTGATGTAAACTTTAAACCCACTCGGTACATTTGGAAGTCTCCACTCATGGATTGGTGTATTCATATTACCAAGCTGAAAAAAATTAAAACACATCTTTTTGTCAGTGTTTTCAACAACATTCTAGGTTTATATTGTTTATACACAGGCACTTGTCTCAGAAAAAAAATTTCTATATACCTTATTATAAGGTATATAGGGAAAAAAAATTCTGAGACAAGTGCCTGTGTGTTTATATACCATACTGAACATACATATCCAATTAGTTAAAGTGAGATTGGAACCTAAACTGCTTCTAACATATACATGTTTCGATAATCTACTTTTATACATGTTTGAAACAAAAATAGGCATATATCTAATATTTTTTTTTATAATATTCATGATATTGAAGCTGAGATTGTAGCTAATATGCTCCTTTCAAGTGTTTTAAGATCTTGTTAAAAAATTTTGTTGTAATTGTTTGTTGAATAAACTATCCGTAAAGCTTATATATTTTGCTATAAGATGTTTCTTCTTTATACCTTTATACCTTTATCCTCGGGTCGTTACTACTTCTACTTTTAGTGACCGCCTTCAACAAGTTGAAGTTTATGTCACTTGTACTCAAAAATGACTGATAAGTCAGCTGAGAAAGCTATCTATGTTTAAAACTCAAATTGCCCAAGACCAGTCATGTAGACTTTTAAATAAGATAATATGATACTGATAATCATAATAAAAAGCAGCAATATATTTATAGCATTGATATAGACAACTTTTGAGTTCATTGTGGGTCTCATTTGGGTCTAAACGAGATGCAGGATTACCGATTTTTCGCGAGCGTGAAACGTGAAAGTCAAATTATTGTGTGTGAAAGTCTTGCGGGTAGGATTGGAAATGAAAAAAAAATGAGAATTGCTCTTGCACACAGTGTAAGTGGGATACGGGAATCTAACAAAACAGTATAAAGCGCGATCCGGGATCAGAACCCCTACCCCCCCCCCCCCCAAATGAGACCCCATCCCCTTCAATGCATTCTGTCAAAAACTTTGGGTTAAATGAACATCATTCTTGTGTTGTAATTATTTGGACTACGTCTAGCATTAGTCCTTAACCAGCAAGTGCCTCTCCTTGATTTGTGTTTGTTATCTTTTAAACTTTTTTTATCTGTACATTATTTGTACTAGATCTGACTGTAGATGCTTACCCTCACAAAATATTTAGGAATGTGTGACAGTCTGTTACACCAGTTTGGTGGTGAAAATGGTGTCAAAACTGAAGCCATGGTGCCAATTGGATGTACAGTTTATTTTGTTTTAGGCAGTAAACATCACTTTTGCAAATGCTGCTGGTCTGAACATTATAAATATGTTCTAAATAAAATGAGTTGTTTCCCTTTAGTAGTTTTTCGGATTATCTCTATTTGTTTGGCCTCGGGTCTTTTCCTAGACATTTACTTGAAACCATTCTGAGGGAAAAAATGAGCAATCATCACCCGTGTATCAAGTTGAGACTTATCGACTGTTGTTTAAGCTCTGAACAAAGTGTTTGAGTGAAGGTGTCATGCCACCAAAATCCTTTCAAATCAAAGTTCGATAAAACTAAAATCGAAAAGTGAAGCAAAATAGTGACAATATGGCGGGAAACTTTGAATTGCTAAATTTGATAGGCAGTGGGACTTTTGGCCAAGCATGGCTTGCAAGAAACAAAAAAGATAATTCAAAATGTGTGATCAAAGTAGTAAAAATTCTAAAAATGTCTGAAGGTGAACTTGATCAAGCTTTGACAGAGGTTTCAGTTCTAGCAAGATGTAAAAATACCAACATTATAAAATATCTTGATGCCTTTGTTGATGAAGGGTCTCTGAAAATAGTAATGGAATATGCAGATGGAGGTATAAATTGACAAGCTATTGATTTAAATGTTCATCATAACAAAACCCGACCATAGAGTAAAAAACAGCCAAAGGCAACCAATTGGGTTCAACCTAGTCCAAATAATTATGACGTCTTAAAGGCTATTATAATTAAGTAAGGCGTCAAAGAAAAAAATTATAATAGCCTTTCAAGACGTCATAATTATTTGGACTAGGTTCAACCATAGTCCAAATAATTATGACATCTTGAAAGACTATTATATTTTTTTCTTTGACACCTATAAACATCACAGGGACTCGGTTAGCAGATTAAAATTTTGTAAATCAATATTTTTTATTTATTTTTTATTATTTCCTGTCTATTTGCATTACTATATTAAAGTATTTAAAGTTTCCATCACTTTTTCTTTGTTTTCTGGCAATGTGCAGTTTACTATCCATATCCATATACTGAAAAAACCTAAAGGGATCTAAGTCGCCATCTTGAATTGCCTTCCCTACTTTAGATTAAAAATAATTAAAAATATTAATAAATTACTATATACCTTACAACAGCCCTCATTTTCTTCCGAAATGATTCTTCTATCACATGCATATTTTGATTTGTGGATTAACAGAACCCTTACGAAGTTTCAGTTGCATTCGTGTCAGAATATTCAAATTTCCCGGCGAAAGCAACGTATCATTCGGAAACTTCCGGGTTGATGCGTTTACCACAACGATAAATCCTTATAAACAGACGAGTGCTGTCCCTTGATTAATTATTTCCTATCGAGCGCAAAGTTAACGAATAGAACCTTTCTTCAAACGGGGTAACATAAATCATTGACTTTTTCATAGACATATCAATAAAATGAAAAAGTTACTTAAAATATTGACAAGTTCAATGGGATTTATAAGGTTTACTAACAGTGCCAGGATACAAAAAAAGGGGGGCCGGTTGGTAGGTCAACTTGGAGTAATACTTTGAAAAAGTATATTTACTTATCATACATGCATGTACGAAGATCAATCGGAAGGCCCCTTTTCCAAATTCATACATACTCCTCTGATTATGTAAGTGTTGACCTGCATAAATCCATGATTTGAAAAATATCAGGACGATGTCAGAAATACAACCCGATAGTTTGGGACAATCATTTGATATTTTAAATGGGCGGAAGGATAGGAGGATAATCTGATATTGAAACAATGCATGCAATAACTGTTCAAAGACATTTTTGTTTGATATTTAATTTATATGAAGGATATCTTGGTGTGGCGTAGGTATGAAGTTAGGTGACTGCACTCGTATGTTTACAAGGATTTATCGTTGTAGTAAACGCATCAACCCGGAAGTTTCCGAATGATACGTTGCTTTCGCCGGGAAATTTGAATATTCTGACACGAATGCAACCGAAACTTTGTAAGGGTTCTGTTAATCCACAAATCAAAATATGCATGTGATAGAAGAATCATTTCGGAAGAAAATGAGGGCTGTTGTAAGGTATATAGTAATTTATTAATATTTTTAATTATTTTTAATCTAAAGTAGGGAAGGCAATTCAAGATGGCGACTTAGATCCCTTTAGGTTTTTTCAGTATATGGATATGGATAGTAAACTGCACATTGCCAGAAAACAAAGAAATAGTGATGGAAACTTTAAATACGTTAATATAGTAATGCAAATAGACAGGAAATAATAAAAAATAAATTAAAAACATTGATTTACAAAATTTTAATCTGCTAACCGAGTCCCTGTGATAAACATCGCAGGAAAGCGTCAAAGCAAAAAATTAAAAATAGCCTTCCAAGACGTCATAACTATTTGGACTAGTTCAACCAGAGACATATGATATATGTTCAACACAGCAAGAAAATCCAACTGTACTGAAGGGCAAACTTCAGTGACCCCTTAACAATAATTTTGTGTACATGTACATTTTTGTAGTTCAGTGAAAATGAATGTCACACGTAACGTGTACTCTAATCCGAAATAGTTAAGTCTTGAAAGGTTATTTTATTTTTTGCTACACCAATTGTACACTAGAGAGAATCCGGGTCCGTTTGACCTTATAAGTACCTGTTTGCCCAGGGTCCGTTCACCCTGATTTTTTTTTTTTTTTTATAATTTATTAATTGTTGTCTAGTTGCATATAAGGTTTGTTATTTGAACAAAAAAAAAGTTAAAGTTTGTTGAAAAATTGGACAGATATTTTTGTATGCATGTATTGTATTGCCACGAACTATTTATCATTTCCCCCTTGATTTGCATAGTAGAATACTGGTATACCGTATACAACATATTAATGTATTTATCTTTATTGATATTTGTCAACAAAATGATTGCATTCAGTCAATTTAAGGAGTCATGTAAACACTATAATAATAAATGAACATGTAAATCATTTTCATGCTACTTTATAATAGTTCGTTTTGTTTTTTTTATTAATTCCAAGCCAACTTGCTTAATATCAAAATAAAAAAAGTTTTTTTTTATTATTTATCCATCAAAATATTCAAATTGTGTCATTGAACAATTAATGATCCTAAACAAGCCATAAACTTTTAAATATTGTCAGATATTTTTTTTAATTTCAAGAATCTATATACCATATAAATATCTGAACAAGCTTATTCAACTTCAATGCCCTGATTATTATTTTTATTTAAGTAGGGTGAACGGACTCTATGGGAGAAAGAACTCAGGGAGAACAGACCCAGGGAGAACGGACCCGATACCCTGTAGAGACAGACTGTATTAAGACATCAAAGCAAAAAATAAAATACATGTAGCCTTTCATTGTTTCCAGATGTCATAATCCTTTGGACTTACTATATAACTCCAAAACATAAAAACGAACTGAAATTAAAAAATTAAAAATCAAGACTTAACAAAGACCAGATACAGAGCGTGTGACATGGGACAGGCTCAAAAGTGGTGTGGTTAAAAATGTAACGTCATGAATGTGGAAATACATGAAATACAAATGTATATAAATTAAAAAAGTTGTTTTAAAAACTAAGTGTAAAATAAATAATTGCATAACCAGATTATAATGGGCAAAATGATGGGCGGAAATACATAAAATTCATGAGGTAAAGCCATTGTCGTCCCAAAATCTGGGGATAGATTGGACATTGGTCATGCTCCTTACCCCTGTCATGCGTGTGCAATGTCTACAAATTGAAGGAAAATCAAGAAATTTTACAAAATATACACAAATATGTCATAGTTTGTTGCCTTGATAATTATGAAATTTGTTTTTATGTACCTTTGATTATTTTGATAGTATAGTTTGGACATATGAAGGAATACTTGTACATGTATATATGGTAACTTCTCAATTTTCCGTATTATTTATGAAAAATAGGTGCTTCATTTCTCCTTTGCTTTTTTGGGACTACCAACCAGAATGCATTGATATTAAACACCCATCCATTATCATCAGTTTTTGTTTTGCCTGTGTGATATAAGTGTTTTGCTTTACTGTATCAACAATTGTAACACTACTGTAACAGTTTGTGATGAATTTGACATGAGCATGACAGGCAAGACACATCAGTTGATTGTGATTTTGTTTGCAATGATTTATATAAATAAACATGTATAGTAGATTGTGTTCATTTAATTGGAATATATATAAAGAATTTTTTTATCTTTATTTACCATTTGTTGTCATGATTGTAAATTTAGTTTGTAGTATTTTATTGTTATTTACATCATGTTTGTAGAGATATATGATTTCTAAAGTTAAAAAAGTTAATTAAAAAAATCACAAATGTATTATTTTTTTATATTTGCAGGAGATCTGCACAAAAGAATAGTTAACCAGAAAGGGATACATTTTGGTAAGGAGGTAAGCAATTTACCATGTATAGTATGCATTTCTTAGCTGTAAACATAACAATTTTTAACCTTTGGTTCAACAAAGGAAATGTAGGAAGAAAAAAATTGTGAACTATTAGTTGGACAGCTTTTGATTTCTTTGTAACTTTTTCAGTAGAATTCTTTTTTATGCTTACATCATAAATGTACACGTTTTTCACCACAAACATCTGTTAGTGTATAAGTTACATGTAAAACATGATAACATACATTCATAATTTTCAATCTCTCTCATGTAACCTGATCATGTGAAATAAGATCATGACCCTCAGTCTGAGATACATGATAAACTTTTTGGTGGAGTATTAGTCATCAATTTTTCTATTAAATGTTTCAGAAAATGAAAAAAATCATTTTTTTTTTCTTTGTAGGCAATCCTGGATTGGTTTGTACAGATCTGCTTTGCATTGAAGTATATACATTCACAGAATATTCTACATAGAGGTACTTTTAAGGATAACTAAAAGTTTGAAACTTTTAATAGATAATTAAAACTTCGACAAACAGTCACTAACTGGTTGCTCTGGTCCATTTTCTAATAATCTATTCAAAAACTAGGTGTTGATTCTTTTTTTTGTTAAGCTTTAAAAACTTTGAATGTGTAAATTTTGTTGTCCTCCATTATGATAGATATAGGAAGATGTGGTGTGAGTGCCAATGAGACAACTCTCCATCCAAATAACAATTTAAAAAGTAAACCATTATAGGTTAAAGTACGGCCTTCAACACGGAGCCTTGGCTCACACCGAACAACAAGCTATAAAGGGCCCCAAAATTACTAGTGTAAAACCATTCAAACGGGAAAACCAACGGTCTAATCTATATAAACAAAACGAGAAACACATATATATTACATAAACAAACGACAACTACTGTACATCAGATTCCTGACTTAGGACAGGTGCAAACATTTGCAGCGGGATTAAACGTTTTAATGGATCCAAACCTTCTCCCTTTTTCGGAGTTTAGATTAGGTCCAGTCCAACTAAGGTTTAACCTCAAACTAATTACAACAGAAAATGTGTCAGTTCTAATCTATAGCATTAAGCCCCAAATATACACAGAAAAAGTCCCAGAAAATCTAACTTCAGGAAAACTCAAAATCAGCATTTTCAATTTCTTATGGAAATTGACATTGGAAAGGGAAGATAACTCAGCAAAAATGAGTTTTATTTTTTTCAGTTTTTGGTTGATTTTCTAAAATTTTATACATGTAAAGCATGATACTTTGATGGGGTTATAAGTTCATATTTTACAATATCATATCATCTTCTGCACATGAAATGGACAAAACCAAAGTGTTATGTTTTGCGTTTTTTTCATTGAAGAATTGCAAATTTGTGGTATTGTGACCATTTTTAAAAAATAATGTGTTTGTAAAAATTTGGTATTGTTTTTATCTGTAAATTATATTTGCTTAGCATCTACCTTGTTTAAAGAATTTTTAAACCAAAAAGAAAAAAGAAGAATAGATATGCTTAATTATTTTTATTTTTGAGATTCTTTACCTTGACATATTGAAAAATTCAATAAATGGTCATTAAGATATGAGAACACCTGTAGAGTAAGTTAGACTCTAAAGATGGTCAAACTATTAAGAATCAATACATTCTACTGAATAAAACTTGGTATAGTTATAAATTTTTATTAATATTTCTGTCTTTTTGGCAGTTATCTCCCATTTCAATGCTCTTAGGTCTGAGTACACAGTTATTCCGTAGTGCATTTCTTTTAGACAATAAATGTAAATAAAAAAAATCCCACCTGCACTTTCTCAATAATATTGGTACAGTGTGTTGTACTATTTTTGGGACAAATTATATCAAAATTATAGAAAACTTCATCGGCTCTAACTCAAAATATGGACAATTTTATGCAAAGGGGGTCCTGAAATCTTTTGACAGCTTTCGAAATGCTAATTTTTAACCTTTTTTAAATGGACCAAATCACTACTTTACATCAAAATTCATGAACCAAATTTTTCACAGTGTAATTTTATCCACCTTCTTGCTATTTGAGGCATGAAACATAAAGAAATATACTTGGAAGGGGTAAAAAAAATTGGCAAGTAACACATAGTCCACACTAGGGACTATATTTGTGGAAAACAAAAATCGAGGGACGATAATTGTGAACTCAGACCAAATCTCCATAGGAATTTTAAAAAAGATTTTTTATTCTTCCTCAAGTTATATATTTGTTGAACTATTTTCTGTGTATATTTGAGGTATAATGCTAAAAATTAAAACACAAAAAAGCTTCTGTTGCAATTTCTTTAAGGTAAGTGTCAAATAATGGATTGACTGGACTAATTGAAGTCAGCATTCCTCAGAATTAATAGAATGTATTCATGTTGTTACCATTGATGTTCCATGGTTACTGTATGTTTATCAGATATTTATAAAGGGCAACAATGATTACAGAGATGTGGGGAAAATAAAGATGTATGGTCAACACCCAGTTGCTGAAACTGCAAATTTGTTAATTTTTCAAGTTATAAAGGGACATTACTCACAAAGGGGTGAAAATTTTATCGTGTTTTTTGGTAATATGTATTGTGTATACATTTTAAAAATTTGGTTGAGGCAAACTAAAGTTAGAGAAAAAAAAAGTGTTTGGGTCTGATAAACAGGGGTTAAACTTAATGCCACCTCTGCTACGACAATGACATAATAAAATCATTTCTAACCCCTGGAACACCTCCTCCCCTGTCATCTGCCAATTATGAATTGGTTTCAGCTCAGTTAAGATTTTTTTTATTTACCTCTCATTCATATAAACCATTAATATAGATATTTGTTTATTATTGCAGACTTGAAGACACAGAACATATTCCTTACATCACAGAATGTGGTAAAGATTGGAGATTTTGGAATAGCCAGAGTTTTAAGGGACAGTGCTGATTGTGCTATGACAGCAATTGGAACACCTTTTTACCTAAGCCCAGAAATATG
Organism: Mytilus edulis; assembly: GCA_019925275.1. NCBI lineage: Eukaryota > Metazoa > Mollusca > Bivalvia > Mytilida > Mytilidae > Mytilus > Mytilus edulis. The sequence goes on from CM034350.1 coordinate 68,512,521, forward strand.
CCAGAAAAAGCCGTATCCTTGACTATGTTTAAACTTGGGACACTCCCATAGTTATAAATTATTGAGTAAAGAGACTAATTATACATGTATTTATAACAGGTCGCAGATAGAAAATGTTACAACTTTTCATTAAAAGTAACAAACTTCTAAATTTGATAACTTCCAATATAAATTATTCTCACACAAAAATAAAACAAGAAATCTGATCAGTAGTTTAGATATTCATGAAAACTTGTGATTTCAGAAATCATGGCAAAATGTTGTTGCCGTATTGGTTTTTTAATTTTTTTAAACCAATAAAAATATAAAAAAAATTTAACAGCAGGTTTACTTTTAGTTTAATAGATAAATTTTAAATAAATGATGAATTTTAGATGCACTTGAAAGTATGCTGTATTTTGTATATTTTTTCCCTACAAATAAGAATCACAATGAAATTGGTGGTCATTGCAGGTCACTGTTGATTTTTACTTAACTGTATCAGATATAACCACAAAAGTGATATGTGGGCTCTTGGATGTGTTCTTTATGAAATGTGTACCCTTCATGTACCTTTCAATGCCAAGGATTTTGATTCTCTAGTGATGAAGATAATGACGGGCCAGTTTGATCCTCTGCCAAGGTACAGTACACTTTAATTATTAAGGAGATTCAGTGAAGGTAGTATGAAATAAGACTTGTTTTTTGTCATTTACATAGTGCATTTTTCAAACAAGTAAAATCATGTACGGTATCTGAGCATATTTGCAAGCAGAAAAAAATTCTTGTACATGAAGTTTTGATTTAATGATTAAAGAGCAGAATAAGATTAAGTGACCAGAAAGACATCTCTTTTAAAGAATGGAAAGAAAATGTCAACAAATGTTGTAAACATTCTTGTAAACTTGCTGAAGATAAATCAATATATTGTGAAATTAAATTATCTGAGTTATCTCCCATATTAAATTGGTCAACATTTGAGATAATTTTTTTTTGCAAAAAAACACCCAAAACATTATACATTGTACATGCCAGTTTACATGCTTGTGGAATACATACATACTACATGTACCTTAACATCTCTTGTTGATGAGTCATTTACTAAATAATTTTGTCTGATTATAAAAAGGAAAGGCAAGAAATATTTTAGACATAAGTTAAGATTTTAACCAAAGTTTAAAACATAACCATGTGCTTAGCAACAATTAGTATTGATAATTAAAAGGTATGAGAACAAGAAAATTGATGAAAGTAAACTTATCTGAGTATTGCATGATATCACAATGACTTTTGCTTTCTATTTTAGTCACTTTGGTACTACTATAAGATACCTGTGTACTAGATTACTTGACAAAGACCCAGATAAAAGACTTTCTGCAAATGAAGCTTTGAATTTTTCACCTTTGAAGACATTTGTACAAAGATATGAACCAATCAAAAGAAAAATTCCAACACTGGCTGTGAGACGGTTTTCCAGTAATTCTGAGAATAAAACAATCAGGAGAAGATCGGGTTCAGACAATTTTAAACCCATGAAAAAAGAAGAAAAGAATGTCAAGAAGTTAATGAACTTTGTATCCAAAGATAATCAGGACCAGCCTGTTAGAAAGCAGAGTGACCCTTTACGTAGCATACAAGTCCAGGAGAAGTTTACCAGACGACCAAGTATTCGAGCAGAATGTCCTAGCCCCAAAAAGAATAGCATTGATTGGATGTCTGATAAAGAAAATGTAAATACCTTAACATTATAATTGAACTAGGAATCTGATTAAAATATCTATTCTTTAACTTTGCGCTATTTTCACAATTATTGATCGTTTTGAGAAAAAATATTTCTCCTCACAGTGAAATATCTGTTCTCTACAAATAATTGGTTAACATCTAGTTATGATGTAAAATTTTCTTGATTTCTTCTGATTTTCCCATTATGACATTATGAAAAAAGTTACCTTGTTTGATGATGTCACATATAAGGGACACAACTATCATAGCCAAGCAGCTGCTCTAAAAAGTTATACAATGTATATGATTTAGGCAACTATAAAGTAACACACTATAACTATAAATATATTTTCTGTTGTAGATAGATCCTAGACGGCTTATTGGTAATAAGACCTATCAAGTGAAATATCCTAAATTCCGTAGATTTTCATTGGCTACTCCAAGGATTAAAAGAATTGTCTCTCAGCAAAGATCTTCTGTATCAACAGATGAACAAGACAAATGCAAACAGTTTAAGGTACTGACAATAGAGAATATATCGACTTACCAGAAAAATGGCATGAAACATACCATCAAGGCACAAATGTTAATCATATGTTTATTTAAATTGAAACCCTTAGGCCACGGTTTTTTTATTTGTTGGTTTACGGATCCGCCGACCCGATTTTTCCGATTTTCAGAATAAAAATAAAATTGACTTTTCATGCTTTTTTATTCCCCCGACCCTTATAAATGCATTATCCCTGAAAAATAATTAAAATTTTCTTTTTTTATTAAATGAAATGCATTAATCATTAACAAAGTTGATAACACTTTCTGTTGTGAAAAATAAAACTTCCAATTTACGTTTCTAAAAATAGACAAATCAATTATAACTGACCTTGAAATGTCTTTTGCGGAACGAAACTGTGTTTAAAACCAATTACAAAATAAGTTTGTTTCCCTTATTTGTCATCAGTCCGTAAGATGCATCATCTCAGAGAAATAGACTTGTCCAAATGTGGACATTAATTAAAATACTGAATAATAACAAATCATTTGAAATTTTCTTGTTTCATAGATAACAAAAAATATCGATCATTGGGATAAAAACCGGATTGCATGACAACTGATTAACCTGATATTGTTGTTTTTCCAGTGGACGAGTCTATTACGTTTTTCGACACGTGTGTTGAAACTTTTTTTTGTACGACGTTTTTATATTTTTTTGGCTCACC
>CM034350.1:68520837-68570607 GCA_019925275.1 Mytilus edulis
GTATTGCAGTTCCTGAGAAAAATGTGATGAAAATTTTCAACTTCGCTATCATGTGTAAAATCATACAAGTGTTCGGTAAACAGGAAGTTGTCGAGTGATCAATCTGAAAATGCATCACACGGTATAGCTGACTTAGATAAACCCTGAAACCAAATTTCAGAAATCCTTGTATTGTAGTTCCTGAGAAAAATGCAACGAAAAATATTCATGGGACGGACGGACAGACAGAGATAAAAACAGTATACCCCCCCTTTTTTTTAAACGGGGGTATATCTAACAGATATAAACAATACCAAATTTTTACATTATTTTTTCAAAATGGTCCCAAAGCCAAAAATTTGCAATTACCTTAATGAAAAATGCGCAAAAAAAAATGTATACCCATAACACTTCAGTTTTGTACATTTCATGAGCAGAAGATTATATAATATAGTAGTCAAAATCAAACTTGTAACCCCAACAAATATCATATTCTACATGAATTTTATGAAAATCAACCAAAAGCTGACATAAAAAAAACTCATTTTTGCGGAGTTATCTCCTCTTTCCAATGATAATTTCCATAGGAAATTAAAAATGCTGATTTTGAGTTTTCCACAAGTCAGATTTTATGGGACTTTTTTCTGTAATTATTTGGGGCTAAATGCTATAGATTAGAACTAAAAAAATGACTGTTGCATTTAGTTTCAGGTTAAAACTTAGTTTGACTGGACTAAGTTTTCATGGTCAAGTTCATTTCAAAAACTTTAAGCAAAAGATCTAGTATATTTGGTGTATGGAATGATTTAGAATGTACATGTTGAACCAGCAGGTGTCATCTGACATTTCATTTATCTTTATTTTATTAATGTTTAATATGCAAAAGGTCAACTATATTTGGTGAATGGAAATGTTTTATGATGTGCGGGTCATTCTGGCAGTTTTATTTGACCTCCCAACCTTATTTTCACGGTTCATTGCTCAATTAAGTTTTGTGACTGTTTTCCCTAAAAGCAAGAAGTAAACTATATTTGATAAATGGAATGATTGTAAGATGTCTGTCTGTCTGGTACATATCATAGGACCTTGTTGATTGGACAATTTTCTAGGTTTTTTCTTTTTTCTTGGATACTATTAGCAATTGGTCAGCTATATTTAATGCAGCTTGATTGTAGGGTGTATTTGTCTGTCTGGCAGGGTTCATCTGACCTTGGCCCCAATTTTCATATTTCATTGCTAAATGTTTAATTTTGGTCAAGTTTATTATTTTGACATCAATCAATAGGTCAACTTTATTTGGTGTATGGAATGATTGTAAAGCATACATGTATTTCTGGGAGGTTGACCACATTTTCCTGGATCAAGTTACATTTATGTGATACTTCTAGTAAATAGATATAGGAAGATGTGGTGTGAGTGCCAATGAGACAACTCTCCATCCAAATAACAATTTAAAAATTAAACCATTATAGGTTAAAGTACGGCCTTCAACACGGAGCCTTGGCTCACACCGAACAACAAGCTATAAAGGGCCCCAAAATTACTAGTGTAAAACCATTCAAACGGGAAAACCAACGGTCTAATCTATATAAACAAAACGAGAAACGAGAAACACGTATATATTACATAAACAAACGACAACTACTGTACATCAGATTCCTGACTTAGGACAGGTGCAAACATTTGCAGCAGGATTAAACGTTTTAATGGGCCCAAACCTTCTCCCTTTTTCTGAAACAATAGCATAACATCACAACATATAAAAACATACGATAAAATATCAATTAGCAGACTTAACTCAATCAAAAAACGTATGATTACACAAAGAACGAATAAATTTGATCTGCGATATCTGAATACAAATGCACAGTTAATTAAATATTAGAGACAAACAGTCATGACCAAAAGGCTATCAAATAAATTCAAACACACTGAGAAATATTTAACCAATCAATGTTCACTTTAGAAAAAAAACGGTTTTTATAAAGCTTATATTTAGGACTAACAACACAATTTCAATGGTCAGTAAAGCAGGCTTTCAGCAGAATAGTTTGTTCTGGACATTGCAGTAGGTTGAGTCTTCCAATTATGGGTATGCATTGATGAATGCAATTTTTCGAAATACAATAACCAATACTTTGCATGTGGATATTATTGTGAGCGTCATTTGTTGATGTGGTTCATAAATGTTTCTCATTTTTTATTTAGATAAGGCTATTGGTTTCCCTGTTGTAATGGTTTTTATACACGTCATTTTTTTAGGCATTATGGCTTGCCATTTGGTGGGAGTTGAGGCTCAGTGTTGAAGACCGTACTTTGACCTATAATTGTTTACTTTTATAAATTACGATTTGAATGGATAACCGTCTCATACCACATCTTCTAATTTGTGGTCTTTAAAAGTAATTGTAGGATTTTTTTTAAAACTTTTTAATGGTGTTTATATATGTACCTTTTGTAAGGCGGGGAGGGTTGCAATCTTAAGCACAGTGCTATTTGTGGTTGATGTTAGTTTTAAGATAGTAGCCAACAGTTGCAGTTTGACAGCCGTGTTCTATTTTTAACTATGTTGGGGCGCTCAATCTTGAAGAAATTCACAAACTTCATTTTTAGCATTTTAAGTGATCAAGATGGACAAATAATTTGAATAATTGTTGTAAGGAGAAGACAAAAAGAAAAGTCTATAATCTGTGCAAGCATTGTGTTTCAAGTTTCAAAACATTTGGTTAAGGGGAAAATGAGTTACAGCAGATATCAATTTGGGGATAAGGATGGACATGGGTAAATTTAAACTAAATGCCTACTTCACCACCATGGGTCTATAAAAATGTAATGCCATGGGGAAGAATGTCCCTTAAGATAAGGTGAGAAGAGCTGAGGGAGCAATATTTATCTATATAAAGAGAATTTTAACATGAAAATCATAATCTCATATGGGCAGGTAGACATATAGACCTCTACCTACATTTTTGTCATTGCCATGGTGGATGAATCCAACTGCAAAATATGGACATGTTTTTTATTTTCCATTTCAATGATTTTTTTTCCATATTAAAGAGTCATGCATCCTTTTTAGTAGTAGTATCCTGAGCCTAGAGAAACCTACTATACATGCAGATAGAAGATGACTGATGTTATATAAAGTAATTCAAAAGCAACACAGATGAATATAATAAATAGCATGTTTTATTTGACATAGAATAGGTAATGTAATCATCGTCGTCATAACAATGTCAAGAAATATTTAGAATGCCAGGTCTAAACCAGCTGTAATCAATGCCACAATTATACACAGTACCAGTAATTATACATAGTATAGTTGGATTAAAAATTTTAAATATGACGGTTCTTTGAAGCAGAGCATGTTGATTGCATAATGATATAGGATGTATAGATTTTCACAATGAAAATGTTAAATAAGACGTGCTATTTGCTGCTGTTCTATCATTGTCAGGAGAGATGTTCAGCATCCATAGCACCAGTTCGCCGATATCAACTACAGTTCTTAGTTTTGAGGTTCACTGAAATAAAGAGAAAAATTTCTTTACTCCACTTTGAAAATATAATTAGTATTAAAGGTACCAAATTGTAGATTTTTCAGACAAACTCTTGATTTTTTAATGATAGGAACTTTTTTTTCTTGGAACACATTTGAATGTTTCATCAATATGAGGGTTTTTTTTCATTGTTTTCATATTCAAATGTTTAGCTGAATTTTTATATCAATTTATGGTCACAATCCAACAAGCAGTGTTTTCAGAATCTAGTACCCGTATTAAACATATATATCTCCAAACTGATGTCCACCATTTGCAATTCATCAGAAATGGTCAGTGTTCTCCCCAGGCCCTTAAAGGACCACGGGCCCGCGATGTATAATTTTCTACCGCGGTGGTATCGTTCTTGCCGCGATGTATAATTTTTCTCCGTGGTGCTAAAGTTTTCGGTAAAAAAATCGTATTATTAAAAATCGGTAAAGTTTCAAATGACTTCAACTTTCAGTGAGGGTTAAAATTTTACATGAAAATTGACCAGTTCTAACCAGTTTAATCCAGTATTGACAGGTAGATTGTTTACACCACGTGATCGATTTACCTGTTGAGGTTAACAGTGATGATTGGATTTAATCGATGTACATGATTCTCTTGTGTTTTAATTAATTAAGAGATCATAATTTTAATAACAGACTTGTAATAGGGGACAAGCAGACATTTGTGAATGAACTCTTTTACGCCAGTCTTTAGTCAAAATAATTTGACTGTTATACAAATTAATTGTGAAGTTATTTCCCCTGATTTTGCTCATAACAACAAAATGCTCCTCACATATAATTTCTCATTGAAAATTAAAATAAAGTACAAATTGAATGCAAAATTATATTAGAATGTTACATTAAGGATAAAAAAATTCTTAGAACATACCAACAAAAATGTTTTGCAAATTATTTTAGAGAATGATACCTTTATTGATACACAGACATTTTGTCATTTTATATTAAATAGATATCTCTCTATTGGGTCATGGATAAAGAAGCTTCTTGGGCCTAAAGTCAACAGAAATGTGAGCTTAGAAATACTGAAATAAAGTATTTATAAACTTAAATTTTAAAAATAATAATTAAGATGTATAAGAAAATAAATAAAACTGTTGTTAAAAAGAATGGAAAGTAGTTTTCAATTTACTGAAGGTTTTGTAACAAAAATTAATCTTGTTCAAAGTTCATTGTTATGGTCAAATCTAATATAGGGAATGTGTAGTGTAACTACAAGTATTGGGACAAAATGGCTTGATCCAAATATAAGAAGTGACTTTAGCTTAAAGACTAATTGTGCTTTCTTTTCTTTTTCAAAGATATTAGAGTATACAAACTGTTTTATTGATTTACTTTTTCTACCAATAATGTTCTGACCCAAAGTCCATACAACACAGTACCACAGTAAACAAAACAAAGGAAAAAAGGTAATGACAAAAACCAACAAGAAAAAAATAAACGACGCAACGCGACACAAAATATTGTAAAATTCATTTCGTCACGCGTTACCCTGGTGCTATCCAAAAATCCTGGGGAGAACACTGATGGTGATAAACATGGTCTATGGTCAGTTCTGTATTTTGATTCTAATTATACATTGTTTCAGGTTAGCAGATGCAACTGATATATTGGTAACAAGATTTTCCTAAACTAAGGGTTGGTAGGTAAATGATAAATCCTTGTGTGATTGGTATCTAAATTTTTATCTATATTTTTACTGGTGACCTTGGCTACAATTCCAAGTAAACGCACCAATTTTACTTTCATTTCAACATTCTTAAAATAACTAAAATTATAAAACCAATTTAAATATTTTTGGAGATTTACTTACATATTTTTCTGCAATAATTCCATCTTTAACAAACCAGAAATAAGGTGTTACTCCGTCTTCCCTGTAATCCATTAATACTATCATGCCTCCATCAGCCATGTTTTCTCCTAAAAAATTATTTCAATTTATTAATACAACACCGAACAACCTGAACAAGAATTATGTAGCAGTTTAATCAAAATTCGAATTTAATGTAGTATACCACTATTCTGGTAGTCGAAACGTAAACCATGGTTTCATATTTTAACTGAAATTTTGATGCAGAAACACACTTCTTGTGGATTTTCCCTAAAATAAATTAAATACAATCAATCAAATACTACTGAAGGTTAATTTTTTTTTAATTAAAATCTTTCGATTGTATTGTTTAAATTTCAACTGCTTGCAATATTGAATAAGACATTTTGCCATTGTATAATTAAGAATGGAAATGGAGAATATGTCAAAACGACAACAAAACGAACAAAGAGCAGAAAACAGCCCAAGGCCACCAATGGGTCTTCAACAAGGCAAGAAAATCAAGCACCCAGAGGCAGGCTCCAGCTGGACACTTAAAACACAAATGTGTACTAGCTCAGTGAAAGTGGCCCTCACACCAAACTCCTTAAATATGCATTACAGTTTGCTTTAATTGGAAGAGTAGAATACTATAAATAACACAAGGCCAAACTAGAGGCTCTAAAGAGCCTGTGTCGCTCACCTTGGTCTATGTGCATATTAAACGAAGGACACAGATGGATTCATGACAAAATTGTGTTTTGGTGATGGTGATGTTTGTAGATCTTACTTGACTGAACATTCTTGCTACTTACAATTTTCTCTATCTATAATAAACTTGGCCCTTTAGATACAGAGGAAAATATTTTGTAAAAATTGACTATAAAGGGCAATAACTCCTTAAGGGGTCAACTGACCATTGTGGTCATGTTGACTTATTTTTAAATCTTACTTTGCTGAACATTATTGCTGTTTACAGTTTATCTCTATCTATAAAAGTTTTCAAGACAATAGCCAACCAGTTGCTTCGCAGGGCGCAGCATTATACGACCGCAGATGTAGAACCCTGAACAGATGGGACAAGTATGGACACAACTTTTAAGTTTGATACAGCTATAAATGTGGATTGTGATTAATTAGTTGACACAACATAGGTTTATGTCACATTATGATTTTGGACCCTTTGGACCTTAATGTAGACCAATTTGACTGGACCAAAAATTAAGAATCTACATACACAGTTAGATTTGGCATATCAAAGAACCCCATATATTCAATTTTTTATGAAATCAAACAAATTTTAATTTTGGACCCCGATTTGGACCAACTTGAAAACTGGGCCAATAATTAAATATCTAAGTACATTTTTAGATTCAGCATATCATAGAACCCCAAGGCTTCAATTTTTGTCAAAATCAAACAAAGTTTAAGTTTGGACCCTTTGGACCTTAATGTAAACCAATTTGAAAATGGGACCAAAAATTAAGAATCTACATACACAGTTAGATTCGGTATATCAAAGAACCCCAATTATTCAATTTTTGATGAAATCAAACAGTTTAATTTTGGACCCTTTGGGCCCCAAATTCCTAAACTGTTGGGACCAAAACTCCCAAAATCAATACCAACCTTCCTTTTATGGTCATAAACCTTGTTGTTAAATTTCATAGATTTCTATTCACTTATACTAAAGTTATAATGTGAAAACCAAGAAAAATGCTTATTAGGGCCCCTTTTTGGCCTCTAATTCCTTAACTGTTCGGACCTCAACTCCCAACCGTCCTTTTGGGGTCATAAACCTTGTGTTTAAATTTCATTGATTTCTATTAACTTATACTAAAGTTATTGTGCGAAAACCAAGAAGATGCTTATTTGGGACCTTTTTGGCCCCTAATTCCTAAAATGTTTGGACCAAAACTTCCAAAATCAATCCCAACCTTCCTTTTGGGGTCATAAACCTTGAGTTAAAATTTCATAGATTTCTATTCACTTTTACTAAAGTTAGAGTGCGAAAACTAAAAGTATTCGGACGACAACGACGCCAACGTGATACCCATATACGACCAAAAAATTTCCAATTTTTGCGGTCGTATAAAAATTGATCCTTTGAAATAGAAATGAAGAAAAAAAGTTCTAGGGTTGGAGGGCAACTAGAACCACACATATACTTTTATTTGACCTTTAATAAATATTACTAAATGTGAATATACCTTGGAAAAATTGCCAATTTTTGAAGTTTTCTAAAACTTTTTTTACACCTGTGGCTGCTCGCTTTTTGAATTCATCTGCAGCTTCTTTGCCTTTTTCTTCTTCAATTTTAGCTAATAATCTGAAATATAAATAATATATTTTTTCAAGGATTCAATCATTAAAAGCTTAAGTCTAGAAATCTTGATGATCAAATGCAGCATTTGATTGTGTTGTAACTGTATAGCCATTTAATTTTCTGTCTCTAAAATGCATGCACAATTTATCTTTATATACAAAGTGTTTAATAATCATGTGTGCATTATATATCTTTTTTATTAATGATCAATTTCAGCTACCTTCTTTATACTTTCTACAGAAATCTGTGAATTGATCAAACATTTGAAAGCCTATTTGAATTCTGAATGTTGGTTTCCCCTAATACAAGACAAATTTAAAGGGTCAGCACTGCAGACAGGAAAACCTATTATTTTCATTGATTTTCATGAAAAAAGGGAGAAAGGCACATGCAGTACCCTTTTACAAAACATATTCTCAGAAATTATCAGAAACTTAAATCACCATTGATAAACAAATAATTGTCTTTAAGAAACTCTTGCTCTTTTCTTCTCATCTGTTAAAAAAAGAATTGGCCATGGTGGAGAAAAATAGACCCTGCAGGGTAAGGGGAAATCAAAACTCATTGTATGGTCCATTCAGTTGAGCTAGTTGTAGTTCTGCAGCAAGGACCTGGAAAGTTTATCAATGATACTCCAAATCAACACAGAAATGCAGACTACTGGGCCGGTGAAAAGTGCACTTATTGAATCCTGCATTTTAATTCATATTCAAGGACATTAAATAGTGTAAATAGAAAATCTTTCGATACTGAAATGATGCAATGAAAAAAACTGCCTAGAAATTAAAATGTTTTAGAAATCATAAATTATAAACAGAAGTGGTCGTATGGAGATTTGTTGAACCTGCATGACAAAATTTGACATACACTTTAATATATTCTTTGATAAATGTCTGGAAACCTTTCTTGTCAAAACTGGTTTCTTGAAGTTTGTGACTGTAAATTACATTAATTTTGGATTCTACTAAGTCTTCTTGGCCTTCTGCTGCCTCCTCTGCTGAAGCGTTGGCTCCAATTGTAGATTCATCAATTTTATTGCTGATAGAAATATTCTACAAAAGATAAAAGTACATTGTAACATGTTGGATTATTTTTTAATTTTTAACATACATTTTAAGCCAACAGATGAATTAATATTATCTCTTCAAACATGAATGAAAGCCTAAAGATTGTGAATTCTATTTATATAAAACCGGATAACCCGTTTAGTTCTTTTACTGGTATTTCCTCCCTCATTTCGAGTGTTTAATGCTGGACGTCTCACACATTATGACATTGCTGACAACTTTTCTGCAGACATTGTAATTCACATATATTGTCAGCTTACACCATTGCCAGAAGAATAACATCACACCTCAAACCCTTGGTACTAGAATAACAAAGCAATTGAGCAGGGTGATAATGTAAACAATAATTACCTTTCCCTCAATTTCATAGAAGAAGTCTTCTTTCACAATCATTGGTTCAAAAGCATCACTGAACAATTCATCTCCTGAAAAAAAGTAATACAGTTATATATTTTCTCAAGTAATTTTGAAGAAACAAATTTTAAATCATATTTTCACATTAAACATCTTTAACTGGCAAGATCAAACTAGGACTTTGCAATTGTTTATTACTCGATTTAGTTATAATTAAACTGTATTTATAGTTTCAACAAAAAACTTACACAACTTATTACATTATGTACAAAGCAGGCGTCTTCAATTTCTGTTAAATATGGTGAGGGATAATATGAGAAATGAGTAGATGGATTGAACAGAAACAACAATTTTTCCATAAGAATTGAAAGGGACACATACCATTTACATGTACGTAAAACTAAATCAAGTATTTATAAAGGTGACACCACACAAATTAAACTTTCAAGCTTGTTATGTGTTTTATGGTACAAGCATTACATGTACATGTAAAGCTATAGAGATTTAGATGGAAACTAATTTTGGGTGTAGACAAGATGGACCAAGATTTAAAACTTGATGTCCCTTCAGCAAAGGGGGGGGGGGGGGGGGGGGGGTAAGGCGCAACAATATTATAAGGATGTAAGGCGCAACAACTAAAAATCACTATCAGGGGATTAAATTAGAGTAACTGAATCAAATCTCCAGAACTGGCATTAGTCGGTAAACAGAAAACTTATGTACCCAGATACATATGATATTGTTCTTCCGATTCTTTGATAATCTGTATCTGTATTTCCCACTACTGAATATGGATGGGTACGTCACAGATTCCTTTCGGTTAAAACAATTTGTTCAAAGTATCACTTTTAGAAGCAATTTGACAGGCGATTTCTACAGGGAATTTCCGTATTCATTATCTACATTAGTTTTACAACAAATCAATGAATGAAAGTCACCAGTTTTTCAGCCAGATCCAAACAGGGATAGTCAAAGGGAGTGTTTCAAATAACCTTACAGAACAGCTGACTAATACACTCAAATAAAAGATTCTGTTTTCTTCTTTAATCGTAAAATTCAGCTCATCAAAATAACAAAAAATGTCAAAAAGTGTATAATCTATTAATTTACCTGATATTTTACACCTGTAAATAATCATTTTGGCTGATGTTGGTAGATTATTTTCTGTTATAAACAGAAGTGTTGCGACACCGGCTGTCAGAACTGGTAAAAGGACCACTTCCGGTTTTGTTTGTCATCAAAACGTTTTAAACAATGAAGCTTTCTCAAGTGACAGTTCTTCCAATGTGGATTGACTCGACCCCGACACAAGTCGTATCGCTTCAAATCGGACCGATTACTACGTCATAACAGACCGTCTAGGAAGACCACTCGGACTGTCAAATGCATCCAGGAGGAGACATTTTCTAAAGACCAATGATTTGGTTGATAGAGCAGCACATGTTTGCAATGTGAATCATCCTTAATATAAAGATATTTCCAACTAGAAGATAACGTGACTGAGGTTCAATCCCATGCACATTTTATGCCTTATACAAATAAAGGTGACTAGTCAAAACTATGCCCTCAATTATCGTCCCAAATATTTCTTAACTTTTATTTTTTATGGTTAAATACAGGATTTTATTAAATCATTTTTTTTTAGATAAGAAATCAGAAGACATTATTTCTTTCCGCTTTTATGAAGTCCGTATTTACAAAAGGAATATTAATAAATTTAAATAACCGTTTTAACGTTAATCACGTTGATTTGCCAAACGAAATGGTATCCATTTAAAAGATCTAAAACTTCCGCAAGGTACGAAGGATGCACATACCATTACGCGATTGATTTTTTTTGTGGATCTAATAAGTCACCCAAATGGTTCATCCTGGTTTCACATTACATTTTGACATTATTTTCCGTACAGCTCAATACATGTGTTACCTTTATCCAGCTAAGGGGTTGATACACATGAATGCGGTTTCAATAAGGTCTAAATATTCACTTCAACGTTAAGTGATTATGGCACAGTTTCTGGTCTGTGCGTCCGTATGGTCGTTCTATCGCGTCCGTCTGTCCCGCTTCAGGTTAAAGTTTTTGGTCAAGGTAGTTTTTGAGGAAGTTGAAGTCCAATCAACTTGAAACTAATAGTACACATCTTCTCTATGCTATGATCTTCCTAATTTTAATGCCAAATTAGAGTTTTGACCCTTATTTCACGGTCCTCTGAATATAGAAATTGATAGTGCAAGTTTCAGGTTTAACCTACTAAAAGTTTTTGGTCAAGGTAGTTTTTGATGAAGTTTTAGTCCAATCATCATGAAACTTAGTATACATGATCCCTATGATATGATCTTTCTAATTCAAATACCAAATTAGAGTTTTTATACCAATTTCACGGTCCACTACACATAGAAATTGATAGTGCAAGTGGTGCATCTGTGTACTATGGACACATTCTTGTTTTTTTGTTTTTGTTTTGTTTTTTTATCTTATTTTGACAAAATTGACCAAATTGGCTACTAAACGCTAATTATTATTTCACTTTATCACTTTCATTAATCGTTGAAAAAAAAATCATATATAATTTTGCGTTATATCTCGTACATAATGCCCCTTTAACCTTTTTTAATTGTGATCTTCAGTTGGCTTCTAACTGAATTTACATTTATCAATTTTTTGTCGATATATGCTGTTTTTTAAGTAACTTTAAAACCAGGTGTAGTATCCATCATTTTGTTTACTGAAAGTCCGGAACTGCCTGTATACAAAGTCAGACATACGGCAGTTGTTTTCCATTTGTTTAAGGTAGCAATACACAAATAGGAAAGTTATTGTGTAATAAAATTCATTTTTAGACAGATGAGTGATAATTTAGCCTTCAAAGGTGGTTTATAAGAGCATCAAGATTATTTTTTACATGTTTTATGGGCTGTTTTCTGTTTGACAGTCCGTATTTTCATAGCTAGACCGGCCATCGGTCCAGAAATTAATGTACTGTTTACAAACACTCTTTTTCTACACGAAGTTTTTGACGCAATTTTACAAAAAAATGAGATGAAAGACACATGATTTTCATTGGATTTGCTGAATGATATATGTACACAGTTTCAGAAAAGGTATTACTTCAAGCAATTGAAATTCTACTTTTAGTCAAATTTTGGGGAAATATGTGACATCTTTCCCCCCCTTTTTGCAATATTTTATAACAAATAAATGCAGATTGTTGCCATGGTTACACCAAAAAGAAATTATATTTTACCATTTTATATTCTGAAAATAAAATCTATGGAAGATTCTGATTACATACATATGCCCATATATGACACAAACAGTAAGCTTGATATTGCAAGAAAGCAATGAAAAAGGAATGGTAAAATTCATAAGGGCAAATTTTTGTATTTTTTCCTAACTGTTTATTGCTACCTAATGTGATTGAGCTTTTGATTTTACCATTAAGAAATTTTCATTGGAGCTTGGTATTTTTGTTATTTTACTTTTGCAGTGACGTCGAGGCTTTCAATGAACCGAATATTTTCAGTACTGAAAATTTATATATAACAAGGTATACTTCCTAAATTTTTGAATTTGTCAGAACTTTTACTAAATTTTATCACAAATGTAGTCAGCTATAATGTTGAAGTGTGTTTCTACCTGAAATTAATATAAGCAACTTAATAAACAATGAACAAGTCAATGCGGCCATTTCGCCTTTTCACGTTTTCGCGTTTTCTCCTTTTCACGTTTTCGCGTTTTCTCCTTTCACTTTCACGCGAAATCGAGAAATCGGGAAATAGAGAAATCGAGAAGGCGAAATCGAGAAATCTGGAAATCGAGAAACAGGGAATCGAGAAATAGGGAAATCGGGAAATCGAGAAATCGAGAAAGCAAAAACGCGAAATGAATTTCTCGATTTCGCATTTTTGCTTTCTCGATTTCTCGATTTCCCTATTTCCCGATTTCCCGATTTTAAATGTATTATATACTGCTATTGTTGTACAATCATCGTACGTGATATTATGTAGAATGTATGTTGTTCTATATATTTGATTTTGTTGTTTGCGTTATTGGGTTGCTGTCTTATTAAAGTATACTTCACATGTCATTTTATTTGTGTACGCTTTGTTTGTTTCAATCTATAATTGGTCAATGAGTGAAGTATAGACGCATTTTTAATGTCTTAATGGTAGATATCCTACTCCACATGTGGCACCGATCGTGTTGCCTATGTATACGTACACACCCGGTACTAAGTCTAATTCGGTAAGTGGTGGCGTGCGTAAAATTTACGAAGGAACGATTTTAACTTCACCACTTTTCTTTACGTTTATACCAGCTTCCTTGTGAGCAGCAACCATCTATCAAGGAAAACATGATATATATAGTAAACGCAAGCCTTAAAATATAGATATAAACTGGGAGATTCTGTTTACATACTTCACATGCATGCAGGCGCTGCCGGAATGTTGGTACATATATAAATTGAAACTTCAAAATTGGGAAGTTTTGTTCACATGCTACCAATTTAAACCAAATGAAATGCAATTTAGTCCAACTGAATCAGGAATAACTACATGATTACAATTGTAATTATGCGAATGAACATTTTGCAATTTTGTTAGAAGACCTATCCAAATTCGTTTTTAACTTTAACATGTTTAAAACCAAAGTCTGCAAACTTTATCTTAATGACAATGGGCTCCATGATCATATACCATAGTTTTGAAAATATTTGATTTACGATTTCCGAAAGATGTTACGAACAAATTCGAATGGCATATAGAAAGAAGAACGAAAAATATAATAAGATACGGATCAAATTAAACCAACTTAAGGATCTTTGTCCTATTTATTAATTCAAAAACAGTTAAAACTCAAGTTTCGATGTAGGTAAAATCTTCTTAACCAATCAGATGGCTTGCGAGTGGATCCAGAATACCATACGAGTCTTGAAATGACGTTAAAGCGGAAACTGATGGCACATATTTACGACGGCGGTGAGACATCTTATACACCACAGGCCATGATACTCCGAAAAGATCTTTTCTGAATGAAACCCGTCTTCCTGTGCCAAACAATCTACTCCTGAACGAAAACAAATTCCGTAAAGACCGCTTGTGTTTACCATGCTTAGGCGAAGGTGGACGTTTGCTGTTTGACTGTAAATAATAAATATCTTCCGATTGATGAGTTGCAGCATCTGCCATGTTTATCGTTTCCGCGACACCAGACACAATTTTATATATATTTTCTCCTGGATCTAGTCTATCTGTAGCTGTCAAATTCTGTGAGTTGGGCGTGTTGTCTTTTTCGTCATTCATTGTTATTTTCATATCTTTGCTTTTTGGATTTCCAACTAATTGCAAACTCTTAAGTCGTTCAGAAATAATATAACGCATAATCCGTAATTTGATATTATTTGAAAACATTTCATCATATACGAAAGACTTGTACAATTCATGGAAATTGGAAGCCTGAATTCCAATACCATCAATGTTTTCTAAGGCACTTCTGGTAATTAATTTGCCATTGCTCGTATTCTTTGACTTTTCATTTGCCCTGCAATTATACATTTTACATGCATATATATAAAAAAAAAAACATATTTATGGACGCAATGTAAAAAAAGTAACGTATCGCCTAATTCATGATAACAAAGAAGGCAATATTTTTTTTAAGATAGATTTATAACACGATGATGATCAAATCCAACATTGAGATGTAAATATGACATTACAAAACCGACATTATTAAAAGTGTTATAGGTACTTTGTACATAAGTAGCAGACATTATTATTAACAATTTCCAAGTATTGGTGTCAGACGGAGAGTCTTAACAGCTCAGTTTTTCTGGAGCATAGCTGAATTTATGATTGCTGTAAAACAATGTTTTATCATGAATGAGTCCACCAAAGATGTCAAAACTAACCACGAAGCAAAGAAATCAACTAACGATACTTTTGTCATAGGAAAATTCCCGGAACTGTGAAATGTCAACTTGGAATTGAGAAAAGTCAAAGCCGTGTAAGTGAGAAATGTCAGACTTACGATTTAATGATTTTAAAAAAAGTGTTGATATAAATGTATGTTTGTTTTTGAAATAAAGCATTATTTCAATAAACAATTGGCATTAAAATAAGGATGCAAACTTCATAAAGGGCCAACAAAACACGTCTTTAATCTGTATATATAGATATTCCAATAAATACTTGTAGTTATTCAGACAACATTGATTCTAAGGCCATGCATTCTAATTTATAAAAAAAAACATATATTATGCAAACTTAATTGAATGTATCAATCCTATTTGAAATCGTATAAATTATAAGGCAAAAATAATAAATATCCTTTTTATACCTTAATTTGTGAGTCTATTTATTGCTTGTGGCAACTATCTTGTGATCTAAAAAATAGGTAATTGGCTTGTTTTAAAAGGTTGCATAAAATGTTTCTGTATTGAAGTTATGTTTAGGATCATTCCTTATACCGGCCTGACATTTGCAGTTGCTGTATAAAATCTACCCAGAAATACAGGAGCCATATGAAAGTGTATGGAGACATGGTGTCTATTTCTGCAATAACATTTCGAAACATTTTTCTTTTTAATTCAATATGTGTGTTTGCTGCTCATAAAACCGGTATGACAATAAGGCTAAGAAACTAAGTTACTCCGCTTTTTGATACATATACTGACTGGACCACAAATCTTGAACGCCGCCACTAAGCACTGCCCTGCACTAACTATTGATCATCGCACATGCAAGTGAAACATTGTGCATGGTGCTATATCAATCATGTATCAGTAAATTTAAAAGAAGTAACTAATTGTAGATATCCATTTACAAATTTTATTTAAAATGGGCAATATAGAAACTGATGAATATAGAAAGTTCAAATATATTTGACTCTATAATTGTTTTTAGTACTATTTTTATACATCTTCAGTTAGGGCTTTTGTATATTTAAATTTTGAAATAGGTCACACAAACTCAAGTACATGCACCATTAATAAATAAAATAGATATTATATCTAACCGGTATATGAGATCAGTTCGACTTCAGTCAGGGTGCCCGCATAAACCAGATAAATTACAATGATATAACGAATGAACTTGTAACTGTATTTATAGTGCAAATTCAATTAACGGTTCACATTAATTTTGTTATCCCATTAGAAGCACACATCTTTAAGTTTGCTTCTGACGAATGATGCTGTACATGATGTATTTTGGGCAAAGTTTTGATTTTCAAATGTCACAACTGTATAACAAATAACAGTTCACAATTTTAACACCATATAAGCTCATAATTTGTTGGCGTCCGACAAGGAATGACGTATACGTTGAAAAGGGAATAGTTTTACACATTCATTTAGTTTTTTTTTGTTTTCCAGTGTCATGCCTGTATAAAAATTAGCAATTTACAATAAAACACCTTATAAGCCCACAAATGTGTTGGCGTCTGACGTACGTTAAATTAACATATATTTAATATTTTGAGCCACTTTTTTTCTTTTTTAGTTTCATGCGTGTATAACAATTAACAGTTCAAATTTCTTAACAACTTATACGCCAAAACGTTTCTGTTGACGTCTGAAGATGTTTGAAACGTACTTCGTCTTTCGTCAACAATCAATACTGTCAAACCGAATGTAAAATTTTTGAATGGTGATAACAAGCGAAGGCCACCAATGGCTTCATGTATGAGAAAAGAGACATGCCTTAGAATAGAGACATGCATGATAAAAGAGACGCATTAAAGAAAAAAAAACATTGCATTAGAAAAAAACACCCATTAGAAAAGAGACGCATACGAAAAAAGATGCATTAGAGAAGAGAAACGATTATAGAAGAGAGACACATTAGAGAAGAGACATGCATTGGAGAAGCGACATGCATTAGACAAGAGACATGCATTAGAAAAGAGACATGTATAAGAGAAGAGACATGTATTAGAGAAGAGACATGCATTAGAAAAGAGACATGCATTAGAAAAGAGACATGTATTAGAAAAGAGACATGTATTAGAGAAGAGACATGCATTAGAGAAGAGACATGCATTAGAAAGGAGACATGCATTAAAAAAGAGACATGCATTAGAAAAGAGACATATTTTAGAAAAGATACGCAAAAATTAGAGAAGAGACATGCAATAGAAAAGAGACGCATTAGAAAAGAGACATGCATTAGAGAAGAGACATGCTTTAGAAAAGAGACGCATTAGAGAAGAGACATGCATTAGAAAAGAGACATGCATTAAAAAAGAGACATGCATTAGAAAAGAGACATATTTTAGAAAAGAGACGCATAAATTAGAAAAGAGACATGCATTAGTAAAGAGACGCATTAGAAAAGAGACATGCATTAGAGAAGAGACATGCATTAGAAAAGAGACGCATTAGAGAAGAGACATGCATAAGAAAACAAACATGAATTCATGTTGTCATGGCTTTGGCAATTTTAAATATTGTTTATATATATATAGAGTAAAATTCTGACGAAAAATATATGTTGGTCTCAACAATTATACATATATAGTTTGGCAAATGTGTTTCATCCTCCTATTCCATAAATCCACCTCTGAATTCCTACAAGAGTTTCAAACCTTTTAAATCAATTCAATTTCAATTCTTTATTACTTTGAGCAAATGATGCTCATCAGTACAAATATAATATATATGCAAATACAATATATCATAAATAAATACACAAAACATACATAACTAATAAATGAATACATCCGAGAAGAGTAATAATCTATATTAAGTATTGGTAACTTATAACATGTCTGTTCTATGTTTAAATGCATGGAAAAGATATTTACAAAGGTTACATATGTCTTTTACATTTTCTGTGCCCAACAACTGTATAAGCTTAAATGACGATGGACGCTTATAATAATATGGCTTAATATACTGCCTCCTAATTTCATTATAACAATCACACTGTAAAATAAAATGAAACTCGTCTTCTATCGTATTTAAAGTACAGAGAGTGCATTTTCTTTCTGATCTATTGACCCCGTGATATCGTCCTGTTTCAACAAATAAGTTATGTGAAGACAATCTTATTCTAGTTAGATACACTCTAAAATTCACATGTTTAGTAAGGTAAAATTGTAAACGAACATTATTTACACAGTATTTATATAAAAAACACTTTGGCGAGCCATCCAATAAATGATTCAAATATTGATAAGCTTGATCAAATATTCTAGTTTTGACAAAATACTTAAGAGTGTCATTTACAACTAAATTATCTTGGTTATACCAGAAGTCATTCAGACCCAAATTAAACAATAAATACTTCAGTTGATAAATCCAACTATTTCTGTTATTACATTGATTCCGTACCTGCTCTTTGTAACAATTTTCAAGAATACAATTATTAGTTGATAAAAGTTTAAACCAGTATCTTATAATTTTAAACAATCTATAATATATCAAAGGATATCTACCAAGTTCATAATACACCATTACATTCGTTGTACATTGTTTGACACCTAAAATATTTTTGCAAAAATCTAACTGAACTTTTTCAATATTCGGAGCTTTATGAAAGCCCCATATCTCACTGCCATAGCATAAAATACTACTTATATATGTATCAAACAAATTAAGGTACGTAAAAACATTCAAATATAAGGATGAAACTTTTGATTTCAAGGCAAATACAGCTTTCCTGCCTTGCTCAGCTAATTGTTTTTGAGTTTTCAAAAATTTTCCGTTATAATTCAACAGAATACCTAAATAACAAAATTCATCAACAATGTCAATAAGTCATGTATTCGTCAAGAATATGTGTGGAATATTTGCCACTGGATCATGTTGAGCAAATTAACAAACATTCAATCAATTCAATATCCTGTAAATTATATAAAAAACTTACTGTGCTTCGTAAAAAGCAAAAGCAAACAGGATCAGACATGAATTCATGTTGTCATGGCATTGGCAATTTGAAATATTGTTTATATATATTATAGAGTAAAATTCTGACGAAAAATATATGTTGGTCTCAACAATTATACATATATAGTTTGGAAAATGTGTTTCTTCCTCCTATTTCATAAATCCACCTCTGAATTCTTTCAAGAGTTTCAAACCTTTTAAATCCATAAATCCACCTCTGAATTCCTACAAGAGTTTAATTCAAACCTTTTAAATCATGTATTCGTCAAGAACATGTTTGGAATATTTGCTACTGGATGTTGAGCAAATTAACAAACATTCAATCAATTCTGACGAAAAATATATGTTAGTCTCAACAATTATACATATATAGTTTGGCAAATGTGTTTCTTCCTCCTATTCCATAAATCCACCTCTGAATTCCTACAAGAGTTTCAAACCTTTTAAATCATGTATTCGTCAAGAACATGTGTGGAATATTTGCCACTGGATGTTGAGCAAATTAACAAACATTCAATCAATTCAATTTCATATAAAATATATAAAAAACTTACTGTGCTTCGTAAAAAGCAAAAGCAAACAGGATGTACTTAAATAAGCTCCGTCTGGATGAATGCATTTCCAACAATATCCTGGAAAAAATATTAAAGTGAGTGGGAAGTCTCTATATGTACCGTATATTTTGTAATATAAGTATTAGGCCACAAAAAAAAGAAGCGTCACGTTCCCTTCCTATTTCGTGAGCTCAAAATTACCTACCCTAAAGTTTTGTTGTCATTTTGTTTTTTTTCAATAAGCACTGTTTATGCCCCTCCCATAGACTCAATGTAAAAACATATAGGAATAAAAAAATCTCTACCCACCTACTCTATTTTTTCAAAGATGTTATAAGAAACACACATATCATTTTGTTTGGCCTTATCAATATATCTATATTACATCATTTTTCTTCTCCATTTCGATATTTAAAACAAATATTTAAAAATCATCTGGTCATATTACAATGCCAGTAAAATGTGTCAGTCAAATAAGATATTAGCTACGTTAAAGTTAAATTTATGCGATTTGAATTTTGATTTTAAAGGAAAATCTTAATAATTGCATAGTATACCAAATAACTTTTCATTATCAAATTTAGTCCTAATGAATATCAATTTCGAATTAAACAGAATACAAAAAACAAACATTCTATTTATGAATGTATGATTAGTAAAAGGGCTCATTATCAATGGTTTCTCAAAATGTGATATATTTATTTATTACATGACATGATTGATCGTAACAATATACTTACAATGTAGAAGCTTTCTTCCGTTATTTAGCTGCCTCACACCTGATTGTCCATCTATGCTGATGTTTATGAATAAAATTTCCTCTTTTTTTAATGTTTGTCCTTTGGGTGTTTGGAAAATCAATTTTCACCTTTTAACGTGTGAAGGATTGGGCTTCCCGAAGATGGTCATAATGCATTAAGTTGTCATGAAAAGAACCGGAATGACGCATTCACATGTTTTCTTGGTTTGTCGCTTTTACAAACGTTGGAAGAAAATTATGTCCACTTAATAATTAAGGCTATAATTTAGTATATTGTATTAGAAACACAGCATAGTCCCATGGAACCGCATTATAATACACAAATATTATGATCAATATAATACTTATTGTCCCCATCCGATTAAAGTGAAATTTTAGATCTATCATTTATGGGCATAGCGAAATCACAGATCTATTTTTAATAAGATGGTAATTGTACGATTCTGCTTTTGCAAAGAAACCTTATCAATAATGTATATATTGAATTATATAATACTTCATAAAGGTTTGTTGTAGCAATATATGAAAGCTTGGATTCCGTTTTGTAGCATTTGTATCTATGTTTCTCTTGTGCATTTTATTTTTCGTAAACTGATTCCTTATTGCGTTAGACCTGAATGCATGAGCTTCGTTAAGTGCCGAGGAAAACTAGAAAAAAAAACATTAAAGGAGGGCTTACAAATGCACGCTTTTGTGCTTTTACCAAGTTTCTTAAACGTATAGAGATGTGGCGATCTCTCTACATTCAATATGTATTTTTTTCCAAAGTCGATTCTCAAACACATTATATACATATATTTTTAACATATTGCATCAAAATAAGCTTCCAGTTTCTCATCGGGTTTTGACCAACAACATATCATAAAATCGGGAGACGCTTCATAGGTTGGTTTAAATCTTGGTCTTTTATCCAAAATTAAACGGTTATACATCCTTCGCCAAGCCGACCTTTGTTTTTAGTCTAATGGGAGATGTTGTAATGCCAAGGGTGATTAAATAATAGTCGAGTGTGCCTTTTTATTGGACCTGTGAACTTCTCATCACTGTAGGACTCGCGGAGGATAAGAAGAAAGTTATAAAACTTTCGCTATCTCCAATGGTACGTATCAGAACAAATATGAGTTTGTATATGCATTTATATATAAGTCCTTGGAAACATAACTTTTATGTTCTTCAAGAGTGATTATATTTCATATCAATAAATACTTCAATTTATATCTAATGTAGTGTTATGTACATGGTTTAACCATAAAAAAAGCTTGACTATACAGCAGTAAGCTAAAACAATGAAGTAAAAACAACAATATTACTGAATTCACTACAAGAGATAATATCTTTCAATAAAACTGAACGAAATTTTTAGTAGCCTCCCTACTAAAGGATTTTATTTTAACGGACGTTCATGGAATTTTTTTGAATGTAAGTATTATTTTGCATTTATTTTTCAATTTATAAAAAATGATACACGACTATGAAGGTACAAATACAACTTTTAGAATGCGAGGTGTACTCGATGCATGCTTCTTGAACCACAGTCATTCTGATTCATTTTTTTTGAGGATTTTTTTTGGGAACACACAGAGACGAAAAATCTTAGGTAATATTAATTTAGAATAATTCATCAAGAGAAAAAAATATCGAAAAAGCACATTCTTCGTCTCATCATCGGACACCGTCGTTGCGTTCTGTGGTATTCTGTGGGGAGAAAGACTCTCCCTAAATTATTAGCTGATACATACGAAATTAACAAATGCATGGGTTATCATAAAATATATAGTTTACAGGTCTGTCTAAATAATATGTCACTCCCGTGACCTCAGACATCCATTTCTTATAAAATGACATAGGCGGATCCAGGGGCGGGTGGCCCGGTCCCCCTTTCTTGGGGAAAAAATGGTTGATTATACTAGGAATCACTGAAGCATGACTGGAGCCCCCTAATGTCAGTCAGCCCCTCCTAATTAAAGTTCAGGATCCGCCACTGAATGAATAGTTTTAAGTTGGAACATTCCAAAAAGGATATGACTGAGCATACTATACTTTACGATATATACACAAATTCAGAGTCGGATTCCGGCCGGGAATTCAAGAAGGATGCTACATAACGAGGATATATGACAAGTCACGGACATGCTGTGACAGTGTGTAGACTTTGTATATTAAACACAGGCATTTGTGACAAGTGCCTGTGATATTAAGGGGTCTGTTAAATATCACTCCAAACAATGGCGGGTCTGGTCCCCTTTCAAAATCAGTTAATTCCAGCAACTGAAATTAAGCAATATATTGTACAAACAGACACATAAAAGATGAAACAAAATACCAAGGAATTGTATGTACAATTCCTTGAAAATACTAACTTCTAATTTGAAACTTTTCTAAGTATAGGAAAAATTGATTTTCCGGAAAATGTACAAGATTTGTTCGGATGCGGGATTAATTTATTATCCATAACTTACTTCCTGTTTTAAAAAAATATCCTCGCTGAAAAGAAAATACATAAAAAATAGTTTCAAATGATCAGAAATGGACCTTAATGACTGGTAATTGACCATACTAAACAAATTTACAAAACTTTAAGTGACTGGGCAAATATATCTACTTGTAGTTGTACATGTAATTGTGTTTCATGAATCAAAATAATATGCTTCACAAAAATGTCCTGCCTTACCCATGTTACCACTGACACTGTATCTGTTCCTGCTTACCAGAATGAAAAATTATGCACATGCATATGACTGTCAGGGATTTCATACTATTTGCCGAGTTTACTATCCATATGAAACCCTAAAAACAATGTCAAAAGAAGGACTGCTAAATTTGTCACTTATCGATACAGAAACATCTCAAATGTTAGTGATATGATAAATCACCTAAAATGAAGAGACATTGCATACAGAAGTCGAGAAGAACAGGACACACACCATGTTTTATTTTATAAAATTTCATATCAACTCATATCAACTCATTACAATCACAAAATAAGACAGACTTACACACAGGAGTCGAAATTAGCGCTAGTCCGGTAGTCCGGGACTAGTAAAATTTGCGTCGGACCAGTAGATTTTGTCAGCTGGTGGTCCGGCGGACCAGTAGAAATTTGTCGATAAAAATCACTAATTGCATCGCAATCTCCGTTTGTTTACAAAACAATTTACTTACCTGTGAAATCAATTACACGGTACTGGCGAGGGGGGGGGGGGGGGGGGGGGGGGGTATTACAATTAATCGGGTGAGCGTCCTTCGCCACAATATAAAATGTTTTGTTACTGTCTAACTTATGTAAACGAAAGCATCAAAATTAAACATCTGTCATTTATATTAGTGTTTGTCAAATTAATGTCATTTTAGCAGGACCAGTAGGTTTGGAGCCGGACCAGTAGAGTTTTCAGTCCACTGGTCCGGCTGGCCAGTACACAAAAAAGCTTAAATTCGACCCCTGCTTACACACTGTCTCATACCTAATAAAATCCTGCTGACTACATACATGTATACTATACAGTGTTGGATCCAGAACTTCTTGTAAGGGGGGTGCTGACACAGTGATCCCTATTTAAGCAACCAAATTTTTGCCACGAAAGGGCCCCCTCCCCTGGATTCGTCTATCCTATTTCAATACATTCATGCTCCAACACTTAATTTAAAATCATTAAACACCCTGATGACACACAGAATAATTAAGTTAAATTTTGTACAAATGGTTGCAATAATTTGGTTCTGATTAATTTTATAAATAAAGTGAGAGAAACATGAGAAAAAAAAAGTTACACAATAAACATGATAAAGTATATTTATACAAATATTATGTTTTCACATTGACAAATACATTTACACTGATCCTAAATATATAGAAAACTGGATTCTGAGGTCAACAATTTTAGGTTTCCTGACTTTTATTGTTTATTGGTAGCTGCCTAACTGACATACAAATGACATATTACCCAAATCTCAATTATTCATATTCACAATTATATCATAAAACGCTAGGCAACATTTTAATCGAACTTTAAAAAAGGAATGATAGTCATGATAGTAGACAAATTTTAATCATGTCCTTAGAGGAGAAAATCCTTACTATTGTATTGTAGAAATATATGGTTTTTAAAAGGACAATTTTAATCCAAAGCTACATGTATTGTACATGTATAATTATTTCATTGTCATGGGTACATGTATATGTTCATCATTGGACTGGCCTGTTTCACCAGTTAAAAACCCTTGGTAAAGTTAGTCGTCTGATTGGCTGTGCAGGATATATAAATCTAAAGAAATGTACATGAATATTCCATCATACATGTCAAAAAAAGTTAATCAGTTGATTATAAATTCACTTTTGAAAAAAAAATGGTGAAATGGGGAATTCAATTTTTTATTCATTTGAAACCCTAGGTAAAAAATGAAAAATGTACAGGTAGTCCAGTAACAGAAAAAAAGAAAGTCCATTAATCATTATGGGGTGCAGGAGGTTAAAAGCATTGATTGTAATTGACTTGAAGTAGTCTGCTAACATCTTCTTAACCATGTTAACTAAACAATACACATGATATATATGCTGTTGAATCTGCTCATGCATAGCTCTGTGGCATGTTGAAGATGGGGTGAACATGCAGTTTGAACTTGGAATAAAGCTCCACCATGATTTAAATATATGACCAAATGTATTAAATTTTAATTTACAGACATACATTTTTTATTTTTTAAAGGTCTTGGCCATGAAAACAGCCTACAGTAAATGTTGAAATGCCATCAAATACAGACTTCCGTTTAAGTATACTTGTTGGTGACACGCTATTGCCTGAATATGAAAAAGATGGCATAGTATTTGTAGAAAGTAGCTTTTTTACACCTCACAGTTACAAGCAACAAGCTAAGGAAACTGTGAATGGGGAGACGGAAGTCCAGGTTATGTGTTGTAACAATTCTGTATGAATAATAAATGAGAAAATTCTAAATACTCATCAATTTCATTGTTAATTTGTTTTTATTTTAATATTATATGTTTTACATGTAGTACTCTGACCCCCTATTTCTCTACATAGATACAATTGAATTTGAATTTCCATCTGCCAGATGTTAATGCTTAGCAGTAATTGATATTTGCATGGGTTAAATGATACATTTTAATAATAAATAAAAAAATTGAAAAGCTTCAAATACATGTATAAAGTAAAATTCATTATTGTATAAGACTGGAATTGTTATTTTTAGAGTTGGCCAGTTACACCATTTTCCCTATGTATAGAAACAGAAGCAAGCAGTCAGGCCTGTTACTATAGAGTATATGTTGATGGTCAAAAGGTCACAAGTAAAAGTGTCACTCCTGGTACAAAAAGGTTAGAATAATAAAAAAATAAGTGTTCATGGCACGAAAATTTAGTGTCTAGTCAATAAAATTGGGTAGCAGTAAGCTATTTATAAGACAATCACTTTTGATAATCATAGAATATTTCAGTTACCAAAAGTTGAAACTGGTCTTTTTTACAAAATGTTTGAATTGTGAGAATACTCATGATATTGTAAAAGAACATTTTAAAGACATTGAATACTACAAGGGAAAGTAGATTTATAGTTTTATACATCTAACAGTCATTCATTGGATTGTCATCATGTAACATAATCAGCGTTACAATTCAATGATTAATTCAAAGTTCACATTGCAAGACCAATGAAAGCAATTTTAACCCTTCAGTGCTCACAAGCATGTAAAAAGTGATTTTTTTTAAATATCACTGAGGGCTGTGCAAGCTTTTGCGCCATCCCTGTCATTTGTTATTGTCTGTAAACTTTTACAAAAATCTTCTGAAATAACTTGGTTATAATTGAAACAGCATTGTCAACAGTCATCCTTATTAACTGTATCCAATGATACTGCAGGCAAATCTACATGGCCACCAGACTAAATATATATAACATAGGATAAAATGCAACTATTGTCTTATAGTTTTGAACACTGAATTTAAAAAAACCAAGCTCTTTCCTGAACCAGATTAGTATTCTTGTATACTTTGTCTCTCTTAAAAAACAACATTTTAATTTACTATGCTTTCTTATTTACAGGGTAATTAAAGGTTTTAGAGATGGTACCCTTGTCAGAGAATTTTTGTTTTCTTTACCAAGATTTGCCCAAAATGAGGTAAATATTTATTGTTATTCATTTTAGCTGGACACCTTATAGAATAACATGTATAACATGCATTTGTGTTTCATAAAGTAGTCTGGACAGTTTTTATACGACCGCAAATTTTGAAAAAATTTTCGTCGTATATTGCTATCACGTTGGCGTCGGCGTCGTCGTCGTCGTCGTCGTCCAGCGTCCGAATACTTTTAGTTTTCGCACTCTAACTTTAGTAAAAGTGAATGGAAATCTATGAAATTTTAACACAAGGTTTATGACCACAAAAGGAAGGTTGGTATTGATTTTGGGAGTTTTGGTCCCAACATTTTAGGAATTAGGGGCCAAAAAGGGCCCAAATAAGCATTTTCTTGGTTTTCGCACTATAACTTTAGTTTAAGTTAATAGAAATCTATGAAATTTTGACACAAGGTTTATGACCACAAAAGAACGGTTGGGATTGATTTTGGGAGTTTTGGTCTCAACAGTTTAGGAATTAGGGGCCAAAAAAGGGCCCAAATAAGCATTATTCTTGGTTTTCGCACAATAACATTAGTTTAAGTAAATAGAAATCAATGAAATTTAAACACAATGTTAATGACTACAAAAGGAAGGTTGGTATTGATTTTGGGAGTTTAGGTCCCAACAGTTTAGGAATTAGGGGCCAAAAAGGGACCCAAATAAGCATTTTTCTTGGTTTTCGCACCATAACGTTAGTATAAGTCAATAGAAATCTATGAAATTTAAACACAAGGTTTATGACCATAAAAGAAAGGTTGGGTTTGATTTTGGGAGTTTTGGTCCCAACATAATAAGGGGCCCAAAGGGTCCAAAATTAAACTTTTGTTTGATTTCATCAAAATTGAATAATTGGGGTTCTTTGATATGCTGAATCTAACTGTCATGACTGTGTATGTAGATTCTTAACTTTTGGTCCCGTTTTCAAATTGGTCTACATTAAGGTCCAAAGGGTCCAAAATTAAACTTAGTTTGATTTTGACAAAAAATGAATCAGTTAGGTTCTTTGATATGCTGAATCTAAAAATGTACTTAGATTCTTGATTATTGGCCCAGTTTTCAAGTTGGTCCAAATCGGGGTCCAAAATTAAACTTTGTTTGATTTCATCAAAAATTGAATAAATGGGGTTCTTTGATATACCAAAACTAACTGTGTATGTAGATTCTTCATTTTTGGTCCTGTTTTCAAATTGGTCTACACTAAAGTCCAAAGGGTCCAAAATTAAACTTAGTCTGATTTTTAACAAAAATTGAAATCTTGAAGTTCTTTG
This sequence comes from Mytilus edulis, assembly GCA_019925275.1. NCBI lineage: Eukaryota > Metazoa > Mollusca > Bivalvia > Mytilida > Mytilidae > Mytilus > Mytilus edulis. Next base: position 68,548,529 of record CM034350.1, read on the forward strand.
ATATGCTGAATCCAAAAATGTACTTAGATTTTTTATTATGGGTCCAGTTTTCAAGTTGGTCCAAATCAGGATCTAAAATTATTATATTAAGTATTGTGCAATAGCAAGTCTTTTCAATTGCACAGTATTGCGCAATGGCAAGAAATATCTAATTGCACAATATTGTGAAATATCAAATTTTTTTTTAATTAGAGTTATCTTTCTTTGTCCAGAATAGTAAGCAAGAAATATCTAATTGCAAAATATTGTGCAATAGCAAGATTTTTTTTTAATTGGAGTTATCTTTCTTTGTCCAGAATCAACTTAAATCTTTGTTATATACAATATACAATGTATATTCACTTTTTACTACCAACTGATAAATTAAAATAATCTTTACCATTCAGTGATAACAAGCAGTTTTTTTACATCTTAATATTTTATGATGTATTTAAATGAGTAGTTATTGTTGCAAACTCCATTAGAAATTTTAATTGAGATTAGTTTTGGAATAAGGGAAAGGGGGATGTGATTAAAAAAATTGGGTTCAATTTTTCTCATTTGAAATTTCATAAATAAAAAAGAAAATTTCTTCAAACATTTTTTTGAGAGGATTAATATTCAACAGCATAGTGAATTGCTCTAAGAGAAACAAAAATTTTAAGTTCATTAGAACACATTCATTCTGTGTCAGAAACCTATGCTGTGTCAACTATTTAATCACAATCCAAATTTAGAGCTGAATCCAGCTTGAATGTTGTGTCCATACTTGCCCTAACCGTTCAGGGTTCAACCTCTGCGGTCGTATAAAGCTACGCCCTGCGGAGCATCTGGTTATAACATTTATTAAATTCTGTAGGAATTATAGACCTTATTTACTTCTGTTTGCCTTTAACAATGTTTAACTGGATCATTTTATGTTGCCAACATGAACATTATAGTATCAGTTTTTCATTTTTCACCTATAAACAAATAACTTCCCTTTCCTGGACATACAAGGGAAGTGAACACAATTTAAAAAAAAAAATACATTTCTTTTATGGTACAATTTGAAAGTACCTGTTTGCTGTTTCAAAGAATCTTATTCAAATGTGTTTCATATACATGTGCAGTTTTTATTATATGGCTTTTATTACTTTACAAGTTTGACAGTTTGATATTCAAATAATGTTATGACACAAAGTTATAAGTTTTAACCAAGCTAATATCTTTGAAGACAAGTATAAATAATGCAGCTTAAATAAATATTGTCTCATGTGTGAAATTCTGTTATATATATATATATAGTGATAATAGTGTTGTGACTCATTGCATTCAAAATTCTTTTTTTCAGTTTGACAGAATAGATAGCAATATATCTTCCAAAGTTGGTATCATTGAGGTTGAAAGTTGCTATGCCACATTAAAAACAACACAGAAAAGGATACGTAACAAGAAACTTGAATATGACCAGGCTAATAAAAAGGACTGTGGCAGAGTTACTGGTGGTAATGTTAATTTAGATAAATGATAAAGGTTTCTTCAAAGATAAGGTATTTCTATTTTACAAAACCACAAGAAAGTCACTGACATCGATGCAAAAAGGACTAACAAGGACTGTGATTATCTTAGAATCAACAAGAATGTGTCCATAGTACATGGATGCCCCACTCGCACTATCATTTTCTATGTTTAGTGGACTGTGAAAGTGAGGTAAAAACTGTAATTTTGCATTTAAATTAGGAGATCATATCAAAGGGAACATGTGTACTAAGTTTCAAGTTCATCAAAAACTACCTTGACCGAAAACTTGAACCTGAAATTTGCTCTATCATTTTTTATGTTCAGTGAGCTGTGAAATTGGGGTAAAAACTCCTCTTATTTGGCAGTCAAATTATAAGAGTCATATCATAGGGCACATGTACTAAGTTTCAAGTTGATTGGACTTCAGCTTCATCAAAAACTACCTTGACCAAAAACTTATACCTGAAGCGGGGCGGACAGAAGAAAGAACAAACGGACAGATGAACGAAAGGACAAACGAATGGTAGCACAGACCAGAAAACATAATGCCCCTCTACTATCATAGGTGGGGCATAAAAAGGGAAACAAACTGCAACTATCAATGATGCCTAGGTTTAAAAAAATGATAATATAGTCAATGATAGGGAGGTTGGTGAAATTGATTTACTAAATGATATTCATGTTGATTGAAAAGGTTATACAGTTGAATAGACCAATAAAAGACTATAACAAAATCACTGGTGACAATGCTACAGTGTCTCCAAGCTGCAAACCTATTTTTACTGATTGCTTCTCATACTTTTGAAAAAGAAATATAAAATTTCTGTCAAAATTGAAAATGTTGATATCTTTAATTTCTATTTCAAAGTTAATTTTTAACATACATTGGACCTTATACAAGCCTTTATGCAGCAATATTAATAGGATCTGTGCCTAGGACAAAACTTTGTGTTTTTCTTATTGTACTGGAAAGAAAGATATTATTGAATTATAAAACTTTCATTTCTGTTGTAGGTAGTTATCTCATGTCAACGACTAAAGCAGGAAGGGTTGTTGGGATGAAAAACAGCTTCAGAAATGTGGATTTTTGGAATGTACATTCTATAACCAGTAGACTATCAGTAAAATATGTAACAGCACAAACTCTTCAAGATATGAATGTTTGTATAGTGCCTATACCCTTTCCACAGGCACTGTATGATAATAGATCTAGAGCTTTACATTCAAGACCAAACATATTAAGAAAAAGATCTGGTAATAACACAAATTCCAATGCTTCTACAGAAATAAAAACTGAAAAAGATGAAAATGTGACAGGAAGCGTTAATCATGTAATTGGAAGTTCCGATCACATGGTCGGAAGTTCAGAGCAGGTTGAAAATGTGGTAGACAGTGTCAATCATGTGACAGGAAGTTCTGATCACATGGTTGGAAGTTCAGACCACCAGTACACTGGAGGACCAAACTTCATTAAACAAGAAGTGTTTTGCCCAATCTTAATAAATGGGGAAACTATTGATTTGACTTTTGATGATGATGAGGCTGCAATTGAAATAATAGATTGAAATCCTTGATATATACTGGATTGTTTTTAAAAAAATGAGGTCACAGCAGATTATGTTTATACTTACTTTTACAAGAAAAATAATGTTTATATATGCAAACATTTTTTCATACAATTATTTCATATTAAACTTTTGTCAAACAATAGGAAATGATATGAGAAATTTATAACAACAAAAAAACAAAATTCCCACATTTACAGGAAAAAAGAATAACTTGAATAAGTTTTATGGAAAGCATATTGCATATAGTTTAAAACTTTATCAATTTGAAGAATACTCCATTCAGGATTAGTCAAAGATTGATTTTTCATCCCTATTATATACTTTACTAGTCTTATTGCTAAGAATTCAAATGATTTTGTGGAAAAGAATAAAAACAGCTAATGTCTTCAACACTCTCCTTCTCAAAAAATATATATAAGTTGAAAATTGAAGAATCAGTAAATACTTTGCAATAGAGCTGCATTTTGTAACTTATTCTAGATGTGAGTATGGATAAGGCTAACAGCAAACATAATATTTATTTGCTTGTAGAAAATGGTTAGATGACCATATCAAAGAATATTATATATACAAGATTCTAAAGCATTCCTGTTTCACATATTTGACTGTAAATATTTTTACTTCATAAATTATTAAGGAAAATTTATATTTTTAATTTATTTAATTATTTATACTCTAAAAGACTGCAACTCACTAAATGCAGTTTTGAAGTTCCATATATAGTACAACCTGACAAAAAAAATCAAATCTATTATATGAAGAAGTAGCTTTGATTATCCTTTGAATTTTTCAAATCTATCACTAGAATCATATTCAAAACAGTGTGGCTGTGGCCATTGATTGACGTCCTTAATTCATTCAATGACTGGGACAGATTATGTGAACGTTTGTCTGTAACGACACTGCTCACTACTTACTTATTATAGAATTCAAACTGTAGGGTCACCAAAGGTTCTTAAACGCCTTTAATAATGAAATAATCCGAAAAATTAATCAGGAATAACCTTTATGTTTTGATTTATATTATTGATATAAATCATAACATCGTGTTAATTTATTCATGATTAATTTTTCGAATTACTTTATTTAGGTATTGAGAACCTTTGGTAACCCCACAGTTTAAGTGTCTTTAACAAGTACATAGTGAGCAGTGGTCGTTACAGACAAACGTTCACACAATCTGTCTTAGTCAATGGGATAATTTAGGACGTCAATCAATGGCCACAGCCACACTGTTTTGCATATGATTATAATAAGTCTCAAGTCTGCTTCACAAGACATATCAATATATATTTGAATACTGCATTCAGATTCCATCCAATTTCTTAACAGTTAGATTAAAGCCCTCCAACAATGCATTTATAAAATCATGATTGACCTTTTTGTAATATAAATGTAATGACATAGTTATTTCTTTATTTTAAGTTGCAAATTTTGAAAATTTGAGAACCTCATGTAAATGACATAAACCATCTTGTCACATCATACATGTATTTCTATTTGTTATCATGATAAAAGTAAAGTGTTCAAGAGACAAACGTTTATTTTCTTTGGTTACATCTTCTGACATCAGACTCGGACTTCTCTTGAACTGAATTTTAATGTGCGTATTGTTATGCGTTTACTTTTCTACATTGGTTAGAGGTATAGGGGGAGGGTTGAGATCTCACAAACATGTTGAACCCCGCCGCATTTTTGCGCCTGTCCCAAGTCAGGAGCCTCTGACCTTTGTTAGTCTTGTATTATTTTAATTTTAGTTTCTTGTGTACAATTTGGAAATTAGTATGGCGTTCATTATCACTGAACTAGTATATATTTGTTTAGGGGCCAGCTTAAGGACGCCTCCGGGTGCGGGAATTTCTTGCTACATTGAAGACCTGTTGGTGACCTTCTGCTGTTGTTTTTTTATTTTGGTCGGGTTGTTGTCTCTTTGACACATTCCCCATTTCCATTCTCAATTTTATTTATAGACTATATGTATAATGTCATAGAATTTTATAATTTGAGAAGACAATTGTCACTTGTTCACTAACTTTTGTAGCACTAGATGTACTTTTAAAATATATACCAGTTATTTATATGTTTATTGATTTGATTTTGACAGATATTTGTCTTTAAAAAATCCAATGTATTTTTAAACAAAGTTTTTTCCTATTCTGTTTTCTTTACAACTATATTTTTACACCAGATGAATTCTAAATATTCTTACAAATCTATAGTTATTTAGTTAAGTTGTGTTATTGCTTATTCTAATTTGTACATGTTAATTATATCTTGCTGTGCAGCCATTATATTTGTTTTGTCTTCATGTCTGAAGAAATATCATTGTTAACTTAATAGGTATATATTAAACCTTGTTAGTAAATGGATTTAATGAACTAAGAGTTTGTGTTTTAATACTGCCACAAGAAAATATGAGGACTAGTACTGATCCAAAGTATGTGATTTTGAAAGATCGATCCCCAGCTTGCCAAACCAAAGACATGAAAATTGGAATTGACTGCTTCTCCACTATTCATGTTACAAGCATAGCCTGGCAGGTGCAAAGTCAGAATGTTTCAGACTTTGGTGACATGTCTTTCTTTTGACTGTTCTGTTAACTTGTCAACTAACTATCAATAACTTCAAACCAAATTCCAACCAAATGTCTTTGCAAGATGTAGATGGGGCAATAACGCTTCCTTCACTCCGAGTGCCTTCTCTCAGAGTGATGCCAAGGGATAGCTTCAATATAGAAATATAGTCATTACTTGATTGCTCCTTTTTGAAAAGCCATGTTAGAGAGCATGTCTATTGTATGATTAGTGTCACGCTCATGGCGTGTTAAATAATTCTGGCAACAACTCATTGAGAGATCCATATCCAACATACATTCTATCAAGTGACTGTCGCAGTTCCCTCCATAAATCCGAGTCAACCTACTCATTAGATTTAGTGTTTATTTATTTTCACCCTAAATAAGCACAAACTATTTGCCACTGGACGTTTTTCAAATGACAATCATTAAGTCTGTTTAGTGCTTCTTGAAAAACCAAAAACTGACATGTTCATTGTAAGCTAAGACGAAAACAGTCTGGAGTTATCTTTCTTTGTACAACGAAGTTACTAAGATATATACACCAAACTAAAATTATTTTAAACTAGAAAAAACTATAAAAGTGTTAAGCGCCAGTAAAATAGAAATTTGTTACGAGTTTTTCTATTTTGCCCTCTTATTTGATAATATTCAGTATATTTAGTTATGAGTAGAAAGAATGTAAAAGCCATACAATATGCTAAAAGAAATCTCTGAAGAATATGCATTAAATTATCTTCTTTATTTATAGAAAGGTACACATAATCAAAGCAGGTTTGAAATAGTATGCACCTAATTTACATTAGAACGTAATTGTTATAATTGCAAAGTGTATACCAAGTTTGGTCTAACATTGTCGATGAAAGATGTTGAAGGGTGCTTATCACCTCAAGTGTGTGTCGCCATTCGGAAATGTATAGAGCTAAAAGGTAAACACAGAAACTTGTGTACATGTATATAGTGATGAGACAATTTGACCAACCAGTGAATGCAGATTATGGTCTTGGTGCCATGAACACTGTAGTAATTTATTGCATCATAAAACTTAGATTGTTATTAAAGGTTTTGTTTGGTGATCTAGTTTTCATAAGTTTTACGGTTCTTAAATCACGTTTCGACAGTCTCACAAAGTTGTCCTTTTGTAAGAGCTCCAAAACCTGCTTTAGCAATTCATACGAGTCAAACCGAGAGTTTATTTCAAGGTTTTTTCCCAACGAAGTGTAGTCTTCCATTTTCGAACATCATTGAACAAGATATTTAATATAGTAGACTGAAAAAAATACTACCAGATAACAAAACTCTATTTGAATCTGAGTTGTATCCAGTAAAATAGAACATAGAGGTTATTTTTAATTTTTGCTGAAAAGGGACTTGGTTTATTCATTTTTATTTACCTATCGAAACAATAACATCCAAATAAAAAAGATAAAATATTGGTTTTCCCTATTACAGTTATCTTTCTTTTACTGACTTAAATACCCTTGTTGAGAAGTTTCCAACAGGTGTATCTGTAGGCGAGCGCCAAAACAAGGATTCGGAGGTTTTTAATGCACCTACCTAACACACGGCTATATGATATATCATTTGAAAGGTCTTTTATCGTACATTCAGAATTGCCTGGTCGTCAAACTGGGAAATGGTCACATTTTTAAAAAAACGGCAAAAAAGGCGGAAAAAATATAAGTCATAATTTGACGATATTGTTCGAAAAATGCAGTTTAAGAACAAATTCATCTGCAATATAATATGAAATGTATCATTTGACAAACTAAAGTCTATCTATTTTTTGTTTCTGAAATAAAAAAAAATTAAAAAGTGTTTAAAATGACAAAATCTCGTATTTTTGTGAAAATCATAATTTTTACGGATATTGACGCAAAACTCTCGGTAATATTTAATTTTGCATCTAAAAACACACAAATTCTATTGGTTTTATATTAGTAACATGTATAACTAGTTTTTTAAGTTCTAATATCTCGCCTAGCTTGTTTTTTATACCGACAAAATATTGATAAAACTATATTAATACATATCTTAAAACTGCTCTAAAGCGCATATTTACCATGTTTACAGCACAGTTAAAAATAAATGTTATTTTGGTCTCCTGTTAGTTCGACAGTTATAAATACAATATGATTTAATTGTCTTAAGCTTGCCAACCACGCCAAGGCTGAAGATCACTAGCAAGGTGTTGTTTTTTTGTTGTTTTTTGTTTTGTTTAGATCACTTGCAAGGTGTTGTTTCTTTTTGGGTTTTTTCTGAACTACCACTATCATCGCATATGGAACTTAAGTACACAACCATTTGGTAGAGTTATTACAAAACACAAAATTAATAATAATATACATATTTACATTGAATAACAGTGAGGCAACTTTAACTTTATATTGCCCCATTGCTCAAATGCTCCTTCGCAATTAGTCAATGGTATCGTTTTCATCTTCATCATCGTCATTCATTTGATCTTTTTTAGAGGTTGATGTTCTCTTTAGAATAAATATTTTGGCAAGTATCACTGCCCTGACATGGACAAAGCTCCGTGCAAGACATTTGCTGCTCTCGGCACATACATTTCTTGCTACGTATTTATTCCCTCTTGCAAGAACATACTAGATCTTGCAGGAAATCGGACTTCATCATGCCTAAAACGTAGAAGGGATCTGAGCTATGTAAACTCTTTTCCATCCGTATTCATAAGGAGACAAAGGATTTGGATGATCGAGATGTGAGGACATCCAAATTGTCGTTTGTTGAAATGACCGCAAAATATGTTCTTTGAATGCAGGTTCACTTGAGTCTTTGCATGTTACAATTTTAACACGTAACTTGTTTAAGTCAACATGTGATGAAGCGAATTTTTCTTTTAAGTCATACAAGCTTGAAATAAGCTCTATGGCAGCTGACAGCGATGTGGAAAAAGCAATCTTGTCAAAGTTTTGGAGATTTGCATAATCTTGTTTTGGAGATTTGTAAACTTACTTGGAGATTTGTAAACTTACTCGGAGATTTTCTTATCAACTTGAAAACAGTCTTTTTGCCAATCCCAATTATAGCAGAAGTGGTATCCCAACCAGTTCAAGCATGAACTACAGGGAGAATGTTAGCTAGTAAAGGTGAAAAAGATTTACTTAACTCATGGATTGGTATGTACCTTCTACAGTCCATAAGACAATTAGTTGACCCCGTTAAACCACATTTGTTCAGTCGACACAAGAATCTTGAAATAATGAACACAGAGCACAAGAACATCTGTATCGGAACACTTGACTATGATTGGTCGCCTTATATTCAACTGCTAAAAGATTTTATGAGAGTATAACATGAAGCAAGATTCTGGTGTCTGTGTCTTCATACGAACAGGACAGATCTGAAGATCGATTACATGCTCTCATTGAGTGTTGTCGCTCTATTCTGGATTGGAAAATGCGCCGTCAAGAACTAAACATTTGTTTTCATCCTGGAACATATCAGACAAATTGCTGCTCAGATAATCTCAAAGGAAAGTTATCAGAGCTTGCTTGTTTTTGTAGCTTGATAGACATTTTTTCCAGTCTGGAACAGTTTGGCCTTCAGCGATATGAAACTTTTTCGTAGTTGTTGCCGATCGTCTATGTCGCTCTGCTGATTTTATGGAATGTTCAGTACTAGTGTCATAGCGATCGAAGACATCAACAACCTTGTCTGTGAATCGGAAGCATGATTGTAAAAGATGGACGAAAGATACCAAAAGGGACAGTCAAACTCATAAATCAAAAATAAACTGACAACGCCATGGCTAAAAATGAGTGCCTGCATAATGTAAGATTTGGCCAAGTCTCCAATTGTGGACATCCTTTTAACATCAAATGATTGAAATCATGCCATTTCTTATTGGTACGGTAGCACTGTGATCGATTGGAGGAATGTTAGGGACTGATCCTACCTTAATTTTCAAATTCATGGGAAGATCAGACTTATTTGTCTTCCTCATAAATCCATCGTCATAATATATGCAGTAGGAATGGGACAAATTAGATAGGACGAAACAGTTTCCACAGATACGTCATCTCTACATTTAGTTAGAGATAGTGCACGGGTAAACACAAGCTCGGGAATCAAATGACCTTTTACAACTTGCCCAAATTTGCATTTTAATTGTACTTTGGGGTTCATATCCTCAAATGTCTTCAGTCCTGATCTTTGTCTGTTGATAGTGATGACTGAACAAATATCTTCCTTTTTGACGTTTTTGTTTTTCAAGTTTCAACTGATTTTAACAGTGAATCTTCAATGGCGTGACTTGCATGGAGACCAGTTGAAATGTTCATATGCTGACGGGAGAGATTATCAACGTCAAATGGATTTGTCATATTTTCTGTTATATAAACAGTTAGATCGTCTACAAATGTTTTGTCCCTTTTCATTGCAGCTGGTTTTGCTTCATCGTGACATTGGTCACCAACCTGGACAAGACACGCACGTGCTCTCATTGCCGATGTTATCTGACTAAGCACATGCCTTGTAAGATTCCATCTTATCAATGAAGCCTTCCTCTTTGTTAAACCAACAATGCCTCTAACAACCTTAACACATCATCATGTCTTTGCCTTAAGCTAACAGCATTCATTAAGGTTGTGAAACCTCTATTAGTTGTCATACTAAGGCCGTGTTCACATTGACCTAAATTCGGTGTTGTGTTAGTGTAACTCACACGTAAACTAAACACAATTGCGTTCCCATTGATAAAACTCAATGTTTACATGTAGTGTAAATCATGTTTTATCTACACACAGTCGATAGTCAATGTAGGCCTTGTGTAGGTTAAGTGTACACAAAACTATGCATTTAGGACATTAGTCTTACAGTGTATATATTTAAGGAGGAAACTATTTTTGAGTAAAATTGATAGTTTTGATAAATATTAGTATAGTTCTTTACAGAAATTGTTGTCTAAATTTTATCAATTTTACAAGACCCAAAGCAGCACCATTGCCGAACCCATCAGGCAGCAACCAATCAATTAATTTTCAGGGAGGGGGGATGGCTATTATAGTTGAGTATAAAACATAAAGGAGGGCGAGGGGGTGGGGTGTTGGGCTATGGATTTATTTTTTGGAGAAAAAAATTGTTTCCAGTTTTTGTCCCTGATTTTTTTGGGTTTTTTTTTTCACCCTCAGCTGCCACTTTATTTAATGCTAAAACTGATTTCGACTTGTAGAAAAAAATCTATAGCCTAAAACCCCCTTCCTTTTCCCCCTCACCCCCCCCCCCCCCCCCCCCCCCAAAAAAAAATTCAAAACAAATGAAATAAATAGTTGCTACTTGATTCATTTGAAAAGGTCTTCCCGAATCGACTTGTCGTACACAGAAATATTCGCCACTGGTCTTTACTCAAACAACGATTCACGCATAAATACATTACTAAACAAAGTGTGAGATAAATGATATGTTTGTCTAGTATCTCAGACCCGTCAAATTACACTTGAAATTATAAAAAAAAAACGTTACCCTATTCCCTTACCAAATACTCCTTGGAGAAGAAATACCATTTGGAACAAGCAGAAAAGATAAAAATGTAGTTATCCCTTAAGCTTATATCTCAATCTTTTTTTTCGGCTGTAAGCATGCTGCTGCAGCTAACGTTTTCTAATGCGTAATCGATACATCTCTAGTATATTCAAACTACTGCAAATCATAAAAATGGCTTTCATAAAGTAGCAATCACTTAACTTCAAAAAGGGGAAGGTTATTTTTTTTTATCTGAATCAGATAGTTTTTCGCGCGTACGTTTTTATCCCGATTTTTTGTTCGATGCTGGTGATCAAAATCTTTTTTTTCAATATTTAACACTATAATGTAACGGGAAACTCTTGATTCAGAATATTTTTTTATCATCTGTATGACCAGATTATTTTTTTTTTATCAAATTGGCGATTGGAATATTTCCACCCCCCTTTTTGAAGTCAAATGGTCGTTCCCTTTCTGCTAGAAAAGTTGTCCGAAAACTTTGAATTCTGTTCTACGTAATGAACATTTAAATGACATATAGTTTACAAGTGTGAACAAAACTTATGTACAGGTAGCTAAACAAGATGTATAGATGTGAACAAATGTAATGTGAAACCAGTGTCCATTACGTTAAACTAATTGTAAACATGTTTACTGTACACGGCGTTTGGTGTGAACACGGCCTAAGAGTATCTTGTGTGATATTTTGACATATTATACAGCATTGCTAATTATGGACATGCGGCAGCGCTTCATTGGAAGTGGCGCACATTTCACAGGACTTGGACACTCATCAATGATGAGTAATTATGATAATATTCAAGAATATACTATTATACAAAATGCAGTCTGCTGCTTACATAGCACATGCTAATATCATAAGTAATGGTTAAAGTGGTCTTTTGGTAACACATATACGAATATTTATCAAGTAATATGTTGAAACACGACTTGTGTTTTGGAAACTCAAGTGTTACCTATGCATATTAGATACTAGATTTATATAAATGTTTAGCATCTGGGATAAACACGATACAGATCCGGAATACCGTTTAATAATGCAGATTTTAGAAAAGTCGTCAAACGTTTATTATCCATCATTGAGCTTCGATGTGTGTCGCAATCTTTTCAGGGTATATGGAATTTATAAATACAAAACATATAAGAGTTTTAATAAGTCATTGACACTGACAATCTAAAAAAATATGGTATTTGTTTTTACATTTTAGGGTTGGTCTTACATATGCCTCAGAATCAACTAACTTCTCATAAAATCTTCTTTTTATTGGATTCCATGTCTTTTTAGAATGTATTCCAAGCTATCTTAGATAAAAACGAATAATATATTTACAACAATGCCGATATATGCAATGTTAAGTATCACCGTATAATCCAAAGTAATTCGACATGTCTGTGTTCTCGTGAGATTTGCAAGAAACGTAACCATAGGGAACTTTTGTAAGACATAAATTTGTCCTGGTAAAATATGTCTGGGCAGACACATATATCTAGTAGAAAAAGTCCATGGTTACAAAATTTACTAGTATTTTTTGTCCGATGTTAGTAATTTATGTCCTCAGACTAATTTTCCTAGGAATTCTAGTCCATGTCATTAATATTACTAGGTAAAAATGTCCATGTCCTCTTTAAAGGAAAAATATTAATGAATCAAATCATTTACGTTTAAACAATGGAAACTTAATAGTATATTTATATTTTTAACAAAATGTATGTTCTCAGACTAAGTTTGGAAATTTTGTCCATGTTATTATTATTCCTAGGTAAAATCGTCCATGTCCTGTATTTTAAAAGGAACGTTTTAATGAAACAAATTATTTACATGGAAATGTATTTTTGATGATTTAAAATATTGTTTTAAAATTCAAAATTTAATGAAATGAATATCCCCAGACTCATTTTCCTAGGAAATCATGTCCATGTCAATAATATTGCTAAGTAAAATGTCAGACCTTTATTTTGAAAGATCAATATGGATGTTATGTTTTAATATTCGGTAACGACGGTTAACTTATAAAGTTGTGTATTAGTATTTTATTAAAATCTATGTCCCCACACTTATTCTACTAGGACATCATGTCCATGTCATTAAAATTCCTACATGAAGGTTATAACGTCACTTTCCTATGAAACTTTCAAACCTTAAAAAAAAAAATGATTCTGATTTTATTTTCAATAAATTTTATAATATGATAAAAATTACTAGTATAACGTCTCAGGACAATTTTTCCTAGTAAAACAAGTGCCAGACATATTTTACTACCTATGGACTTATATTCCTAGGAAAATTTGTCTTGGGACTTATTTACCTAGTAAAATAATAATCATGGACCTGATTTCCTAGGAAAAAATGTCTGGCGGACAGATTTTACTACCGGACCAAATTTACTGTTACACTTTGACGACCACCCAAATCGTATGCTCTAGAAGTTTTTCTTTCGATTGATACCAAAATTAGCTGTGTGTTCGATAGGTGCATTAAAAACCTTAACGAGAGGCTTTTTCTCAAATCGGCGCTCGCCTACTGGTCCAATATGCAAAATATGTTACTAAATTTAGTTGAAAATCTTCATACTTATATAAAACTTTGATATAGTTAGATATAGGGAGATGTGTGAGTGCCAATGAGACAACTCTCCATCCAAATAACAACTTAAAAAAGTAAACCATTATAGGTCAATGTAAAGCCTTCAACACAAAGCCTTGTAAAAAGTTTTACATTTAAAAGATGTTGTCAGGCTTTGCATTTAAGGAATAACAGTACTGTAGTTGAAGAGTTGCCACCGTCAATTGTAGATTTGACGGTCGCAAATACAGTTTTACTGGCGACGCGTAGTGGAGACAGTAAAACGGAGATTTGCGACCGTCATATCAAAATTGACGGTGGCAACTCTTCAACTACAGTACTGTTATTCCGATTCTAATGCATTACAAAAAGAAATAATACGATAAAATTTGTGAAAATGTCTAAATTTAACAAATAAAAAAAAAAACGCGAAACCTCATGAACGATTCTAGCGCAAAGACTTCATAGGTAAACGTGACGTCATACAAATGAAAACTTACAAACTTGAGGTTATTACGTTACCTGTACGCTTCAAATTCGGATAAATTTACATTAAAACGGCAAATTCGAGGTAGGTGTTGTTTTATTTTCGATTATGTAGTAGTAATCGATGTTTTGTTGATTCAATCATTTCAAAATGGTTGTCCCTCCTTAGTTACGCCTGGATAACTGTGGATTTGACGGCAACTTTTAGCCAATGAAAAAAAATTGTAACATACAAAATGCATTAGAATTGTCCGTTTATACAATTGACATGTTCTGAAAACAATCGAGTGTTGCTGTTTTCATGCATGCGTTTAATAGTGAGGGACATTGTAAGGCTAGCTATGCACCGTTTTAACACAGTTACTGAGGTAGTTAATAAAATCGTTACACATACAACTTATCATTCGGGTATTGTGGTTTTTACCATTTTTGTATTTACTTTGTTATAGATTTCTTTTGTATGTTTTTAGATTAAGATTGTAAAACTAGAACTTCCATCTACAATTAGGAATAAAAGTACAAAAATGTCCTTTAATATTGCATTTCCGCTAATTTTTCAAAGTCCCAATACTACGTTTCCGCAAATTTAAAATATACGTTTCCGCAATTTGTATTTATTACTTTTCCGCAAATTTACCTGGTAAATTATAAAGATTTGAATTTATTTTTTCTTTTTAACAAAGAAAATGTTCTGATCTCAGTATTGCTACAATTTACTAGATATAACTACCGACTCGGGTAAGGATAAGTTAAACTTCATTGAGAAATCTTTGGTTCGGCTTACTTGCCAACTGACATGATTGAAGAATGCTTTGTTGAATGAATTGCCGATGCTCCATCTGACGATAAATGCATGAGGTCTGCCAATTATATATTGGAATTTTATATAGATGGCAATTGCGATTTCCACCAACCATTTGGGCATCATTCCTGACCCCTAGGAAAAGAGAACAACGAATGGTGTCGAGTCTTTTCGTGTCTACCTGAACGAGCAGTTTCACGCTAGCCATCCTACGGTACCATATTTGTCTTTGTCGATGTGTTATTGAAACTGAAGACAACATCTTACATAAAGATGAGAACTTTAACTGTAGAAAAGGAGAAGATGGACTTCCTTCCTGAACAAAATACAAAATTTGTAAACGGTGAATGTGCTACTATGGACATTGTACGACGTGTTGGCTTCAAATATTCTGCCAGAGCTGACTTATGAACTCATATCAAGATATTTTTGAACATATTACGTTTTCATACATTTTAATGGTGTATTTCACTTACATGTTATGATGACCTTTAACTTATAATACATATTTATTTTTTAGTATAGCTTTGCTGTCGATCAATAGGTATTCCTTAATTATTTGCGGAATAGTTACTTTTTTTTCCGGAAAAGTAAGATATTTATTTGCGGAAACGTAAACTATTTTTCCGGAAACGTCATATTTTTTTCGCGGAAAAGTAATGCCAATAGACCACTTTCGAGTTCATCCGTCACCGGAAAAAACTCGTCAATTATACGCGCCTTTATCATCGTCATTTGTGCGTTTAGGGGCGTCGTCACTTCCTTCCAATGTTGAGCGAGTGGTTGGAAAACTACTAATTCTATATTGTACGAATTATTCGGCAAATTGAATTCTCAAAATTGACAATCAACACTGCTGTCATTAGGGAAATGTCAGTAAGTACCTACAGAGCAACCATTATTTCTAGTTTATCCTGCACAAAGACGATCACTAAGACGCTTGATGAACGTAAATAGTGCAGGGATACAGGCGAGCCCCTCTATCTGGTAAATGACGTCATAAAGGCGTGTATAATTGACGAGTTTTTGCCGGTGACGGATGAACTCGAAAGTGGTCTTTTTGCGGAAACGTAAAACGCCGCTCCCTTCGTAATTGTTTTTAAAATGATAAATCTCGTTCAAGTGTTTTTGACTGAGGGCTACTCACAACCAAAACAAGAGATGAACTAAATTTTGTAGAAAAGAAAACTCATAACAATAATCACATTAAAATTAAGTTCCATGTTCATTATTTGTAACTGATTATCAAACGCGAATATGATATACTGGAAAAGTAAGATCATGTTCAGTGGAAGCAAACAAACATCACATCAATAAAGGATAGACAAAACAATGGTTAAAATGTAAAAAAGGCGAATTGACAAATGTCGATATCCAGAAAAAAACAACAAAAGAAAACAGAAAATTAAAGAAAACGTAACCATTTAAGGACAACGGAACCAACCAAGGGCCGGTGAACCTGGGTGCTCCGGAGGAGTTAATGGTTCGTATCAGAAGCACTAGTGTCATCCCTCTTGTTCCGTAATCCTCAACAGAAAGCAAGAAAATTCTACATGATAGGAAACGCAAGTTTTAGAATACCGTGTCATATGGAAAGTTTACATACACCACATGCAGATACTTCTTGAGTGTTGGTATAGAGAAATGGAAAATTTACTATGTAAAAACTATAATATTAGTTTAAACCAAGGTATGAAGCAAACGTACAAATCATTTATCCCAAATTTATCTGGATAGGCGTTTTAAATAACATATTAGTCACCAAACTTTGAATTATTTTAAAATACTAAACTCATCATAGATATTAGGCATTATTATTTTTAGTTTTCAAAACACTCATCAGTGATGCTAGAATAAAAAGAGAAAAAAAGCAAAAAAGAACCCGACGAATTTGAAAAGCTTAGAGTAAGGCTGTTAGTTTTCTCGTTTGAATTGTAACAGTCTTACATTGTCATTTCGGGGCCTTTTATAGCTGACTATGCGGTATGAACTTTGCTCATTGTTGAAGGACGTACGGTGACTTATAGTTGTTAACTTCTATGTCATTTTGGTCTATTGTGGAGAGTTGTCTCATTGGCAATAGTACCACATCTTCTTTTTTGTAAGACATAAATTACCGGAAGGTTTGGCCAAACACAGCTAAGATAAACACTGAAGTACTTACAATAACAAACGTCCTCTTTATATTTCAACCTATAGTTAATATTTCCATTTTCTTTTTGTTTCCTCATTAGAAACATCATTTTCACGTCTCCATCATACTTATTAGGGGGAAAATTTAACCTCATCGAATATCAGCTTAACCAGATGTCTTTATGCAATTCCGTCTTCTTCCTTTTCCGATTGCGAAATCACCTAATGAGACATATCATCGATTATTTACTGACCACGAGGAACATGACGGGTGCCACAAGTAGAGCAGAGTAAATTTAACCTTCCAGAGTACATGAAATTACCCAAGTATGGCTTTTAGTAAGGTTCGTGTTGCTTGGTTATAATTGTACGATGTAGTACGTGTTTTGAAGGCTGTTTCTTTTTTGCTCCTTTTGACATGATCGATTATCTGTTTTAGTTGGACTCAAGTTATGTTTGTGTATAGCCCCTTTAGAATCTACTGCCTTCTTTTGGCAAAAGAGCATAGTTAGTCCCGTAAACTGAATTGTCAATAAAGGTGAAACAAAAGATCAACAGTAAAACATAGTAAAACATTGTAAAAGTGTTGTCTTTCGCAAAACTGTTTTTCATTAGCATTAATTCTATGATGCAGTAGTAATTTTACGGTAAATGTATCAGTAGTTGACTAGAGAATCACGTAACTGGTACATTGTACATCCCCCGGGGTGTACCTGCTCGGGGGATGTACCTGTTACGTGATTCTCTTCCCGGGATGTACCTGTTACGTGATTCTCTTCCCGGGATGTACCTGTTACGTTATTCTCTTCCCGGGATGTACCTGTTACGTTATTCTCTTCCCGGGATGTACCTGTTACGTGATTCTCTTGTCAATTGGTTCCCAGATAATTCTTTCTCTCCCTAGTTCACGTGTCCCTACTTCATTTTAAATGTTACATCGTTTTAAATCGTTCTGTGCAACAGTATTTTTGAAGCATATTTATTGTTTAAAAAAAAAAAGAACAAAAACATTTAGCATTGAATTCATGATAGCAGTCATACAAGTGCGTACCCTCAAATGATATAATTTTGTTAAAATTTGAAAATTGATATGCTGTCTTGGCTCAGTTAAAGCAGGCCTCTGTTTATCATAATCATACAAAAACAAAGTGTGGGCAACCTTACGTAAAATATTTAAAAGGAATCTTAACAATCTTGTAAGTGTTGTTTACTTGGGTTTTTCTCATTGTTTACTGCCAAAATATCTGATTAGATACCTTCCTTGGATTATAATAAAGATGTCTGTCAGTTTATCTCAAACGAAGTCTTCCATTGAAACATTTCCAAAAACATGTGGTTTTTCATTGTTTAAATAATAAAACAAATTTTAATCTTCATCATATCTACCCTTAATTGAACTTGAAACATGTATTTACACTTTTGTTATAGAGATAAACATGCTTTAAAGATCTTTAAATGGAGATTTATATTTTAAAAAGTCACGATGATGAAGAAAAGGGTCGGGTTAAATCAGCGTTCAGAAGTATTTGGTCGCGCGTGCCAAAAAATGTCCGCACGGAATGTGTATTTCGAAACCAAATTAATCTAGTTTCAGTATATCTTTTTATATTTTGTCTTCAAAATGGTATGCTTGCATTTTGTCAAGTTTGTTGTTCGATTTGCTGGTTCGCCAAAAAAATATAGTATTATAAAGTAGAACGTATAAATTAGAGACGAATCTAAAACGGTGTTACATTCGAGCTATTTTCAAAACTAAGACTGAATTTTTAATTCATACATATACGGTACGATGATTTCCCACAGTGCATTTTCAAAAAATTTGCGTCATATATTATGTATAATGACATATTAAACTGAATAAAATCAGACATTATTTGTATATTAGGCACCTAATTATATTTGAAAGAATTTCATTGATAATCTATGCATTTTAAATTCATAAATATATGTGGAGCATATCTAAACGTCGATTATGCCACTTCAAAGGAAACAGAATCTAAACAATTTCATACAGTTATGACGTATACTTATGATAATAAGATCTTCATTTTGTAGAATATGTAATGCAGATCACGCAAGTACGTAAATATTTGACACATTTAGACGTTAACAAATAAACAACGAAAAAAAAAATCGTCTCATGATTTATAGAATTGAAGTGTTTCTCTTAAAAAGCATAAGCATAACTTATACTAACCAAAAATATAGATAAAATGGGGTATTTAGCAAACAGTTGTATGCTCTTTATAATACTAAACCTCAGCCCAACAGCTCGCTCTCTCTCTTTGATTTCTCTTATAGACGATTCCAACTAAACAAAGCAACGGCAACCAAGGAGAAAAGGGGTCGGTGTAACACTTATCAATTCAAAATTTTTAAAAGTTTTCAAATTTTAGATATTTGAAATTTTGATCAAAGTTTAAAATATCAAAATAAAAAAAAAATCTAATATGTTCAGATATAATAAACTATTTGCAATAAGTGTGAAATCATTGTGCAAAGTATCGAAATATTTCATCGCTATCATAAACCAACTAGAATAGTGCATCTCAGCTTGAGTTTAAACATTGGTTTCATTTGAATTTAATTACAGTCTTATAAGAATCAATTAAATATTAATATTTATTCATACAATTCATATATTCAGAAACAAATTTGATATTAGCGTTTGATTGATTTTTTTTTTACAAGATATCAAACAATGCAATCAAGAGCAATTTATTTTTTATCCGACTACACTGAATAAACTGTTCTATGGCATGTTTTAAATAAATGTCTCCCTTTTCTTATACAAGTCTACATATTTAAGATATTTTCTCTCTTGTTACTTTGAAGTTAACGTTAATAATCAAAGAAAAGTTTGGAAGACATCTAAGGCATATATAGCGATTGATTTTCACTTTTAATTCTAAATGAGAAAGGGATAAATTATATTATATGTAGGCAATTTATTAAAATTTCATATAACTACGTATTTTAGCATATTCATGCTCCTTTTTACATTACCACCGAAGATACTTCATATCATTCATTAGTATATATTGGAACAGTCAAGTGTTTCTCCGAAACTGCTAATTAGAGATGTTGTACATTGTTTTAGATTGCAAAATAACAGTCACGGTTTATATATTATATATTCAAAATGTGTATTATATAGCTATAGCACTGGAAAAGAATGCGAACTCATTCAACAGCTCCATTATCCAAGCTCTAAACATCATATACTGATAATTTTTAAAAATGAAAGGCAATCATTTTGATGGTTATTCAGTTTATTTCTATAGTATTAGTTTGAAAGTCACTTTGGTACATTTTTTCTCTTTCTAAGAAAAAAAAAACCCCACAAAACAAAGAAGTTTCTGGCTAAAAGATATTGACTAGAATGTCGAGTCGAAGATTAGACACAAAGCACCATGGTCAAAAGAAAACGAAAAAAACAAGCAAACGACTAATCAGAAAAGAATCAAAACACAAACTTCTGAAGAATGAACCAAAACCAACAATACCATAAGCATTTTGCCGATTCCTCCTTAAATTCCGCTGATAAATTGCATTTCAAATGTCAAATTAAAAAAAAGAGGACGGAATTGCCAAAAATAGGGTGTGTTTAGGTAAGTGAAAAACATCTCTGTAATGTCATGGATAATTTAGAGATAAAAGAGGTCACCATATTTTAGTCCTTTTGGTTCTCTGGCTTACACATAATAATAAGCTCTAGTTAATCAACCTAGTGTTAAAGTATTGATTTTCACAAACAATGACCTAAAACTGTACTGTTTACTCTCAATTCTGCAGTGAAAACCCTCCGACGTCTCAGTCAGATGATGACAAGGTTATATACTGGTATCTCATTTTATTTGGACAAATGTTACTACAAATATATAAGTCCCATTTATGAGAATTATGTTTTCTGGTGTGTTCGTCCGTTCGTTGTCCGTTCGTCCCACTTCAGGTTAAAGTTTTTGGTCGAGGTAGTTTGTGATGAACTTGAAACTTAGTACACATGTTCCTTATGATATGATCTATCTAATTTTAATGCCAAATTAGAGATGACCTTACCGAAAACTTAATTACATCTCTATTTTGGGTCGAACTTTCATGTCAGAGTCTGATTCTCCTATGTTAAATCTTAGATTTCTTCTTACACAGACAAAAAAAAATCACCTTCATTCATTACTACATTGTATATTAATGGATTTTACCCCTTTTTCGCGGTCCACTGAACATAGAAAATGATAGTGCAGATGGGGCATCCGTGTACTTAAGACACATTCTTGTTTTTTTTTTTTTTTATATAATTCACAGTTCAAAAGACCGTCGTAAATGTCAAAACCATCCATTCACTTGTCATATTATATCTTTTTAATCTAAGTGATTGTGAATTTATTCATAAACATTTCATTTATATGTAAAATGTAAAAACACATATGCATTTAGGGAAGTTTTAATCACTTTATTAAAATATGACATATTTAAGCACCGACTTTTACAGTAAAGAAAACCATATTGCAATCCGATGTAGTACAATATTTTGTTTGCGACGGATATGTATATATACAATCATAATTTACATATATATAAACAATGTTACAAATAAATAAGATCAAAATCTTGCAGAAGTATGAAAAGTAGAATTTAAAAAATACCCAGTTTCAAGAAAAATTCAAAACGGAAAGTATACGTCATCAAATGGCACAATGCATAGTGTACAAAGTTTAAACTGACTTTTAAAATGAATCAGCAAAGTCGAATAAAACGAGGTATTATAAGACAATTTTTACCCTTATATTTGAATGTGACAAAATATTTTGTGCATATCTCACTTTGATCAGCTCATCGGAAAAATTCTGTGACGTAGATACGACCTTATATCAGCAACCTTCCAATTTTATTTAAGAAATTGGATGAGAAGAACACATGCATACATTTTCAGAGTTTTGGGAATAAAGATATAAATTTAAG
>CM034350.1:68570707-68963017 GCA_019925275.1 Mytilus edulis
ACATCCATTATTTAGATAATTCATAAAATGGCACCTGGACAGGTGGTGTATCCATCTTTGTTTTAATTATCAATATCATAACTAATTTACATGATATCGTCTGTCGAATAATGTCACCATACTATCTACCTGATGTAAAACTGTAGAATCGATTAATGACTTTGATTGTTGTCAATTTCATCAACTCAGCAGATTAATTAACTCCTATGAGAGTATCCAGTTGAGAAGTATAAGCGACAATTTGTGTTAAAATGGGATGTATAATTTAATTTACATGGTTGTGCTATGGAAGAATACGTCAAGAGGAATTACGAGAAAAGAAAATCAGGAACTGCTCATAGCAAGTTCCCAGTCTGGGATTATAGGTATGTAGTCAAAAGAATTTATAACTTTTATTATGATTCAATATGAAGGGGATATATATGATGCTAGACAGTCCGTTCGTCCGGAAATTTCGTTAATTTATAATGTTAACGAAATGTAGACCTACGGGACGAACGAAAATGAATGGTCTTCAGGGGCAGTTAGGCTGGTAAAACACGAAACAGTTTTAACTGCCTTGGTTGTGTACATATAACAGAATCTAAATCTGGCAGGGATATTTGGCATGGATATATTTATATACATGTATAAAAAGTCATTTGTTCTTTAAGCCGAAATTATAAATCTATTCTATAACGGTACTTTTAGAAAACGGATTACTTAATTTGCAATCATATTTATTTCATTAATCTTATTAATCTATTCAAAGGTTTAAGGTTTTATAATTTTCTTATTATATTTGTATTTAATTAATACGTTTTGAATTCTAATCTTTGTCGTTTCTGTATTTAAATTAAGTGTGCAACACTTCAAAAAGATATGCTTTAACATGAGATTTCATAAATATACATGTGCTGTTGGCGTCTTGCATAATATGTTAAATTACTGGCTCTTCCTATGTTTGCCTGTAATATTGATTCGTTTAAAATATGTTTGCATATCATAGATATATATATAGCTTATATATCTACTTGTCGTATTGCCTCTGAAGATGCCCATAATCGGCCACAGTATGAATCTATATGTAAGGACGCAAATAACTAAATACAACAAAAACCGATCCTTTAGATGTCTTTTCATTTTTGTTCGCTTTTAGTTTTTGTTACAATTAAGGTTTCTGTACGTTTTACGCGTATTATGCAATTCCTCGTATCCATTGTCAAAATTCTTTAAAATATCAAGCTACAAAATTAAATACAGATGAACTCACAGTATTTATATATAGTACCGTGTATTGATTTATACCATTCTTCTAAACTGTTTAACAAAAGTACCAATACACTACATTTCAAGAGTGTTTATAATAAAAGATCAATAAAACTTTTAATAAATATATAGTAAAAACAAATGTTTAAAAATTAAATACACCATATAGAAACGCGCTATTTGTAGACACAGGTGTGTTAGTTTACTCATTTAAGTATAGGCTAACCTGGCATATTCAACTTCGTGACCTAACCGGGACAAACTTTAGTATTGTTTATAGAACATTTGCCTATCAACCCATCTTATAATCTCTAAAACATTTACCACTTTCTTAAGGATCTTCTTAACTTTGATATCGGTTTAAGTAAAACAATCCGTTTCCTTTTGTTGACTTGGTAGAAAAATTAAATTTTATTGCTATCAAATTCAACAAAAATCAAAGCGAAGTTTGTAAACATTTACATTTGCTTTCAACTATCCAATATCATCGAACACTTTTCTCACAAAGGTAGTTGGTTTATGGTTCCCATGTATAAAGGGTATAAACTTAACAAACCTTGAAATAATTTGGAAGGAATAAAGAGAGCGTATTTCCTACACTCCGGTCAATCAGATTAACAGTAAGAAATAGTTAAAGTTCAAACAACTTTTAAAGTTTGAAGCAATAAAACTGAACATTATTGTTTTAAACAAAATACTTTCACTATGGAATACTACCATAATTTTTGGTACTTAACAGACCAGGATTAAATCGGGGCGCGGTCGATACCCACCCAAAACAGAAACAAATTTATATGTAAATGATAAAATGCAATTTGTTGTAAACAAATGTTCCTCTAACTCCATATTCTCCGTAGCACACCACAAAACATCAAATCCTGTTGAAGACTTTTTGTATTATAGACATATTCTTGATGATAAGATACTGAATCTTCTAACTCAATTAGTTTATCCATTGAATGGTTTGGATAGCATTTACAACTCGTCTAAACCCTGGCCAACAGATAACTTGTATATACGGTGTGGACACGTGTCCAAGTTTGTAGACCGATTCTATTGATGTTTATTCGTGGTGTATTTGACTGAGTTGTTAGTTTGCTGTCTAATTGACATATACAATCTTTTCCTTCAACACAAGACTCTTAGCTGTTGCCAACTCATTGCTGGTTAATAAGTTTACTGTGTATATGCATGATTTAAATAATGCCGGATCAAAAATGTTGGTTTTTAAGTCTGATTATTTGGAAATCCTTCTAGTGCGATTGTCTGTAAAAACACTGATGTTGACAAGTATTAAAGATGTAATCCGTTAATGTTAAGGGAGTAGAATTAAATACAGGGAATAATAGGACTGCATTAGAAAATCTTCAATGTGTGGTATATCGAGATTGTATTTGTATATAAGAACAATATGAATGGATTAATTTCACTTTGGAAAAAAAGAGGCTATTTTTGAAACATAAAACTTCTTCTTAAAAGTGACATATATATATAAAAAGAAGATGTGGTATGATTGCCAATGAGACAACTCTCCACACGAGACTAAATGACATTTACAACTATAAGTAACCGTACGGCCTTCGACAATGAGTAAAACCAATACCGTATAGTCAGCTATACAAGGCCCCATAATGACAAATGTAAAATAATTCAAACGAGAAAACTATATATCTATTTCAACGTACACTGGACGTTAAGCAACCAACAATCAATCAATCAACGTAAACTTTGATTATGAATGAATCACCGAAGCATATATATATATAAGTTTGAATACATTACACGTCAATAAACTTTTCCGTTTATATTACATTTAATTTAATATGTTAGTCATTTTGTTTACGTTAAATGATCTCTAATGCCATAACAATACGTTTAGAAGTCTTTATCTATACTAATTATATTTCTCTTGTTGACTCATTTATCAGTTTAGGACAAACTTAAGCCGTTTTATACGCGTATTGTCCGCGCGGACAAAAAAGTGCGGAGATTGGCAGTGCGATTCAGACATCTTTGAGTTTACCTGGCACCAGGCGCGCGTACGTTTATTGTTTGGGTTTCGGCTGCACCATAGTTTAATTGTTGCAAAACAACAGACCCAATCGAACATTAATGAACTATTTAAAAATTAAATGTAACATTGTTCATTTTTATTTATTTATTTATTCATCCTTGTTCGTTTTTTGTTATTTGGGTTTAATTTAAACAATAAATGTAAGGTGTCCTTGTTTAAAAGGACAAATCTATAAAATAAAGTCTACATGATTTTAAAGATAATTCGCATTAATTATATCTACATTTATATATCTTTAGGCTTGTTTATCAATTGGTCCACTTGATTAAACTTAATTCGATAAACTCGATCGTATCACCCATTGAAGTTTCCACCAGTAGCCCCGCGGTATATATCTTTATTGACACAAAATCTGTGAATCGCCCTTTTTATCAGTCAACTTAGGACACTAATATTTGTATCTGAACATGAAAAACCTAGAGATTATTCACACCATAACTTTGTATATGTTTATCGCTGTTTACTTAGCCTGGTTTATAGTGGACCAGTAGTATCTTTCGATATTCGTCGGGTAGTTACTCTCTATTTGGTTTAGGAGTAGCCTGATCATTATTACCCAACTAATCATAAGCGGACCCAGGAGGGAACTGGTTAGCAGTCCACCCTTCGTGGTGAAAAAAAGGGTTGATTAAGAGGGAAATCACTGAAGCGTGACTGGAGCGGCATCTTTTAGGTCAGTCAGTTGCCCCCCTTTTTACATACAATTATAAATCGCCACTGCTAGTACTTCGTCGATAGAATATATACAGCCAGCATTAGGAATCATTGAGTACAGTATCCGAAACTAGTTTATGGTAGTACCTATGAAAATCGACAAACAAAAGCATTGAATCATCAATGACCATATTCTTAATCATTCCACTATATAATTCCTTGGTATTGAAAAAATGTCAAATCATTCCGTGTCTAACAAGTGTTTGAGTACATAAGGCTTTTGAAGAATGTAATTAAACATTGATGTTTTTGATCGGAAAGATATTAATCTCGTGCAATTAGCTTCCTAATATGTCATTAAATGGCTAATTACTATTATACCGAATTCTTTGTATACAACTTCAGTTTATTTTCCTTTTTAAGATTTGCATTTTTGTATTGCCGTAGAAGCAGTCCTTAGTTCCTTGTTCGATATACAATCGTTTAATTGCTCATAGAAATTAATTGAAACCACAGTTTTCTAACAATTGAAAGATATAAAGCAACTTTTTGGGATATTGTGTATACTCATTTTAAATCGCTGTGTGCATAAGTATAAACACAAAGCGAAATGCCAACGAGGTAGGGCTAATTTTCCATATAAGTCACTCACATGTTACAATATAGAGTCCTTACACACAGAACGTCGCTGATCAAAATAAACTACTCATATTAAGGAATGTATATTCAAATATACAATTTCTTGTTCGTAATTCACTAAATAGCTTGTAACTTCCAACAACAAAATCTTTTTTTTAACGTTGTCCTTCGTTTTTTTTGTGAAAAAATACTAAGAATTGATTAAAATCCGTCAAAATTTCGTTTTGTGGGGTTGAAATATTTTGTGATCGGAGAGAAATAAGCGTTATGTTGCAACTTCACAAATTGAGCAATGATATTAGGAATTAAGTTAAGATTGAAATACTCAGTTTTGAAAAAGGCCCTGCTGTGAAATAAAATCAGGAGGAAAATTGGTCCTATCTCTTTGAACTCGTACTTTATTGACAATTACAAATCAATTATTTGAGATAGTTATTGAAAGTGTCGTTTATGGCAAGTTATAAACAGTTTTATTGATAGAACACATGGTTTTTGGTCTTCGGCTTTCATCCTATGACTTTGAGGTCAGTATAAGGTGGCCCATTATCATGGATAGACATAAAACAATATAGGTGGCGCAAAACTATGTTCAATTGTCTTCTCATGCATTCAGCTTAAATGAAAACCATCTTAAAAATTTTCGTTCTAAAAATTAAGTTCGGTAACTCAATCTTAAACAACTTATTAATTCCTTATTATGTTCACCTTGAAATCACGCGGGCTTAGAAACCTTTCGGTCTTCTACTTAAAACGTAGTACATAGTAGCTTAAAATAGTGGGAAAATCTTTTATTTTATTATATTAGTATAAGTGGCCAATTCTGCACCTTTGCTTTAACATCTATGGATCGGCAATTGTCATAGAATTATTGGAGGAAAAAGCCATTAGCCTAATATAATTAAACCAGACAAGCATGAAAACAATTACATCTTTATCTATATAAATCGAAAACATATCTGAAATTGTTCTAAGTGGTAAAATAAATTTCGGTTTATGACTATGATAACACGTCCATCTATACGGTTCAATGTTAAAGGTCTCTCGAATGTGAAGACATAAAGAATGGTTAAATTGATGTCTATTTTATTCATATTCGAAATGAACAATTTAAATTTAATTTAATCAAATGATGGAATGTTTAAGAGTCGTCAAAACCTAGTGTAATAAAATAAATAATACTTCGATTTACGAATTTATGGGACCATTGAATTGTACCTAATAATACGCTTGAAAGACATCTATCAAACCTACAACTTCCTGGCTTTCATTTCGGAATTACTTTGATTATAGAGATAAATGTTATAAAAAGGACATAAACGTTTCTTAAGGTACGAAATACTTAAATGTAACAACACAATGG
This sequence comes from Mytilus edulis, assembly GCA_019925275.1. NCBI lineage: Eukaryota > Metazoa > Mollusca > Bivalvia > Mytilida > Mytilidae > Mytilus > Mytilus edulis. Next base: position 68,576,683 of record CM034350.1, read on the forward strand.
CCTATTTTTAATTCGAATAATGGAGATAAGACCGCTCGAATAAATATTATTTAGGGACTAAGGATAAAATGTTTACCTGACATGAACAAATCTATAAGTGTATTATAAGAACAAATTTATGAATGTATGCCCTAAAATATAAAACTAGAGAATGTATTAAACTATTAATTGCAAAATTGAGCGTTCAATTACCCTTTCATCAACATTTTAATCTTAAAAATAAGTTTATCTATTATAGTGTAAGAATGATTGTGCTGAGTTTCACTTTCCCATTGGAATTGACCTTAAAATGCATTTAATGTCAAGAGAATATACACTGTTGTTTTAGTTTCAAATGAACCTTGCATTGGCTCAAATTAACTTCAAACGACACGATAGTTATGTTGCCATAATAGTCCCCCATGGGACTTGTGAGTTACCCCATGTTACACATGGGAACCTAATTACACATGATAAATGAGGAGAGAAATTGTTCAATGCAAAGATATCTCTATTGTTGTAAGGTATGAAAGTATAAACCTTTTGAACTTCGCTACTGTTTTCTCTAAATATTTATGTTTAGTCATATAATGTGCCTGTTGTTTAAGGCTTGTGGTGTAAGCAAATATATTAATATCCAAAACGAACATGATATTCTTTTGTTTACCCTGTTGTCCTACTTGTTACATTCCCGTGCATTTTTTTCTGTTTATTTGACTTTTCTTTTCTTCTAAAATTGTTTTGGGATAATGACGTTGGTATTTGAAAAAAATATTTTCATTAGTGCAATATCATGCCTGTCTTTTTTTCTGTTTTGGCTTTAACGTGGAGTACAAGGAGATATTTCATGCAGACTATGGGGGTATACGGTATGGGCTTTGCTCATTGTTGAAGGTCTTATGATGACCTATATTGTTCATTTGGTCTTTTGTGGAGAGTTGCCTCATTGGTAATCATACTAAATCTTCTTTTTTTTTATAGGAGAAAACATAAAACTATACGGTGCTTTCCATTTATTTATCTATCCATTATTGATAACAGGACGGTACAACCACTGTATTTCGTTTGTAAAAACTATTTGTATGGGTAATCTTTAGAGCTCTCTGCATATCTTATATAGTGCAGTACTCTTTTCGCATCATTTAGTGCAATAACGTTCGTGGTATAATGGGATTTTGATTTGTATGACCTACAACATATCATGTATGATAGGTACTCACTATAATCCCATAAACAACTTTATTGACTAAAAAGTAGTTTTGTTGTAGTAAAATGTCAAATGACCCGTTTTCCATCAAATTTATGAGCGGTTTAATATTGAGATCGCCGGTGATTAGAGTAATTCATACCAGGTGCAAAAAGTCATCATATCATTTTGATCTAAAATTGTTATTTTCTTTTTTCAAATGGTCATTTGTTATTGCAAATTTAAGAAATGTATTACCTTAAAAGCAGGAGAGCATAAAATTTGATTTCACTATCTTGAATAAGGGCGAGATATGGCGAAACGACAAACAACAATATAAACACCCAATAGAAAAGACATTCAAAACCGAGAAAATTTGATACATGAAAGCGACACGAATTTGCATAATGTACCTAGATTTTAAACAAAGCTAATGGCCTCAACCTTAAACAATGAGCAGGGTTCTGTTACAAAATTTCATTATTTGTTATCCATTACAATTCAATCCTATCAAAACTTTGTGCAGCATAGTTGATTAAGTTTTGCAATAAAACCTAATAATTTGAAAAGAAGCGAGATTGTTAGATAAAAATTCAAATTATCTATAAGTAAATATCAATCAAGTCCTCTCAAGTTCTTATATGATAAGTATATCGAAAAGTTTTAAATCTTATATAGGTTTAACAAATAATTAAAGTTCAATCTGATAAAGTTTCAACTTGACAAGTTTACAATTTATGAAATAAATGAAACCAAAGAGAGTTGTATATATTTTCAAGTATATTGAAATTTACAATAGTTCAATTTCCGTATGCTGGGGAAAATCTGAAATAAATACCGATAATTATTCGCTATCGTATTAATCTATAAAATAAGGTAGCCGAATAAGAAGAAAAAAGAGTGTTATATGTGAAAATATCACATTGTGTTAATTGATGAGTTTTGCTTGCTTAACAAATTTCAGTGGCAAATATTTCATGTACATTGAGGATAATTTGTCTAAATTTTGTCCTCTTGTACTGCAATTCCAAAAGTTCTTAAACAAACCATTCCTGTTTTTGTTTGTTTTATTAGTTGGTAACAAATATCTTCATATGTGTTAAGGTTCATTTGTGTTGTTACATATTATAACTGAATGGACACGATAAGAGTTAAGTTGGTCCCAGGTCTGCTTTCATGTTACTTACTTACTTACTTATCCTCTTCATCCCCAGTGGGATATAAGGCCACAACAAACTGCCTCCACTTCTCTCTGTCCTTAGCCATGTACTGGGATTGGCCAAGGTATACCCGTTGCTTCTAATTCTGCTGTAACAGTTCTTCACCAGGTGATTCTAGGTCTCCCTGGTTTCTTTTTCCCTGGTAGTATTTAATATAGAGCTGATTCATGTGTGCAGTGTTGTGGCATTCTCAGTACAAGGCATAACCATCTTAATCTTTGTTGTTTAATTTCTGCTGTTATGCTCTTAACATTACATTTCTCCAAAAGGCTTTTGTTGCTGATCTGCTTTCATGTAACTGATGTAAAATATCCCTGCACTGAACATTCAGTACAATGCTAATTATTGAATAGAATTGACATTCAAATGAGAAAAAAGTATCCATATAATCCAGAATCAATCTTGTTAAGTATGTTTTTAAATTATGATCAATATATAGGAACTCTTTTTTGTTCAGGGCAATGTGCTTAAATAGATCAATTTGCTGATGGACTCGAGTTCATTCCACTTTTGTGCGGGCATGTTATAAAACCATATTATACTATGAATTTTCCTTACAATTTTGACACAAAATCAATTTCGATAGGCCCTCTTGAAATATGTTAAGAAAAAATACATTAATACTCCAAGTTTTTAACTTCCATATATACAAGTTTATAATGTAAAATGTAAAAAAGGGCATTGTATTCGTTCAGTTCAGTTTAAAGTGTCTATATGTATACTTTTTATGCAAACGTCAAGGGCAAGATGACCGACCCCGTGTCAAGTTGAACTCGCAGACTGAATTACATACTCTAAAATGCAAGAGGACCAACTTCTAACGTTTCTTTTTTAAGAGAAAATCTTTCTGGATTTGAACCAATTCGTAATCTTGTCTGTGTCTTTGTGTTAACGAATTCAAATTACCCCTATATGCAAGTTGATATAAATATATATATATTACTTTGTCATAAATTGTCGTAGTCGTACGCGTAAAATATATCAAATGTACAAGTGGATTCCGTGAGAACTTTGAAAAGACATAAATATTTATGATTATCATAAATTTAACGAAAAACATGTATACTTATATAAACGATCTACTTCACAATGAAATACTTATAAAACTATAACTCTACAGACTTTATAGATACTTGTAAGTCTGATGGTACTCCAAGAAAGATAGGAATTTGCATACTTCTCAGATGACGTACTGAAAAAAATCTCCGATTTTTATATTAGTATAAAATTTCAGATCAAGATAAAAGTGAGCAGGTCTTTCAAGTATCATTGACAATTTCTGTTTAAAGTAATGCTTTCTTTTATTCATTTTTGACGTATTTATGTTACCGGCATATAGGATTTATGGTTTCTGATCTTTTGCTTGTAACTATGAATCCATAACATAGAGCGATGGTTGCAATAAAAAAATCGTATCCACCGTTTCTACTATACATCACCGAATTAGACTATTTACTTGGTTTGTTATCACATAAGCAACACGACGGGTGCCACATGTGGAGCAGGATCTGCTTACCCTTCCGGAGCACCTGAGATCACTCCTAGTCTTTGGTGGGGTTGGTGTTGTTTAGTCTTTAGTTTTCTATGTTGTGTCATGTGTACTATTGTTTTTCTGTTTGTCTTTTTCATTTTAGCCATGGCGTTGTCAGTTTATTTTCGATTTATGAGTTTGATTGTCCCTTTGGTATTTTTCGTCCCTCTTTCAGAACATACGCAATATCTTATTTTCTTTTTTTAAATTTACAAACAATGACTAAGGAAGCGATAACAAACCTAAGATTTCCAATTGACATTTGAAGATGAAATTAGCAAAAAACGAATTACCTGATCATTTAAAGCGTTAATATGTTATCTAATAGGAACACACTTATGAAAGAAAACAGTGCTATGAAATCAATGATCTAAAAATCATTTTATTCAGATGTTTCATTTATTTAAAATACAAAAGATCGGCTCTATTTTCACATTGGCATTTGTTTAAGATCATCCTTTTAATATTTCGCCTCGTTCACACTTTAAATCCTGACATTCGATACCCCACTCCACACCCTGTTTTGTAAATGTATTTTAGTCATAAAACCACAATATGCCGGACAATTGTTCTGGCGGAGAGGCGTGGAGAAGGTGAACGCCATCCTTCTGGAATTTGGTCAGTAAACGTCTCCAGAGCAGTTTGAACAATGACCGAAAGGTGGACGACGGAACACAATTAATCATAAATCTGTTGTTCTGTGTCTTATCCAGTAACAGCCTGTCACATTGTATTTCAAGATTGACATTTAGAATTGAATTCTGCACATAAAGTCAATTTGTCTCTTTTCAAGAAAACTCTTAAAGATCAATCAATTGTTTGTAAACCGGATCTCTATTGTTTGAACAGTGAATACATGAGCAAACTGTTGTTGATAACAGACTTAGTTGTTGGCATCTGAAAAATACTTACAACTTGCGTGTTCGGAATGTCGCATAGTGCCATCCAGTTTGTCCCTGTACGTAATAACTTGTATTTTAGCGAGACTTTTACCTCTTATCAATTATTGAAATCTAAGACAGCTTGCTGCTTCCGTTCTTCATAGAAACACTATTTGTTGGAAATCAAGATAGATAAGAGGTTGAGAGATTTGGCTTCAAAATAGTCCTATCAGTGTACGATGGATATTTGATCATATCGTTTAAAACTATGTTATGCACATAATGTTGTAGACCTCATACTTGTTTTGGTATAATTATATAGTTTAATACGTATATGTGAAACGATCGAACAAAAATACAATGGTGCATATATAATTACCCCTATACTGATGGTATTCACATTTTACCTATTCTTACAAACAAGAGATGGTCGAATATATTTTAAGTACACATTTAACAAAAACCCAAATCAGTTTCTTGGTGCTTCGTCATTGCTATCAATGATTGCACCTGTATCATTTCAAATTTGAACCTTTTACTTAAGGATAATATATAATTATATGTAAAAAGACCAGAGTTCAGTAGGTTTGATGAAAATGTTTCACTGAGTATGAAGTTATATCTATTGCAGGAAACCCTGCTGATATTTTGAGTACTTTTCAATTATAAGCATTGTTTGTATCTTGTGGCATATATTCTGAAAATACTTTTAGATTTGAATTAGAAATAGACCATGAAATTAAGTTTCTACACTTCAATTTGACACATTTTTAATTTCCATACTACTCTCTTAAACACATTCAAATGTTTGTTTACATACGAAATCTGGTTTTCTCAATGCATTAGAATGATCCTTAAGAAAATGACTTTTTAAAATACTCATTATAAATACAATCTATGGTGAGAAGCTCTCAATAAAGTTAAATACTTAAGAAAAGACTGAATAGCATATAAAAGCTAACACCAACAATGAACATAACAAGAACTTGTTTATATTTTGTGTATTGAACGATAAGACGCTGTAAAGCAGCTTCTTAAATGATTTTAATTATTTATACTGATAAAATACAGCTTTAAATTTAAGTGCCAATATAAGTAAGCTTTTTGAGTCGATTTATGCAGTTGATGTAAATATAATATGGTGAATTCTTTTGGTTTAAGGCCATCATATATATCATACTGCATTACAGCAATCTTATGACAATGATTAGTTTGGTGGTTGGTAAGGGAGAAAGAGTGTTGCGTCAATTTTGTATGAATCCGATTTTCATAGCAGTTTTACATGAACAGAGTCATAATGAAAGACGATGGCTTGCTTATTACGAAAGGTGACACTTCTATAAAACTCTCAGTAGATATGAAAAGGCAATGTCAAATTACCAAAGGATACCTCATTTAAGTTAATTGTTCTTAACAATTTTTTGAAATTCGATGTTTGCCATGAGTGGACAAGCAACAAATCAACAACCAAACTGTATCAAATAGTCTCGTCCATGTAATATATTTAACAAGCTCAGTTCTGATTATTTTGAGCAACTGAAATCGTTTGGGTATACGATTTAAACTAGATAAAGAGGATGACATTTTAATTTGATATAATTTTGGTACATCATCATTCCGAATCTGCTTTGGTGTCTTTTAACTTGAGAAGCAATACTGATACAGCACACAAATGTATTCAGACCAGTCTGTAATAGGGATTGTAGGATGTGTTAAACGACTGGTCAACGATCACATCACTTGTTATAATTGTTTGAAAATATCATTGCTTGCTGAAGGCAATCTCAGCATGAATGTCGTTATGGGAGTGTGAAAACTACATTAAATTGGTAAAATTTCAAATTCAGACACACATTTAATCCAAATTAATTATATTTATATTACATGAAGTATACTCTTCAGTACCAGGCCCACTTTTAAACACTCGTAGACGGATTCATATGGAGTTACGCTCCTTCCTAGTAGCCTCTAACCCTAAGATGATTATAGGTTTCGTTTACTAATTGGTATACATCTCCTAAGTCTATTATATATAAATATCTAAACTTACGTAAACTCATATTAATCTTATTTAATAAAAACATGACACTAATACTGTTACAATGCATTTTTTTTTACAATCTGAGCCATAGTTTTAAATCAATTACAGCATTTCAAAAGCGTTTTATTGTATTAGTTTTCCCTTGAAATGGAAAGTAATAAACATAAAAATTTAAACATCTACGATATAGACTAGTATGCTTCACTAGCATATATAGTCTCAATAACCTTAAGATATAAAATATTCATATTTAACTTCCTTAATGTCGAATGTAATATTGTTGCGAAGCTTAGTAGATTCTTATCTGAATATTAAATTAAAAAAAAGAAGAAAAATATCCCAGCTATAGTTTGTAAATGGTTATCCAGATCTCATGAGCCTAGTGTTTCATAGTGGTTTCTGATCGCAATTGGTCTCAACCTTGCTGAGAGTCATGGATTCAATCTGAAAAGGATCAACCAGCCTGGGTTAACATCATCACATTGTAGCTATATCAAATGATTCTACACTATGTGTTGCTCGTTGTTGTTTATCTTTGTGGGTTTGTCTGCTTTTAGCGAAGACGTCTTTCTTTGTCTGTAGTACTGGAAAATAATTTTGATTGTACAATCAAAGATTTGAATGGATAGTTCCTCTCCTCTGTCAAGCTGTGCTTTGCAATATAGCACAAATAAGTCTAAGGATGATGCATATAGAATTTGTAATATGTTTTATATGCGAACCTGAACCTTGTAAGCTTTTTTATTTGAAAAAAAATCCCAAATAACCTTAATATGAAATGAAGTTAGATGATTAAAATCGATATGAAAATGTGAAAAAATGACTTGCATTAACATTAGAAATTGCATGTATTGACGATGTTAAAACACCATCTTTACACCTTATGCGTTAAAAAATCATCAAATATATCTTTTTATGTCGCAGAACGCCCAAATTTTACACTAAATACAACCCTAAGTCAAAGTTAAAGGGTTGTAAGGATTTGCTCAATAATGAAATAAATAAGGACAAAAAAAATGTCATGCAAATGAAAAATTACATTTGAAATTTTACCAATTGAAGAAACCAGAAACAAGTTGTAAAATGCATAGGAACACGTATAACGTCTGACACAAGCCACTTTCACCGTGTTTTACATGTCAGAAATTGAAAGCTTCTCTTACATGTTGAGCAGACATATATTATAGAACATCAATGTATGCATTGACTACATCACGTCCTTGTGCACTGTGTTATGTCACCTTCAGTGGTACAAGGACATACCTTATGTTTTCTATACATATGTTCATGTTGAAATTCTCATTTTGTGAAGGGATGACATAAGATATTAGTTAATGGTTTATTGAAGGACAAATAAAATCAAACCATCTTTCATTTTATTTCTTTTAATTTCTGTCGACTTGCCCTTTAAACTAATATCATTCAAAACGTCCCGTTCTAATTTGAAAAGACACTCAAATATTTCACATTCTTATTTCTGATATGCTATGTAGACTGCTGTTTGTCTTGTAGTAGTTTTTCAGTTTTTACCATGGTATTGTAAGTTTTTCTAATGAGGGAATCTCCCAACTCTTTTTATTTTCTCTACATGAAAGGACAATCATTTTTGTTTTGCCAGTAAATGATAGATGTTTAAAACAGATCGAACCGATATGTCTATATTAAAGAACACTCAAGATGAGCAATTCAAGATAACAATAAATGGTTTTGTATTTAGGAACTTGAACTATTTTCGCTTCCCTAAATATGTATTGAGAGCAATTTTCCAGACTGAACACTTTCAATAGACGACTAGAGTATGATGAAGTGTTTGTAACTGCCCAAACAAAGACCAATAAAACTGATAATACACAAACTAAGTCGTAATATACTTATAGAAGGTTAGAAGCATTAAATACATAAAAGGTTATTCTTGTAAAATTTCCCCTGAGCTCCGATTATTGATACAAATAGCACTGTAAATACTTATAAGCGGCTTATGTTTACAGAGTGATAAGTATAATGCAGGTATAATACAGGTATTTACATGTTTAATATTATAAATTTAATTATTGTTGAAGCATGTAAATTTGAATATTAAAGTACGATGAGATAAATATGAACGTATATGGTTAACCTTTCAAATGACAAAGATTTGGGTTTTCCAACTCAAACAAGTAAAACAGCAAAATCCTTAAAACGACTAAATTAAAGGCGACAGAGAAATAATTGTTCAATACTCAACAACAAACTAGCATTACAGTAGAAAAAATAGACCAACTTAAGCTTAGAAAATTTTCATCATCGTCTTTTTAGAAATGGTTCAACATTTACCACTGGACAATTAGCAATTAAACTTGAACCTCAGTCAAGTATTTATTGAGTATATGTGAAGTGTTAAATCTCTTGTTCTATTTTTCAAGTCCTATTTCAAAATTTTGGATTTGAGTCTGCATAATGTGCGTTTATGTTATAGTCACCTTTATGTACTAGATTCTCTAGTGCTTAGAGATCCTTACAGTTGAAAAAAAATCCACTAATATTGAGGGACGAACGAGTCGTGATCTTAATGACTGTCATTTCATCAATACTAAGACTTCGACAATCAATACAACATCAGAAGTATGTCTCGCATCATGAAAAGTTTCTCTTCACCGCCATCTGCCGCAGACATTTAGTGGGCTTTTTTGTCGGTTTTTGACAGTTTTTGAATCAGTTGAACTATAACTTAAAGTATCAAAGCCCACGAAACGTTTGCATTGATAAGCTGATGTTTTAATATAGCGGTCGTGACCACAGCTTGTTTTGACATTAATGTTTGCACTCATTCTAGATGTCATATAACCTATAACAATCATCAGCTAGACGGGGCATACTTTTAACCAACCCGTATGAAACATACATGCTTAACTTACAAAAGCACATAGTAGTTACTGAATTCGTATTTTGTTTTGAGATCATAAAATAGCTAAAAAAGGAAAAGATGTTTTATGATTTCAAATGAGTTAATTACTAACCAACAATACAGAAATCGTACCGTCTGTACCGTCTGTACATTATTAAAAGATATGCCTACTATTTTGGAGCACTATGCATTCTTAGTCACTATTCGAATGTAGTTCGTTTTGTCGTTATCTTCCGTTGAGTTGATAAAAGATCTCGAGTTCGGGTTCTTAAAAGCGTTGTGTATTATATTCTTAATCGTTTTCGCATTCGAGTTCGTTTATACATCTGTTCTGTACATGTTCCTTGTATACACCATTAACGCATTATGCTCTTCATTCGGAAGTCTATTTTCTCTTTTGTGTATCTACATTGAGATCTTTTATTATAGTTATTTCCCACAATACCTGATTTATTGAAAGTTGATGACAACAACCAAAGGATTTTTAATAACAAATTCTATAGATTTTGTGATTTGAAACGTTTCTTCGATTTATGTAAAAGTGTTTATTATGCATCGACAGTAATCCATCTGTTTAATAAAATTTCTAATTAACAGTCGGCTTTGATTGATGGTATACTTATCAATGTTAATATTGATTGATAGTAAGAGATGTGATAGACCTTTGAAACACGCGAATTATTGAGTACATTATGATAACTATATCCCGAGTGGTGCATGGCCTTCTGTTTGTATATTTCTGAAAAAGAGAGTAACTAAGTGTGCGGTTTGAACTATCATTTGAAATACGAATAAAGTCTGACTTATCGTAAAGATCACCAAACAAAAAAGTCTTATAAATGTTTAGGAGAGGACATGAGATATACTTGAACAACGTTGGAAAGACAAGCAAAATTAAAAGACCTCTCAAGGCCCAAATAAAATATGGTCATCAACACAATACATAACAGCTTTCTTAGACACGGGGTAACTTTAACAATAGTATACTTCACACAGGGGCGGATCCAGCATTTTAAAGGGGGTCCTAACCCAGGACAAAGGGAGGTTCCAATTACATGTCCCATTCAAATGCATTGATCGTTCCAAATAAAGAGGGTTCCAACCCCCGGAACCCCCTCTGGATCCGCGCATGTCACAGTGTCTTGCCTATGATTGGCCAAACATGTAGTTCTCTGGATCTCTTTTCACTTTGGTGTCTTATTTGTATATGCTGTCAAGTTTAATACCCGACTACAATTATTTTTACTGATAAAAAAAATTTCAAAGATTACGGCCGGGACATAACTTCATTTTAGAAAACCGACATTTTATTTCTCGTCAACATTGAAAGCGGAAATATACCTGTTACACACTTCCACCAATTAAGCAATAAATATAATCTTCAATATTATTGCTTTTCACTACAACTAAGTCTTCCTTTTATGTCTTGTTTAAATAATAAGTCGTAAACGTTGTGCAAATATTGATGTCATCAATGCTAACAAGGACTACTACAGAGCAAACATAGAACTTCCTTTCACATTTAAACAAAACTTGTTTACAATACATGCAACGTTCTGTTTTAAAACGATTGCCATAATTTTGAAAAGGCGTCTCATCGCTTTAATTACTACGTTTATTTCTTTGAAAACAAATTTCAGTTGTGACATTAATCTGATAGGAAACTAACGCGAGGGTTTACTCATTTCCGATTACAACCTCTGTTTTCTAACAAAACAAATTAACATTTTGATAATTGCACAGATATTTAATTATTATTCAACACACAATTGTTGCAAACAATCGTATTTTTTTATTAATTTCAAATTCATCAGGTGTATCTAGGCGAAGGGACACAATGACAAGGGAAAAGGAGCGTTTGATGCTGACAAAAAGCTCTTCTTACACTCCAAACTTAGAATACCATGTGCAGAGCTAGTTAACCAGTGGTTATCGTTAATTTTGCTTTTGTGTTTTTACGTAAATAAGGCAGTTGGATGTAACTTTCATATGTTGTCTTCAATGTGTCGTTCATATTGTATGAATTTTGCTCATTGTTGAATTCGTTAATGGTAAAATATGCATTGTAGGTGTCCGCATCCTTGTCTTTGCTACATATATGCCTTAAAAGCAACACTTCCATATGATATCTGCTTTTTTGCACTGAAAGATATCAGATATGGCAAAATTTTAAGAGTGAAAAAGGATAATTCTTCCTGTTCCTCACTCCTAATTCCATATAATCAATATAAAGCTAATTCAATAGTTGAAGCTTGGAAATCGGAATAAGTATTATATATAAATACTGAATAATTAAAACACCGAAAATATGCAAATCACAATCCGCTGATGAGAACTGTATTGCTGATTTCACTAAACCTATGGAATATATTCAAATCTATTGAAAGTGTACGTTTCCGTCAGCGGCAATCATCTCTTCGAGCTACAACAGCTATACCGTATCGCAAACTGTATTCTCAATGTGGACAGTGATATCAGTTATGTAGATTGGATTAAACCTTTATTTCTAAGGGATTGTTACCTATATGTTTTTGAGTAGTTTAGATCGTTCAGATATTAGTTTTCGTTTGGGTCGTTAGCCACCTGTCATATTACTGTTTGTAGTTCATACAAATTAGTTCATACAACCATTGACTTTCATATCACGACACAAAAAAGAACAAAGCGACTGATTTTTAAAGGAATATAGTGACACTTTTGTTTTAATCACATTCCTTTGAAATATGTAGGATAGGGCGTAACTTATCAGATATCTCAATATTGAAAAAAGTCCAACTGTGTTTAGTCTAACAGATTTAGAGATTTAAACTTGGCTTACAAACATTTTTGAAATTTATAACATTTTGTTTTTATTAAATTTGTTGAAGTTATATCTCTATCATGATTTTCTTTTCTGGTCAAACCAAGTCAATTTATATTTAGGTAATTTGCATAATTACTTTAACATGTACAATGATATTACGTACGTTACATACGTTCAAAGTTCAGATTACAGATTTTTTTTAATTAAAGGTAACTTTGAGATCTATGGAACGAAAGTGTTATTACAGGACTATGATCAGAACTTATTATCGTACTTTTTAAGAGATACAAGACATATTAAATAAGAAAAGAAAATGAGAGGATGAGGAAGCCACAAAAAAATACAGTTTTGAGAAAATTATTTGATAGCATGTTAGATCTTTTAGATCAATACCAAAGCAGACGACTGTGTGAAATTACGAACTTATTTTCAATAGAAAAAGATATTTTTCGATAAGATCAAAGACTGTAATTCACTCATCTAAATATAATTGTTAATAATTCAATTATTTCCTGATGTTTTCACAAACCTTGACAAATAATGAGACTCAAAGATGGATCTTCAGTGAGATCAGCATCAGCTATTCAGGGTTTTATCTGATTCTCGCCCATAAAATTTCTAAGTATTGTTCTCTTGGTCTGTTTTAATTGGATTACTAAAATTGGATTATTCTACGATCACAACTTTGAATCGATCTTCTTTTGTTTGAGGGAATTTTGTTTTTGTTCTGAATAGAGTAGTGAAAATCGAATAGATAGTGCCATATCAACTCTGAAAAAAGGGTTCTCTACGGTAGATTACATTTCCATGTCATTTTAATCTATTGAAACTCTCAGCCTGCAGGGACAACTTAAATGATGTTTACAACGTGTTTCCATGCATAACATCATTATGGTAGGTTGTTTCAGTTTTCTATTTTGTATTATGACCAGGGAATTTTTTTACATGCAATTCAAAATAATTGCAGATGTCTTGTTTTTTAATTAAATTACGTTGAATTTTTCATTCGTTCACGCAAAAAAGCAATTGAATGAGATATTTCAGATTAAGGGAAAATAAAAACGAACAATGAAATCGATTTATTGGCATTAATACCGAAGTAAAATAATCATATGTGTTGTAATGCTACAAAATTATTTCTACATAGAAAAATTATCTATGCAGAGTTTAAGAGCCATGCATAAACATAAGCATACAACATAAACCTTTTTACTAAACATATACATGTACGAAAGCACTATTGAATAAACTGATCGATTTTTGTGTATCAAACAATATGCAAAAGTACTTTGCCTTTTTCAAAAATAGTCCAAATAGTATAGTTTATTTGAACTATTTAATCTTTCACACCTTTCATGAAGAAAGTCTATGTCACGTGTGTCTGAGGTCGCGCCAGTATGTATAAGTGAGGCGTTGTATATTCTTTGATACTATACATACAATTCTGTTTATTTTGCCTTGATTTTCAAAGTCAACAACTCTTACGATAGCTGCGAACTAGGTATCATTAACCTTTTATAATCATTATTATCATCTTAGATAAATTTGCAAAGAAGGTGTTGTAAATAAGCCCACTTGAGAAGGACTAAATCAATTTTTATCATCAAGTACTATTGAGTAGATCCGACTTTGTACTTCCGATATCAATATAGTATTTGTGACTTGACGCCAGTAAGTGTCTATATGAAAGGTAAGAAGAAAAGATTTTATATCTGTTAGAAGGGTATTTTCTGTAGAAATTTATCAAAAGGATGGACAGTTAGGCACCGCTTATTCTACGTAAAACAATACAACTTTCCCTTTGGGTGTTTCATCTCGGCCTATTTTTGATATAGGCAAGAAATGTTATGTTGTAACTTGCATGTATTTAAAAGATAGCTGAAAAAAGGAAGACCGCCGATAGTTTGCCTTATATATTTTCATGTTATACGGTTTAGACTCGTCTCTGTCGTCTCAAAGCCGTTCATTATTGTTTTTTAAATTGTTTGGTAGGCATGGGAGGATCTAGCCATCATCATTAAGGAAGGGTCCGAACCCAGGATAAAACGGGGTGGGGGGGGGTGTCCAACCATATGTCCCTATTCAAATGCATTTATCTTTCAAACAAAAAAAGGGGGTCCAACCCCCGGAACCCCCACTGGAACCCCCATTGATAGTGTTACTTTCGCATATATTTACATTTAGCACATTTACGAAAAAAAATAGTTGTATACAACATTATCTTTCCTAATAATGTGAAGATAATTTTGTAAATTAATTGTAAGACCTACATTATTTAAAGACAATCTAACAAATATGTTCCCATTAAATGTAAACATTATCGGACTGAATATGTAGATAGAATTCAACATCAATACACGGAATGACCTAAAACATATTTAACTAAATGTACGTTTATAGATATTGCCATTTCCATAATTAACAGTCAGTGTAACATTTATCTTACTAATTGGTATACATATACATGTAACTAAAGTATTAATGAGACCCACAGCGGTTCGTTTTCTATATATTACGGACATGTTCAAACCATGAATGCGCGGAATTCCTTCATTAATCGGTTGGATAGGTGAATAATTGGTCAAAAGCTAACAAAAAGGTGATTACGACGAAAATATTTCTTAAGATAAACTGCCACAAAGCGACTGTAGTAATAGTATAAAATCTTAACTCTGACCAGTCAATAGACCACCAATTAAGGTACTCATACCTTGACCATCATTACACACATGTATGACTCTAAATACTTTCTAATTTGATTTGTCAGTGGTAGTTTATCAAAATGTTCAAGATTTTAAAGATGCTGGTCCTAATATGTTGACACTTGACATTGGCATGACACTTGAACACAACAGGTTGAATGTTTGATAAATAGTTTTTTCGGTTGTAGTATTTTTTGTATCTACTTCTAGTCAAGAGTAAAATTGTAATTGTATGTTTTAAAACACTTAAGGAAGTCCAATTAGTTCAAAGTTACAGATTAAACAGGGAAGGCAAAATCTACCATTCGAAGAAAAAAGTTAGACATGAAATGGTGGAATGATTTGAAATAGATATCTAGAAGAAGAAAAACAATAATGCAAAAGACCACATCATTTCAATAATTTGAATAATATATTTTGCTAGCTTGAGCACATTATAAAAATTCTATTCAGTATAATATCATAAACGGTGTGGTATTTATCTTAATTACCAGATAAAAGGTATATTACTGCAGTTTTCATGCATGTTACTGGGTACATTACATTTTAACAATGTTCTTCTGCGATATTCGTTCACATGGAAAAACAAACTGAAGCAAGCCTCAATGATTATTATCCTTTCGTATTAAAGATTTCCATGTTACTATATGATCGTGTCCTTTAATTTTTCATGTGTGGTTCCGTCGTAAATTAAATCTTTCCTGCAAAATGAATGCTTTATAAAGACTATAAAGCATAATGATATCAGACCACATAACGACTGTACTAAAAGTGCAATTCCTCACTAGTCAATTCCTCCGATTGTTGGAAAATGAAATGAAATTTGATATTCAATACAGAAACGCTAAAAAAAGATTAAGTTATCATGTGCATTGCAGTTGCAGTTCGGTGTCATTTTGAGTTATCAATAACGTTTTGTATAGACGAAAGTTCTATTGTTACAATTATTAATTATCGATATATGCACAATGTCATAATATTTGTCATAACCAGCAAACAAATCGGAGTGATGACATTTCATTATTACTTTTAAAATGAAATTTAAAAAGTCGATACGTCATTAAATTGACAGGATCGTACAAATGTCCCATTGAAATTTTTAATAGCCTATTTCAGTAATTGATAACTTGCTGTGATCCCATTCAGGTGATCAAAGTATGAAACAGACCTACTGTCAAATATTATCGTTTACAACTATATATATACGTAATCTATTAAAGTACATGTATATCAAATACTCCAACAACTTGTCGAGAGACAGCCTTGGTTTAAATTATGGTTAGAAATTGATCATTTAAAGTACTAGAAGTACTAAAGGACAATGCATGGTTACAGCATTTTCAATTCGCCCTTGTTGCATTGAAATGGCTCTAAATAAAACTTACAGATAATAAGACAGTCTGTTGAAACACTTGTTAAAAAGACAGAAATAACTACAAGGGGAAAGATTTGAAAAGAGAGAAGTCAGAATATTTTCAATCGTATTTTTAAACACCCTGTAACTTAATGAACATAGGCAATAATTGACTCATACGCAATTGTGAAAGACTGATTTTGTAAGGACCATCTCACTTTTGGTTCTCTGAACATAGTTGACACTAAAAACACCCCGATTGACACAGGTCTAAAGGAGGCATTTGAATCAATGTGTATTACTACATGTTAAACAGAATAAATACATGATATATAATAGCAAATGTATTTATATATTTTAGCCTGTAACAGACGAGTAGTACACAAATGTATTAAAATACGTTAGTGGTATAAATTTACGAAGTGTAAACATGTTTTAGGGGTAACTGTTATCAAATGGCCTGTGTAAACAATATTTAACCCATACGTTGCATAGTGTGCCGAATTACAATAAAAATAGTTCCAAGGTTGACTTCACAATTTAAATTCTCATATTCTATACATATGAAAATTATGAATAAACTAATCCATTTTACCTGAAGTGTCCTTTTATTCTACTTTACTCCGGAAGTTAAAAGTATATGATGTTAAGATGTCAGGAGAGCACTTAATGGAAGTTTGACCTGTATTGTACAAGTATTTCTTTAAACAAGGTATGTGACACGACAAACTATTACTGGACATCATGTTTCACTGTTTACTGAACGCCTAACCAAACTATTTCGGACGTTTAACTTGTTTTCTGGCTGTTGTGTACTGCGTGTTTTACATTTTTAGTCATTATGGAAGGATAATGTACGTAATCTTGCTTTAAAGGTAGGATTTTGTATGAAGGTCTTTTCAAAATGTACGTGTTTACTGCTTTTCCGTGATATAGATATAAATCTTTCTCTGCTGATTATTTGTCTAAATTGCTTACAGTTTAACACAAAGAAAAATGAGTCATAACATATAACTTTGAAATTCAAGTTTTTTTTCAATTCACTTTCAAAGTAAGTTTTATATAGATCTTCCTGCAAGATTTTGGTATCCAGTTAATCACGTGCCTGCATGGTTGAGACTTCTGTTGTGTTTCCTTTTGTTTTTAATTAAATGTCTTTTACAAGGAGATATACAGTGGGAACTAAATGCATGCAGGTGTACGCTTATTAAAAGTTCTATAATTACTAGCATGATTTAAACAAAAAAAGTTGGCTGTTAGTCATCTTTTTACATGCAATTTGACCATGGAAGTAAAATGAAATGACAATTCCATGATTGGACTTCAACCAAGAGGGCAGTACTAACTTTAGACGATTTAGTTTGTATCATTTATGATCTAAGTTTTGAACTCCCTCTACGTTTCAAGTACTTAACTTCTCAATATTTTAATCTTGAACCTGTCTGATAAAGGCTGCACACAAATCTCGATTCTGTGGGTACTGCAATATGTTTCTCATGTTTATATACTTTGGTTTTCTTAAAGTTTGGGGGCGCGCGGCTTATGGCTTATATATTTATTAGAATGGTGGAGGAAATCCTCATTATTTCAAATCAAAATCGTCGTGAGTGTTCAGTTCATAATAGAAAGAAAGCAAGCACACATTGATTTAGTCGAATACTAATTGTATGACTAGTTCTTTTGTAAGTTGTCAATAGCAGGGATAGAACTTAAGACTTTGGCAATGGTAGCCCACAGCTTAAATTTTATAGCCCATATATATAGTCCTATACAAGAAAAGCAGAAATTTCAGTAGCCCACACCAAATGTTAGGGCCATTGGCCTGTGGGCCCCTGCTAATTTCATACCCTGCAATAGTATGAATTGATAGACTGACCAGTTATGACCATTTAAGGAAAACGCACATCTAATAAGCCCTATCAAAGGAATAAGCAGGTGGGCTGGTATACAAGTTTTTTGTGCGTGATTACAATCCTTGTTCTGTAAATTAATGGTTTTAATACTAAAATTATATGTTTAGAACTATAGGTGGTAATCACGCGAACTAATATCATTCTTGTTTTCAATGCTTAACAAAGTTTTCAACAATCCATATCCCAATTGTAAAAAGTAAAAGGAAAGTGAATGTATTTAGTAAAGAAGGTATAATTTGGGGATTACGGCCTCTGTGATTTATTGCGTTGAACTTTCCTTGGTGTTCTCTTTCTTGAAGCAAACGGCTATCTTTTAGGACTGTGTGTTCTTTGTTTGAATCGAGATATGGGGTTTCTTCTCCATTGTAAATAACAGTGGTGCGTTGACAAGATTACCCAATATAGTGATATAAATGACATTACTATTCATGGCTGTAATTTGGCAAAATAAATTATAGTTTTTTTATTCGCCTTTTTTATTTGAAAATTATCAAGCACATTTAAAATATACAGGAAATGGTACAAAGAAGTGGAATGATTACGAAATTAAATTTGTAACAGGTGTTTTATGGCCATAAAAATGTAAATCACTATGGTCCAAAAAATGGATTTATAACCATTAGCAAATTTGCAAACGTTGCATTTTTCCCAATTCAGGTGATACATTTTAAATATGTGTTAATCATTGATGAACTATGACTATTAAGATTTTGTCTTGTTAACTTAAAACACTTAGACTTGCAAAAACTGGGGATCAAACTTTGAAATTCCTTTATAAGACAGAACAATTTTAAATTATCCTTATCTAAAATATTGAGATACAATATTATACATTCTGGTATAAATGTTGATCATGGATGATGTGGATATTTTATTATGTCCATAGGATGGCACGGACGTTCAATATCGACAAAGAAAAAAGATAAATATTCAATATGGAAAGACAAGAATTGTTTTACATTTGTCATTTTGGTGCCTTTAACAGCTGCCTATGCGGTGTGTCATTTGTTCATTGATGAAGGCTGCTTGGTTATTAATTTCTTTGTCATTTGGTCTCTTGTGAAGAGCTGTCCCATTGACAGTCATACTCATCTTCTTTTTTATATATTCAAACCGTTTTCGAATTATATAGTGAAAATACAATTGTTTACGTATCTATTATATTCAGCATTTATTATGCTTACTCTTTAATAAAATGAATGAGACCACACAAATCACATTCATTGATATTTCAAAACAAGCTATCGTGCTTTTAGATGGATCCTGGTGAATGAAATGCTACTTTGTTAAGGTGATTTGATACCATAAAATAAATTTTTATGACCGACCATAGTCGTAACCTTAGATCTATTGATATCCCATAATAAAAATTCTATTTGAAATACACAAAACGGACTATTGAATAAATGAAGTTGACAATTTCATACAAAGCTTACTTAAATTTCAATTCTGGTTTTGTTGAAACAGGTTTTAATTAGAGTAATATAAATATTTAATAATAAAGTGTAAAATAAACACCGATGAAAAAAGAATAAGAATTTCCCACTGGCAAAAAGGGAAATTGGGTTAGATATTGATAAGAAACAATTCTGGAGCAAATATTTTTATTCTTTCTTCTTTTTACATCGATATTTATCACCAGATTTATTATTGTGTTCATTTTATTCAGATATTTGTTATAGTTATTGTTTGCCGCGCACCTGCTGGTATTAAAGATCTAAACGCACATCATTTCATTGTTAAATTACTACAAATATAGTATTTTTGTAAAAGGGAAAATTATAGCGTACTATTGAGAAATCATTCTTGTATGGAACAAAGTGATTCGATTTTTGTTTCATTTACTGAATCGCTGACAGGAAACATATAATCATAGCTATTTATTACCGTTAATACCGGTGCATGCTACACTTTTGTTAAACATTACTTTTTAATTTCAAAATATGCTGATATATTCAAAAAGGAGGAGGGCAAACAAAAATGACCTGTCCACAAGTACCTGGATTGATTGGTAATGAGCTAACCGTACATTTTGTTCAATGATCCGTTATTTAAACATCCTCTCTCCCTACCACTTCCTCCATCGTATATAATGTGTAAAATAAAAATATTCTAACTAGAAGTTTTTGATCTTACAACTCTAGGATATACAACTTTTAGGATTTCATCTGTAAAGTACTTATTGATTATTAATATTTTTGTTTAATTTCAGATCACGTCGAGGAAGCTTATCGGCGTCTGCATCAAACTCTTCAAATGACGGTAGGTCTATAATTATAATGTATATTATGAATTGTGAAAAATCTAATAACATACATACATTTTATAAAGTTTAAAGTGAAAATCCATCTACACGCGTAAGTGTAAGTTTTTCGAATTAACGTAGCACTTTTCGCGTAACAGAAAAAAGAAATTGAGAAAAATGCAGCATTTTCATGCAAAATACAAAAAAGTAGAAAATAATACCAACATGAGTTTTATAAACAGGCTTTCAATAATATTTTCTTTTGCCGTCTCTATTTGTTTTATACATTATATGCATGGTCAGTTTACACATTATGAGAAATAAAGATATTCAAGTGGTGTGCTGCTGTTTTTATAGAAAACTATGAAACATATGGCACTTCTGCTTCCTTTAGTTCTGTTTTTGTGGTGTTCTAATTACTAAAAATATCTCAAAAACATAAAGGAAAATATTTTAGTACGAGGAATCGAAAAGGTTAGTAATTTCTATTCTTTGTTTTATCCTTTGTACAGTTAGCAATTGTGACCTTACAATTTGGTATAGATCTTCGAATTATCAATAAAACGAGCATTCATTTTGAACCATGACTTTACTGTTGTTTTGTTTCATGAGACCTCGTCTTATTAATTATTTCAAATCTACGGATTGCCAGATGTCTATACTTAATTTTGTGGTAAAACTTAAAGAAAACGGTTCTCTTTCTTCAAAGATAATCCGTATACACAAATTTGACAAAGGCAAAATACTAATTCCATTGACAAAGACTTTTATTACAAGACGGCGAGTTCAGTAGTTTTAATGATGACTATCCAATTATCGGCCATAAAGCTATGATCTACGGGTACCGATCTACTTATGTCTTTTGTTGTATCTGTATTTGTCAACAATCAACACCTCTTTCGGTCAGGTTAAAAAGAAAATACAAATCTTCAAAGATAACATCTTAAAGCTAATCTTTTCAATCTTGTTTCAAATAGGCTCTACGACGAAAAATATAATAATGTTTACATAAGGAGATAATTAAAGTCTTATTTTTAAACCAAACAATATCTCTCTTTGAACTTTTCGATTTGACTAGTTTCTCGTTACTTTTAATTTAAAATTAAAAAATGTGGACATATTCGAAGGCCTTTCTTAACTTGCTCGCGAAAGAAACACAATGGAATATTTAAAGATACAGTGAAAACTAAAGATACAATGAAATAAACATGTCATTGGCAGTTCTTATCTTTGTTCATCATAATATGGTAAATACGCTGATTTCTTTTTTTTTTTTTTAATTTCATATTACGAGAGAGAGAGTTTACAATATAATATCAAACAAAATGAACCGTAATGTATGCTCTGTTGTACTGTACGATATATATTATTTTTATTATTTTAAATGGGCAGAACATCACTAGTTTGTAGTGACAAGCATTACAAGGAAAGAGTGACCCACACACACCGTGTGACACGACACTCAATTTAAGAAGGGAAGAAAGCAAGAATGTTGAGCATTTAAACAATTAAAAACATAGCTTTTCTTATATATTTTACACGTATAAATTCATGTTTTTCAGGCAGCAGCATATCCTCTATTAGTTCAATGCGTTCAGAGACTGAGGCAGAAAGTGTTAGTTTGTCGGGAACCTCAGATACAGATTCCATAATGCTCAGTGATCCGTATCGTCTAACAATCCATTGCCTCACAGACTCTCACGAGATTTACCCAATGATGGACATATACCAACCAGTTATTGATTGGATTGACCCAGATCTCCATGTGGTCAAAGTTGCGGAAATGACAGATACAAACGGAAACACTGAAAATCATTTAGATGTTTATACATCACATATACCAAGTATTTCGATAATGGTATTTTTACACGAAGAAGGAATGTTAGGTTGTGAACGTATTCAAGGTGCAAAACGACATT
Organism: Mytilus edulis; assembly: GCA_019925275.1. NCBI lineage: Eukaryota > Metazoa > Mollusca > Bivalvia > Mytilida > Mytilidae > Mytilus > Mytilus edulis. The sequence goes on from CM034350.1 coordinate 68,599,341, forward strand.
TTGAAAGGTCACCTTGGAAATTTCATCATTCCGAACAAGTTGCGAGGGGAAGGGTAAACCCTTACCCTTATAATAGTCAGGACTTTTATTACACATCAGACGATCTACCTCTTTGGGCTGTCAGACAAGTGCATTATGGGAAAGAACATATACGGATGGTTGTGTTCACTAGTGAAGATAATTGGAACGATATGGTGCGGTTTTATAAATTGATAATCGGATCAGAACCGGATTTGCATCGAAACGATTTCTGTTTATTCACAGTTCATACTCACATTCATTATGACATTCAATTTGCATTAAAGAAATTAGGAGGTGAAACTAAACCACGACCTCCATATTGTGTGAAATTACAGTTCCGAGTACCGGAAGTAGGACATATTGTGCCGTTGTTTCCAAATGTGTGTAAACCATTATCAGATACTCGATGGGAAACAATGGACCATGATGGAAATACAATTATATTAGAAGTGACTGGTTGTCCGACACCTGTGCTAGAAAAATCGTTGGATATTAACAGGAAACGTTCTGATAGTTCGGACAATTCCAGAAAATCCTCAAATTCGGACAATTCCAGAAAATCTTCAAATTCAGACAAGTCTGACACGTCAGACAAAACAGTCCACTTATCGGGTTTTTATGTATGACAAAGCAGATTTATCCTAAAACATTGTCAGTAATTTCGTCACCTCAAAGAATCAAATTTTGTTTGCACCCATTTTCATTACTCTATATCATTAAATATTCCATTTGATCAAAGTGTTACAAAGTCAAGAAAATTAGATACTGCATTTAAATTACCTACTTAACCCAAACTGCACAATACATCACAAAAGATCCTAAAATACCTGAACTTCATTTCCCAATACAATTATTTATGTACACTTTAATTAAATACATTGTTTTTTCAAACAACATCAGCCTGAAGAACAGACTGTTGACACTCCATATGTATGTTTCATAATGTACATTATCATTTGTTGCCATACAATATGCTCGTTAAAGTACAATTAAGCAGGAATATGCATAGGAACTGAAGTCTCTAAAACAGCAAACAAAAGACACGAACGTACGTCAACAAAAGACAACTATCTTTTAATTAAGTGAAGCTCTAAAACGCTTAGAGTTAATATAAAAATTTCACAAAGACTATCACATAATTGGCTTCAACACCAAATTCTCAGGAAAAACACATTGTTTCCAGTTGATAGATGAATAAAAAGAATGAGGGTCAATTTTTAAATGGGACAAAAAAGCTTCCTTCCTTAGCCCAACAGACAGTATATTTCTCATGTTTCAAGACACATTATACTTATATAATTCAGAAGGAAAAAAAAATATGACGGCCTAGTTAAGCGTAGTTTTCGATACTAGTGGTAGTGTCCACATTGCGAATGTATCTTTACCTTCTCCATTTTTTACTTAGCATGTATTTGTTCATATACATACACGTGCATTCCATCTTATTTAATGAAATTTTAGTATTATTTTATATTGTATACATTACTACAAAAAAATAAAATGATATAGTATGAATGGTTGTGGAATAAAATTTTTAAGTAAAAAAGATAGAATAACTCTAGGTTTCTGACCTATTCTGAAGACGGCAATAATGGTATATATGTTGCACTCTTGCACGAAAACGATCAGACATATATCTCTGTCATGTCTGTCTTATATTCTTATAGACCTCATCCGAGTTGGATGAAGCACTAATATGTTTGCATTTAATCAAATTTACTGCCAAGTAATTGCTACGTGAAGAAATTTTGATTTGGTAAAGCGTATGTTTGTTGTATACTGTAACTGAAGAAATGGTAAAGCAAAATTTTTGATATTTGTTATCAGTACTTTCCAACTCTGTGTAATGATGGTTTTTGTATTAAAACATGCATTATGTCAATTCATATGAAATTCTGATGTCTTTCAAAAAGATGCAAAAGCTACAGAAATTAACAGACTTTTAATTGTTGATATAAATTATATCTTAAGTCTAATTCATCATGGAAACATGAACACATTTATTCATTTTCTTTTAAAATACGGATTTATCAAACTTTTACCCCAGAAAGGCAGCAATCAAATAAATTTGTTTTGTAGACTGTAAGCTTTCTTTTAAAGCAAAATTGACTGTAATTTCTTCCAAATTGGGATAATGGAATAATAACGCATTTACTAGTGCTACTGAACTGTTTTGTAAGAATATGAAGCGTTGTTACAACATTGTATTATTATAAAATGACAATTGTATTTATTATAATGAATAAAATATATTTATAAACTAGTTCTATGTGCAGTGTATTTTTAATATTTAAATATAGATTCAAAACAGTGTAGCTGTGGCCATTGATTGACACATTAAAATCATCCATTGACTGGGACAATTTACGTGAACGTTTGTCTGCAACGACCACTGTTCACGACGTACCTACGATAGACATTTAAACTGTGGGTTAAGGTTTCTTAACGCCTTTAAATATAAAATAATTCGAAAAATTAATCAGGAATAACCTTTGTGTTTTGATTTATATAATTGATATAAATCAAAATATCGTGTCATTTCTGATTAATTTTTCGAATTACTTTATTTAGGTGTTGAGAACCTTTGGTGACCCCATAGTTTAAGTGTCTCTAAAAAGTACATAGTGAGCATTGGTCGATACATACAAACGTTCACCTAAATTGTCCCAGTCAATGGACGATTTTAATGTGTCAATCAATGGCCACAGCTACACTGTTTTGAATTTCATTCTATGATATAGCGGAAAGCAGATACAGAGTATACAACATGTACAATATATAGAAAATGAAGTGCTGTATGCATTAACATGAACTGTGTTTATCGGCGAACAAAGAAACGCCGATCCTATATATTAAACATGCATCGCAAAACAAGTATACAACATAAGAGATATAATATAATTTACTATATAGATATAGATGAAGATGTGGTGTGATTGCCAATGAGACAACTCTACATCCAAATAACAATTTATAAAAGTAAACCATTATAGGTCAATGTACGGCCTTCATCACGGAGCCTTGGCTCACACCGAACTACAAGCCATTCAAACGGGAAAACCAACGGTCTAATCTATATAAAAAAACGAGAAACGAGAAACGAGAAACACGTATAAATTACATAAACAAACGACAACTACTGTAATCAGATTCCTGACTTAGGACAGGTGCAAACACTATACCTATTTAATGGAAATTCAAAGTCATATGTCGAAAAACAAACTAACAACGACATGGCAAAACAAAAGATGACTAAGTGACTAACAGACGTATACAGCACAAAACAAAACACAGAAAAACAAAGGTTGAGCAAAACGAGACCCTCAAAAGCGAGATCAAGATTTCCAATACAGAAAATTATGACTTACCTGTTAGGACGATTATATTTAACCGACAATAGTATTATCTCTACAAATGCGAATCGATCGCCTTCTCAACTTGTCTGATCTCATGTGCTCCGGAGTGGTAAGCAGATCACCCGTCAATTAGAGAACCATCTGTCAAAGACCAAAGGATAAGGATGTATATAACTTTAGGTGATGTTTGGCTTACAGATTGCACTTTGTAAATACAGCAGTTCTCAAACCACGCCTCTTTTGGGGAGATTTAGAATATTCATAGAAAATTAATTTTGAACATACTGGTTCCCAGTTATGCTCTCTGTGTTCCATCTCATAGAGACATAACTTGGGAATGTTACAAGTTAATATACATGTGCATATTGTTTACATTGAAATCTGTGGTAACCCTTCATTCGAGGTAGGGGTAGTTAAGAACATCAGTGTTAGTTTAAACTCTGAAAAGTTCAGGGCATATAAACGTTGAAAATATGCCGCACAGCCCTATATTTTGACCTTTGAAAAAAATTGTAGTGCATATGAACTTTCAAATCTAGGATAAGATTTTTTTCAAAACTTCATAGTAAAAGTGGTACAGTTTTTGGACGTAAACGGAGTTCCTAATGGGAAATTGCATTGCCAATATTTACAGAAATGCAACCTACAACAATGAGCAACACTCATATATATATGATAACCAACGTCAGATTTGTTTAAAATAATTATTCATAATTAAGTGCAGTGTGATTGCATGATATGAGCTGTTGTCTTTAACTGAGACATGCAACACCGATGCGAGAAAATCTTGACTAACTATATCACAAGTTTCAAAGAAAGACAAGCGCAATTGTTGAATGCGTTATATACGAACTTCCATAATTTTTATATATTTTTAACACACACTTTTTTATTTTTAGATCACCGGAAATTACGACATTCAAACCACACAGAAAACCAATTCAATCGTTACAATCTAAAGTTTTGTTTCTCTTTTGAAATGTTCAATTCTATAACTAGATTAAAACCAAAATGGCATGACATTTGCTTTCAATATCTACATTGTGAAAGGCAAAACCAACCGAAAAACGAAATCTTAAACCGAGGAGTAGATATTTGATATATCAAGAGAATTAAATTCCTTATAAAATGCACTATAACTTGAATAGCGTTAAATAAACCATCCTATTTTAAAACAAAAGACGAAGATTGTATATACCTTATTTCATTATACATGTATTCAACTAGAACCATTCAATTCTTTATTGATTAAGTTTTAAAAACCGTTAGTGTAAATAAAGAAAGCAAGATGGACAAATAAAAATCAAAATAATCAAAAATTCACAATCATTGAAGTCTTGGTATTTTTCTATAAAGACGGCGAAACCAAATCCGACACAATTTATCAAAATTCCTTTTTTGACAAGTATACAATATGAAATATATGTGAAATAGGCCTAATTGTAATTATGTAGACTAAGGATTCAAGTATGATAAAATATTAACCGCAAAATATATTGAATTCATTGTTCAAAAAATAAGACTGATCATATATGGGAGATTATCGCTAGTTGTCGTAATTTAAACATGCAAAACCGTCATAAAGTTATTTCAAAACATCGACACACAAAAAAATAAGCAGCTTTCCCCCCTTAACTGTATTTTAAAAAAAACTTTAGGAATTTTTTGTCTTCAATACTCTTCAACTTCGTACTTTATTTGTCCATGATATTTACTTTTTTTTTATTTGTGCTTCACTGATGAGTCTTTTGTAGACGAAACGTACGTCTAGCGCAAATCCTGGATTTTATGATGAATTTATTTATACAAATAACAAGAAACTAAATTATTAATGTTTCACTTCTATCATCCTCTTGTGTTTTCATGTTTCTTTTCTTTTAGCGAGTCTCATCAGCTTTCTGAGATATTCCTGTCGTGACAACATACAAAGTATAAAATCAATCAAGTTTTCTAATGTAGGTGCTTTCCAGGGGCGGATGCAGGAATTTTCGAAAGGGGGGGGGGGTGCTAACCCAGGGCAAAGGGGGGGTGCAGGGGGGGGGGGGGTGCAAAACATATGTCCCGATACAAATGCATTGATCGGCAAAAATAAAGGGGGGTGCGCACCCCCGGACCCCCCCCCCCCCCCCCCTGGATCCGCCACTGCTTTCGTCAATATTTTATCAAAGATTACATTGTAATGTAATTGTTGCGTTATATATGAAGTTAGTTTTCTCGTTTGGATTGTTTTACATTTATCCTTTCGGGGCCTTTTGTAACTGACTATCCGGTATGGGTGACCTGTTGTTGTTAATTTCTGTGTAATTTGGTCTTTTGTGGAGAGTTGTATGATTGGCAATCATTCCACATTTTTTTTTTTTAAATTTATCAAAACTTTCATTTTTTTTAGTACATACTTTTTATTTAAAAATCACCGGAGATTACGACACTTCAAACCACACAGAAACCTAATCAAATCGTAACTATCTAAAGTTTTATTTCTCTTTTGAAATGTTCAATTTTACTAGAACACACCCGTGATATCGCGGGTCCGTGACTGAATTAAAGTATATAACTATGCGCAAGCATGATTTTAGTATTAGTATTGTCATCTGATAAAGTCATGCCGATTATAAGATACACAGTTTTCTCTGCTTTCAAATTTTTCTGTTTGAACCCGTCGAACTGGAACTTATCAATTATTGGTAATATTAATTTTTTGGAAAACAAAAGGTCCTGGAATGGAGTATTTTTTAATCAACAGCATTGTCCTATATTAGTTATAAATAAAGTTGAATTCTTTGATTCGCTGTTTTACGTCATGCCCGCTAACAAATTGAAAACTGTACCTATATACGCCTTATTTTTAGTCCAGATTTTTAGTATTCGTATTGTTATCTTAGAAAGTCATACTGATTAAAATAGTACAATAGGTAACAATTCGACAATTTAGTAGTGTCAACCCTGTGACTATGACCCGTGTATATAGCATATTAATCCTGAATACACCGTTTGTTGGTGCGCCTGTCAGATGCGGAACGTACAGATAAGGTAATAGGTAACAGGTGAATATACTATTGGTATCGGTATCGGACTCGACCCGGAACTTCTTATTATTGGCAATTTTAATTACGTGGAAAACAAAAGGGCCTGGAGTGGTGTAATTTTTAATCTACACCTTAGTACTATATTAGTTATATATAAAGTTGAATTCTTTGATTCGTCGTTTTTAGGTGATGACGGCTGACAAATTGGACCTCGTAATTTTAGTATTATAGATAACTAGATTAAACCTAAAATGGCATGACATTTGATTTCAATATCTTTACATTTCGAAAGGCAACACCAACTGAAAACGAAATATTAAACCGTGGAAGAGATATTTGATATATCAAGAGAATTTAATTCCTTATAAAATGCAATAATAATTTGAATGGCGTCAAATAAACCATCCTATTTTAAAACAAAAGACGAAGATTGTATATACCTTATTTCATTATACATGTATTCAACTAGAACCATTCAATTCTTTATTGATTAAGTTTTAAAAACCGTTACTGTAAATAAAGAAAGCAAGATGGACAGATAAAAATCAAAATAATCAAAAATTCACAATCATTGAAGTCTGGGTATATTTCTAAAGGGACTACGAAACAAAATCCGACACAATTTATCAAAATTCCTTTATTGACAAGCATACAATATGAAATATATATGAAATCGGCTAATTGTAATTATGTAGACTAAGGATTCATACAAGTATTATAAAATCATAAAATACTAACCGCAAAAATATATTTAATTCATTGTTAAAAAAATAAGACTGATCATATCGCTAGTTGTCGTAATCTAGACACGCAAAACTCAAGTATCGCCTAAACAACAAACTTGCAACATTTTTATAGAAATAATAGGAAACTGAATTATTAATGTTACACTTCTATTACCAGATTAACTTCTTGTTGTGTTTTCATGTTTCTTTTCATTTATCGAGTCTCATCAGTATCTTATGACTAAGACGTGTCTTATGATGGTCATGTCATAGTCGTAAGATATGTTTTCGAAAGTGTCCCAAGTTACGATTTGTCATAACTTTTGTCGTAAAATTAAGACCCCTCGCGACATGACTTATGATGGTCTTATGATTGTCAACTAAAATTTTAATCACTTTTCATGTATAATTTCATGTTAATTGCCATACAAATATTTGTTGTGTTTCTCAGTAAGCTAAATAGTAAAGACTTTATTTTCTCAATTACGTGAATTAAAATTTGAATCTCCTTGAATTCTTTTTTAACTCCTGATTTTGTATAATAAATAAACATATTATTTCGTTCCTAGTATATTTGATAGTTATTGTACTTTATTAACGGTACACGGGCATTTCGTTAATGCGGGGTTCACACATTGCCGATTATTGCTCCCGTTTGAGATCAGACAGCGATACGACACGAAAAGTGAAAAAGTCGGATTAGTATCCTCAATTATCTGGAATGTCCTATTATTGTCTGAACGCAGTCGTTTTAGTTCGTAATGCCCGCGTCACACTGTGCCGATTTTTATATACGATGGACACCCGAATGCGAAAATTGTAAGTTCGTACGAAGTTGGTCCCGATCTCGTTAAAATAACAAAAAGTGACCGAAGCAAGTACGATGAATAACGAAGTCTATACGATGGTGCCGAAATTATATACGATAGCAAAAGATGGACATACGAAGGTTAACCGAAGACGGGTATTTAAGCTTCATATCTCAGCCGAAGCCTACACGATGGATCACGAAGGCTACACGATGGATTACGAAGGCTACACGATGGATTACGATGATGGCGCGATGGCCATACGATGTCTAAAAGATACGAACAGAATTTCGACAACATATCGTTTCTGTACAAGTATGCCATGCATGGCGGGAAATCGATCTTTTTGTCTAATTCTTATAAAACTTAGTTTATTATCCCCTCGCCTACTACATGTAAGTTGCGTGTAGATAAAATTGTTATGGACACTTTAGAACCAAAATGCTCAAAACTTGGTATGGTGTTACTCGTTAAGAATATCTTAAGCGCTATTGACTTTAAAGTTCAAAGGTCAAGGTCATAGAGGCAGTTGTAATACAAGGCAATATCACCCTTGTGGACACTCTAAAACCAATATGCTTCAAAAGATTTTAACCACATTTGGTATATTGTTCCTCCTTGTAATGATCTGACATTTTTACGTTCAAGGCCAAAGGTTAAGGTCATGCAGATGGACTTGTGTTTTCTCCTTGAAATAGCATAATACATAGGAAATTGGTTGCTCATTTTTTTACCTGCTGGTTCTAAAGACAATATTAAAGGTTTTTCCAGTTACTGAATGCTTTGGTTGATTTCTAAAAAGAGTTTATGTATCAAATATGCATATTCAATTTACCATTTTCTGCATGTGTCATATACACATATAGTGTCCATATTTGTCCCCAATATGTTACATACGAGGGGATGCCACGCTCGGCATTGCCTTGTTTGAACTGTAAAATGTGTGAACTAGTCTGAATAATCGCCTATAATTATGCTCATGTTTACTGATCTATCTTATAGGTAAGGTAATGGGTTCGTTGATCCCTTTATTTCAAAAAGAGCTCTTTCCAGGAGAATATCATAATAATATAGACAAAAGGAAGGATGTGGGGAAAGCAACAAATGCGGCAAAATATGACATATAAAAAACAAAATGGTAATGGAGTAAACATTCATGTGACAACAAATCAGACGATACATAAAAAATCAGAATAATGAAGAAAAAGTTGGTTTCCCTATATACGTGTACCTGCAGTGTTGGTGTACGAGGCGCGTTTATGATTTTCATTATGTTACTTGATATGAAAAATTGACAAAAAATAATATTTTACTTGTAAAAGTAAATCCTGAGCCTGTAATAGCTGCTCTTCTTGTTCCATTTGAATTAATAGAAACAACGCTTTCGCCTTTCTTGTTCTCATAGAATCATATGATATGAGCTCCATGTTTTGTGAAAGTCTTTTTTAACTGTCGTATTAGACTGACCAGTGCATATCGCGCATGGCACTTCAAATGTATTTTAGCGCGAAAATTAACTTACATTTAGCTGGATTTATTGCCGTCGTAGTTCCATCTTGTCGCCTTCGTACTTTTATTCGATGGCAACACGACGGGATTACGAAGACTTCACGAAGTCATGTTGCCATCGTAAGACCTTCGGGTATCTTCGTGATTCATTCGTGTAGACATCGTAATGTCAAAACTCCCCGATGGAAACGATGGAAACACGAATGCAATACGATGTGCAAAGATGCATTCCCGGTGACATTACGATGGTGAGGATGGTGATACGAACTCAATACGAACCCTCAACATCGGACGCACCATCGGGGATTTTTTAACATGTTAAAAAATTTAGAACCCTTCCCGAAGTTGTCCCCGAAGGCTAGAAAAAGTGGCCGATGGTTCTACGATGGTTAAAGATGGCACTACGAATAGCCCGATCTGGATACGATCAGTCCCGATTTTGACAATTTCCATTATCGTGTTGCCATCGGCGTAAAAATCGCGACAGTGTGACGCGGGCATAACAGATTCCTACTGGTCGGGAAGGGTCCGAATAGTTCGGCAAAGCACCCCGACAGTTAGGTGCGTCCCGTAACATTCGGGGAAACTCAGCCGATTTTTTCTAGTCGGATTACAATCGTGCCTATGTCGTGACAGTTTCTGCTGTATCGGATCGAATTCCTAACAATGTTCTGTGTATTCGGGACGGTGTCCTGTGGAACGGGAATGATCTGGAGAAGTCCCGACAATAACAGAATGCAATACGACTGAGACCAGACAAAGCCGTTTGCAATGCGATAGAGCGGACCGTGATAGGATTACGTTCCGACAGTACCTGATCATCCCGATTATGCCGACAGTTTTCGAACGGATAACTTCCGTCAGCGTCGGTTCACTGTCTTGTCACTATCTGATCTCTGTCGGATTACATTCGGTAGAATCGGGACGCAGTCGTGACAGACTCGGTCGAATTTTACCTGGCGAAAGATACAAATCGAATTTCCATCCACGATTCACAGGATCTTGATCAGACTTTTGACAAATTTTAATCTGGAATGGTCCTGTCAAGGACGGCAGTAAAAATCGTGAATGTGTGACCCCAGCTTAAGCGGGTACTCGATGTACCTAATCTAAAAAGTATGCACAGTTAAATAATAATGCATGTATGATAATACACGAAAGCGAAGTTCAAGATTTATAATATATTACAAACTAAATTTAAACAAATTATTAACTCATATTTCAATTCCTTTTTGCATAAAATTTCATGTTCATTATAATGAAAAAAATAAAATATTCGTAAATATTTAGAATTGTAATAATTAATATGTTCATACTTTTCATTTTCATTTTTATATTCATCACTTTTTAATCATTATTTAAAATAATATAGTATTAATGAATGGGTGTTTTTATAATGGCCCTATTATATGTTCAGGTCTGTAATAATGGTCGAGGAAGTATAAAATGGCCCGAGGCAACGCCGAGGGCCATTACAGACATCCGATGCCATTATTACTGACCGAGGACATATAACAGGGCCATTATAAAAACACCCATTTCTTAATACATTTATTAACCAACTGAACAAAAGTGTATGTGTTGCTGCCAACTTGATGTACCCTCTTACTCTTTTAATGACAGTTTAGTTTGAAAAAAAATATTTGTACTTCACCATGATAAAGCTTTAAATATACCAAATTTCCAAGATATTAAGTTGAAAGAAGTTATGTGTTGAAAAACAGGATGAACAGTGATCCTTTTATATGGTTCTTTAATGTTGGTTGCTGGTTACTAAATAAAATAAAATACAAAAAGGTATTATACTCTTTACAACTTAATTTTATTAACTTTATTAAAAACCCTAACTGGGCTTAATAGGGCCATTACAGAAAAAAACCAGGGCTATTACAGAAAATATGTAATTTTTAATAAACAGTCATTTTTGGCTATAATATACTTGTATATGTGCCTGTCCCAAGTCAGGAGCCTGTAATTCAGTGATTGTCGTTTGTTTATGTGTTACATATTTGTTTTTCGTTAATTTTTTTACATAAATAAGGCCGTTAGTTTTCTCGTTTGAATTGTTTTACATTGTCTTATCGGGGCCTTTTATAGCTGACTATGCGGTATGGGCTTTGCTCATTGTTGAAGGCCGTACGGTGACCTATAGTTGTTAATGTCTGTGTCATTTTGGTCTTTTGTGGATAGTTGTCTCATTGGCAAACATACCACATCTTCTTTTTTATAGTAGTTGGTTAATAATAGAAAATAATGTTCCCTTATGACAGTCATAAGAGCATCATAGCTACATGTATGACTCTCTTAAGACAGTTTTGATTTACGTCCTATGACATACCATATGATAGTCATAAGATCATCATAAAATATGTTACAAGATATATCTTATATCATATCTTATGATACTTTCGAAAACCAGGCCCCAGCTTTCTAAGATTTTCTTCTTCGTGACAACATGGAAAAACGTTCATGTTTTCGTTTCTAAAAAAATCTGTCGTCAACATTTTATCAACTATTGCTAAACTGCAAACGAGTAACTGTATAATATTTATTGTTGTTCTCTCTCATACCTGTCCAGAAATGATTTGAAGAAGATAAGCCCCGTTTACTACACCATGCAGTGATGGGACATATAAAAAAAGCTATATATGAATGCTCTCTTTCCATATTTAGAAAATAAACTTTAAGATAAAATTGAGAATAGAAGTGGCAATGTGTCAAAAAGACAACAATTACATTTAATTTTACCTTGAAAACAGACTTTTGAGAAGTAAATAAAATAAGACTCAATGTTAAAGACATCACTGTTAAAGATCAGAGAGACATAAATATTTCGAAAACTATATAACATTAAAATTACCTGAATTTATTTTAAATTAACTATCGTAAATATTATCTATGTCGTAAATTGTACAGTGTTATCTAAAATATGCACTTAAGTCAACAGCCAATTTAACGATAAAAGGGTTAAAAATTTGTGTATCAAGTATGCCCATAACTGTTATGGTTCTTTAGAGACCGGTACTTAAGGCTGTTGATATGCATGTTTACCGGAAGGAACAGGATACATGTACCATGGTTTGATAAGTTTAAGACCGTTTGGCAATACAGTCTTTGAAAATCTATACTTTTACCATTTGTATAAATCACATATGTATTTTAAAATCCAAAAGATTTAAGTTTTCCTATATTGACAACTTCACGCTCGTTAGTAGCAACACGAAGTCTGGGGTATGATAGTTGTTTTTCATTCGTTTGATATGTGTTTGAGCTTTTGGTTTTACCATTTTATAAAGGCCTTCCATTTTGAAATTTTCCTTGTAGTTCGGTATTTTTGGTATTTTACTTTTTCTGCTAAAGCTTAAATAAATCGTTAACACATCTGTTCCCATACTGTCGTTTCACGGACTAAATGAATAATAAGTATTTATTTTTCTTTACTTTCTAGCGGATATTTTTAATTGTCACAATTCCAGTCTGACATTTTTACCAGATGTTGACATTTTCTTGACTTTGCTACCTGTAACCAAGGATTTGTATAGTACAAATCCCTGCTGTAACATGGCAGTTAATTGGTGCAAACAGAACATGAGATACTCTACTTATCGCGCGCCTATATATTTAACTCCAGTGTCTGTTAGTTTATATTTAACTGAATTGTGTTGGTATTTTTTATGTAGTCTATTCTTGAAATAAACATTTGACTGGAGACAAGTCAATAATCTGTGATAAAACTAATCGTCCTTGGATCGATACAATTTTAATGTAATATGTGTTTTTGCCTTTAAATACCCTTTCCCGTATTATGTTTGAAGTTGTCTTTGTTAAGCGTTCAGAAAACATTATATAATAAGCCATTTACACACCCGATATATTTACACATTTGAATTCTAAACCACAGCGTGATAAACAACTATAGTAACTCCAAAGCGTAAAAGTAAATGGCAACATCACAGTTGCACATGGTTAGTCTTATAATGGGTTTATTGATAAGTTATTCGACGGTCGGAAGATGCAATGTTCCATGTCCAAACAACAATCAGGGATGACTGGGGAAGAAATGGGGTGGGGAAGGGGGGGAGGGGGCGAATTGTAGAGTTACACAGGGGTATATATTGAGGTATCAGTTTAGGCATTTTAGGTGTTTGGTTCCAAATGGCGTGCTCGGCCATGCATGATGTACCATTACCCAGTCACGGCCAGTCGGTATGGGATCGTTTAACCCTTTGCTTTGAGTTATGGAAAATGCCCATTCCCTCGTTGCACGTCACGTCAAAATTCTTGCTACAACCAATACATATATATTAGATCTATGATCGTTCATTTGTTCTCGTCTCTAATACGCATTAACGATTGGTTCATTCCTTAGACATTTAATGATTCTATATTATGAAGGTTATTTAGGACGCAAGAACTTTTTTGTATTTGAAAGAAACAGAAAATGAATTAATACCACTTTATGTTGTTATCCATTCGTATTATGTGTTTGAGCTTTTGAATTTGCCATATGATTACTGACTTTCTGTGTTGAATTTTCCTCCGAGTTCTGTATTGTTGTGATTTTAATTTTTAGTAGAGCATTTCTAAAGGTAACTTAACTTAATAAGGAACGCCGAAACCCAAACGTTTAAAATCCAAAAAAGTGTAAATGCTTGGAGACGTGAGGAGCTAAATGACAAAAATGACCTGAACGGATGCCAAGGTCATCTTAATTCTACTTTGCCTTAGGGAGTTGGAATTTTACTTTCTTTGTCATTCCTCGATGTATCAACAGATAATTAAAAATGTAATTTTGAAAATCATGCCAGTATCAAGGAAATGACAACTGAGCTGATATATGAACTATTTGCATGTTATATGAATGGTTTAATTTGGTATTTTCGATTTTTTTTTTTATATCAGTTCAAAATACAAAAATAAGGAAGCAACGAATGAGGTTGTTACATTTGAGATATATGCCTTTTTGTGCTTCTTTGTCAAATATTTGTTTGTTTTTATTGTGATTAAGGTTACAACACAATGTTGACTGCTGTATCCCTTTTTGAACATTTTTACCTATCATGTCTGTTTGTTTTGTACACGCATCGTTGTCAATATAATGGAATTTGATGCCACTGTCATACAAGTGAGAGGTTTAGCTAACTATAAAATCGGTTCAATACACCATTTTCTATATAAGAAGATGCCTAAGTCAGAAATATGGCAGTTATTCATTCGTTCGATGTGTTTGAGCTTTAGATTTTGCCATTTGATTAAGAACTTTCCGTTTTGAATTTTCGTCTGAGATCAGCATTTTTGTGATTTTACTTTTTTCAAGAAATACAACTGTATTGAATGACAGTTGATATCCAGCCTTCATATCCAACATAATTATATCAAATATTCCTGTAGATACAGTTTTTGTACCGTTGAAGGGTGTTTTGACAGGTTATTGCTGTTTTCGAAGATATGAAGATATAAACAAGATACAATTAACTACAAAAGTTAAAATTTCCGAAAATGGAATATATTTTGTGTATAAATTTGAATAACTTGGTCTGTGAAATACTTTACTTATACATTTCGAACTCTATATTCTTTGATTACAAAATGTAGGTTAAAGGTGCTTTTAAATTGACACGTTATACAATCAGTGACTATCTTAAGTTCTAATTTTACAGTAAATTTCAATCTTTAATTGATGAATTTGTCTTCTTGGCCTCCTTTTGTATATTTTTCAAACTTGTTAAATAATATCGCTATCTTGTCTCAGATGAAATTACAAAATTGCACCAAACAAATTTTTATCTTGATTTTTTTCGGGGAATTTTAAAGTTTCGTAAATGTCCGTTTAGTCATTGGTCCAATTATAAACATATCTAACATATTTTAGTTAATTATATAATAGTCCAAGTTTGAGTTCTTTAACCGCGTTTAAAAAAGAGGATTATGTATTCTACTACCTAATTAGCGTACATTTCATAATCGTACTATTCGTAAGTAAAGTAAATACACCAATTCACGTAAATCTTGGCAAAATGTAATATTTATGCGTGAATTTTGTTTAAATCGGTTAAATTAATACCATTTCAAATTTATGCACAGTTATAAATTATTAACAACATGTTATACATGGATCATATATAATATGAACAAATTCTGTCTTTTTCTTGAAAACTATAATGGTCAAATAGAAACGGTTACAGCAAAATGATGACCAATACAGATCTTCAAAAATGACAATAAACTGAAACCATTAGACAACTTCTTTTTCTACTATTTGTTTTAGTTTTTGACTATTTTTTTGTACAGATGCTCGATTCGGATTTTTACGCGTCTCTTTTTTCTTTTCTAAAACAGACACATTTCATATCGAACTTTTACTTTATGCTACACATAATACAAGGTTGCTTGGTTTGACAAATTCTTATATGAAAAATGAAAATACTTTATTTTATGCAACATTTTCCCAAAATACATATTTATTTTTTGTATTATTGAAATATATGTCATCAACACCTACAATTCTGCAACAGTTAGTCTTTTTAGTTAACGACATTTTGTTAACAACGTTTTGTTCAAAATAGATTGCATTAAAATATCAATGGATGAAAATTATGCAAGGAATGAAATTGTCATCTTCATACAATTTATGGACAATCTTTGGAAGTGTTATATTGATACTTCCATGGACAAACTAAAAATCTTTTAGATTTATCCATCAATTAAGCAATACAAAATCAAAATCAATTCAACGGTGTCTTTATACTCCAAACCAAAGAACTCTTTCAGTTAAAAGCAGGTTGGAATATATTCCAAAATTTAAAAATAAATTGATATAATTCTACTGAATGCCGATATGCAAGATCACCTGAAGTAGTGGTATTTTTATAGTAACACAAATTACTTTATAAACGCTCACCAAACTTATTAGGTTTAATTTTAAAGGACAGACGCATGTTTCGTGTACAAAAGACTCATCAGTGGCACTCGTATCAATTAGAATGGCAATTAAAAAAAAAATATGAATAGCATTGATAAATACCCCAAAATACGACTTGGGCTAATATAAATTACACATTGCAGCATCGTTAACTTATAAATAAATACCTTCATAAAAATAAAAAGAAAATATATATTTGCTTCATAGACTTTAAAAAAGCCTTTGACTCTCTTTGGCGGCTAGGACTAATGTATAAATTGTGTAAACTAGGAGTTGGTAAACACATCTTTAACATTATTAAAGCACAATTCGATCATACTCTTGGTTCTTTCAAACATAAGAACTCAGAGTCTAAACATTTTATTATAGATAAAGGTGTAAGACAAGGAGATTCTTTAAGCTCCACTTTATTTAATATTTTTATTAATGACTTAAGTCAGATATTTGAAAAGCCAAACTCTACCCCTGTAAAACTTATAAATTCAGACATAGGAAGTCTTCTATTTGCAGATGACTTAATCATATTATCAGAGAGCGAAAACGGTCTGCAAAATAGTTTAAATAATCTCTCTGAGTATTGTGATAAATGGCAATTAACAGTTAATACAAAAAAATCTAAAACCATGATACTACAAAATAACCCAAGTAAAATAAATAAACCCTTTTTGAAATTTAAAGGAAAATACCTTGATAAAGTATATGAATATAAATACCTTGGATGTGTTATAACATATAATGGCAGTCTAACTAGTTGTAGTTCAGATCTTGCAAAAAAAGCAAGAAAAGTTTTATTTGCTATTAACTCTTACTCATCAGGCTTTGGACAACTTCCTGTGAGAGTGTCTTGCAACCTTTTTGAAACTTTGGTCAAACCTATTTTAACATATAATAGTGAAATATGCTATATGGACACTTATATTCAATTTTATAGAGCTAAACTCCGAGCTAACAAAAATAGCTCAACACCAGATGCTATTCATTTTATTGATAAAACTGTTTTAGAAAAAACCCAGCTACATTTTATGAAACAAGTACTGGGGACAAAAAGAAGCTCAACAAATCTAGCTGTTAGAAATGAACTAGGACTTTTGCCATTAGAAACTTTCATAAAAACCCAAACTATGATGTACCTATCTAGATTAAATAATGAAAATCTAAACCCACTTCTTAATGAAGCCTTTAAATTAACTAAAAGTTTAGATACCAAGGGAACATACTCTTGGTATACTTTTGCAAAAAATGTGTCACAAGATATAAATATTGACATTAAACTTATTGAGGAAACTAAAACTTTAAAACAGACTAAAATGTTAAAACCCAAATTAAAAAAAAGTTATATCAACTATTATCAAACTGTTATTGATGATAAAATAAATAACTTAAATGAAAATAATAAAATATATCTATATAAATTTCTTAAATCTAATATAAATAACCAAATGCAATACTACCTTTCACACCCAAGTAAAGAGACAAGAAAAATGTTAACCAAATTTAGAATAAGCGAACATTGTCTCTTCATAGAAACTGGACGATATACCAAAATACCACGAAATGAAAGAAAATGTAAAATATGTAATATCTTAGACGATGAATTTCATTTTTTCTTCAACTGTAAAATAAATAAAAATATAAGAGAAATCTTTCTAAAATATTATATACAAAAATATGTAAATTTTAATACACTTAATTTTACTGATAAACTCGTAATAATACTTAATCCATCAACACCAAATGATGTAAAAGCAGTTGTTTCTTTTATTAAAGAGTCATTAGAACTGAGGAAAGGAGAACAGTAACTGTTTTTATCATATTTCTTATAATATTGTCGAGTTTTCATTATGTTTCATTATGTTTGTTTGTCAATGTATTTGCCACAACCAAAATTGGTTTTTGTATGTTTTGCAAATAAAGATATATATAATATTATCTGCAGATTGATTATTATATTCCATTTTCCTGATATAAATATTCTTTTCGTCTGTATGTTAAAAGAGTCTTTAACTCCTACACTTAAAGTAACTTTTTCTCCTGAAAATGGAAAGATCAATTTGTGTAAAAATCAATGGAATAAAATGTCAAAAGGATGCAATGTATCTTTTAAAAATCAACATTATACAATGTTTGCAAAAACACTGAATGGTTTGAGAATTAAAGATACAAAGGAACACAAAATATCAATAGAAATATGGCTATACTCTGTACGAAAAAACACCTGTTGGACTGCACCTCTATTAATATTATTTAAAAATTGAACGTTTCTGTTTATGATTCTGATAGGGTGTTATTTCATATATTAGTACACGTACATGAATATATAAATCATTCGTCTTTCCAAAAACTCATGTAAAGGAGTAGGTCCGGTAAGGACCGATTTTGGCCTCAAATTTCAGTTTTATCTGACGAAAGATTTTGACCACTTTTTAAACACTTAAGTGTCTATTTCATATGATTCTATTAATTTATGTGAAAGATTAAAACTTTATTAGTCATTCAAAACGATCCGATTAAAGCTCAAATATGAAAAATCTACCAAATATGCGAAAAAATGTCACTTTTCAGATGGTTTTTGTCAAAAACGAAAGTGGCCGCATCCGTGTTCATCCTCAATCTTTATATATGTTATGTATTATCATTAAATACAACTTCCATTTCAATATTTTGGATGAACACGAATGCGGCCACTTTCGTTTTACACGGAAACCGTCTAAAATTTAAGTAAAATGCTGGAATTGTTAAGATTTAAGTAATTTAGCATGACTTAATGGTGCTATAGTACCCAATATATGTGCATTGTATTGTCAAAAACAGCCCATATTTATGTAGCAGCACCATTCTACTATCCAATAAATAACTAAAAGTTTACATTTTAACAATTTTGTAAAACTGCTATATTTTGGGGCCAAAAAGGGGTCTTACTGGACCTACTCCTTTATTTTTGCTTGTGGTGCAGTGTCGATAGCAATCGCAACATATTTACTGATGAGTTTGACTGTCCCTTTGGTATATTTCGTCCCTCTTTTATGAAGAGTCTTACATGCAAGCCGGGTATCATTGATGAGTTCTTCCATCCAATACCGTCATTCTTAAATTTACATCAAGCATATAGATAAGTTTTACATATGAGCATATAGATAAATTATAAATATGCATTTGGCAAATAATGCCATGCAAATGAAATTAGGTATTTCTAAAGGTCTTCGAGAAGAACAACGATAAAAAAAAAACCATCCGATGTATGTCAGAGTTACAATGTTATGTCTCTTTTGCATGTAAATCAGATCTAAAGAAAATTGTTACTTATAATATATTTTGATATGCCCTGATACGTAACTTTAAAAGAAAAGAACACACGTCCACGTGTTAATATATTCTGAATACATGCATAATGACAGAATGACATACAAGTGTTGCTTAAGTTAATTTTTTGTGCGAGATTATATGTGCAATAAATAGATTTCATTTATCGTACATTTTTTTAAGTCTCCTTCGAAAAGGTTAAACTGTTTGGTACACAAGAGAGAGTGCTGAAACTGTACTTTTCAAGTTAATATATATTTAAAAAAAATGTTCTTTTAGCTTGTCTAAGACATTGCAGGTTTAAACCTTTGAGGTAAATTTCATAAACATCTGGGAAGAATTGTACAATGAAAAAGCGCTTACAAGACCGGACTAAGAAGTTGCACTTGGGACTATAAATGTTGCTATCTACATTCCGATTCTGATTGCAAATTGTAAAATCTATATATTCTAAAAATTTCGAATGCATATTAAAAAAAAATCTAGTCTCGTATTCTTTCTGTGATTGTTTTAAAAAGTTAATACTAGCCTTTTTATTATGATCCCCTTTTCTAAAAGAAACTGGAAAAACATCATTGAATTCAAATACAAAACTTTTGTTAAACATGTTAAAGGAAATATTGTTGATTTCTTTCATACTGTCTGAATGAGAGATTAAAAGGGACAACATTATGTTACATTCGTTGTTTAAATGCAGTGTTGATTGTAAATTGCAATGATCTTGTAGGCACGATTTCCTTTATACAGATCAGACATCTTACATATGATTAAGTGTTAACTTTGCCCGAACAACACGTTGTAAAATTGATACCATGCAAAGTAAGCTGTAATATTTCAACATGTTTTAAAGAATTAAATACATAGAATAAGCATGTCTAGGTCATAACTGTAAAGTTATACGTAGCTGCAACTAAAAATACAAAGGGCATAGTAAATACTTTTAATCAGCTTACGTTTACACAGTGATAAATATTATGCAGATATCTAATACATGTATTTACATACTGAGTATATGCATTTTTATTTCAGACACTTATTTCTTATTCCAAAGTACAAATTGATAAAAAGAAACAGATTATATCATTAAATTGATATCATTTACATAATATAATATACATACCGACATAAGAAAAGTTTTTGGACGCCTGTGAGAACGTTATAATTGAAAAGTTATTGAACCCCAGTCTTCTTGTTGTCATTTTTATTTTAACTTGTAAAATTTGCAATTGTATTACGTAACACGTCAAACTGTAATGTGAAGGATGATTTATTTACATGGGAAATATGGGAAATATGTTTGAAAAAAGAATGAAACCTTTGATCACAAAAATAAGACAAAACGAAATTCAAATTACTTGTTCAACAAAGACGAATTATGATATTGAGTTACAAAGCATCGCGACACAAAAGTTAAACGGGATGGTTTTCATATCTTTCTGTATCAGATTTCATAATCATTTAACGTACTAATACAAACAAGTGGTGAAAGATGTCAAAAGGATATTTCGACTCACAAGTCGAAAACACACTTACAATCTCATGGCAAAAACCGAAAAACTACAAAAGTAACATGAACGATACACTATACATAACATAGAAAACTAATGACTGAGCAACAAAAACCCTACAATAAACAGGGTATGATAGCAGGTGCTCCAGAGTGGTAAGCAGATCTTGCACCACATATGACACCCGTCGTGTTGCTCGTGTAAGTACACACTCGGTGATGATTCTAATGCTTGATGTCACATTTGAGAAAAACATAAAGCATACACTGAAACTACTCAATATGAGATACTGCGCATTGAGTATTGGTATAAACATATTATTTACATATTTTGATAATTTTAAAAGTATGTTTGTGTTGTGAATTTGATGCGACTGTCACGCAAGTGAGAGGTTTAGCTAGCTATAAAACCAGGTTTAATCAACCATTTTACTACAAAAGAAAATATCTTTACCAAGTCAGGAATATGACAGTTGTTATCCATTCGTTTGATGTGTTTACGCTTTTGATTTTGCTATTTGATAAGGAACTTTCCGTTTGGAATTATCCTCGGAGTTCAGGTTTTTTTTGTGATTTTACTTTATATTTAAGGCAGTACAGAATTTTTCGATCATATATTCCTTTACCAGCATCGTCATATTAAAACATTCCTGCTGATTTTTCAAATTACGTTTGTGAAGTTTTGATATAAATTCAGCAATTTATCAAAAATATTGACATTTTCTATTGTACAACTTAATCACTAGTCAGCAGTTACCGGTTATTTCACTGTAGGATAATTCTTTTGTAAATATTATGTAAATTATGATGTTAGAAACTTTGATTATGAAGTTAATGTCTCGTTTCCTTGTACATTTGAATATAATTTGTCGTCAGTGGAAATAATTATTGATTGTTAAATTTAATGGCAGGAAATTGATTACATCATTATGTTAATTGTGTAAATTTTATCTACAGTGTAAATTACAGTTTGAAATTTAATTGAAAAGCAATTGAAAAGGAGGCAATGAAAAAGGTGTTATCATTTCCGGTTACAAATTATGAATTTTCTTTCGTAGATATTTGAACGTTCTGATAATTTTAAAGATATCTTAATTGAATAATTAGAGGAACAATCGGATTGGAAGTTGGAAAACTGACGCGACAGTTTCCTTTTATCGCCGCCACGATCTAAAGTTAAAAAAGCAAATATAAATACAAACAAATCAAAGTTCTGTAATAGAACGCATCACTTAAAGTAATCTTGATTTAAATAAACTTTGAAACATTAAAATGTTTTTGCATAAATCCTTTTTTATTTGAAAGCTACATTATGAAGTTATTAGATCGAATAAAATATGCTAATTTTCATCAGTTTAGATTTACTGATTTCATTTTTGGCGGGAACCAACCACCTGTCATCTTCAGTCTTGTATAGCCATAGAAAAATGGTTTAAATTTAGTAACAAAAACCATGACAATGGTAAGCTTCCATATGGAACAAGTACTAGCGACATAAAATTCACTTTGTGTTACATAAAAATAAAACAACTTTTTATCAATTTCATCCGAAGCGCTTTTCTAGGTTTACTTTTATCAGGAACCCTTAAAACCGAATATTTAAAAACGTAGTATGTATATAGGAATCGAAACAGTTGAAGTCCAAATAATTCAAACTTGATAGTCAACTATTGGTAAATTTATAACTTTTATGCAGTATATACTTTGGTAACATGTCCATAAACATAACTTATGTTTTAGAACCTTTATGTATACACCCACGAACCTGCTATACAAAGATTTAAAAGTAAGAGCATCTGTTTGACAATAATCCTTGGGTGAAATAAATGTAGGGAAATTGGTCGTATCTCCTTGTCAGTACACATATCAGTGAAACAGATGCTCATAATGTGTACATTACTCGGCTGACTTCGTTAATACTATTTACTCTTTAATTACGATACAGAGTGTCATATAGGGTCAGCTATAATACACTATAATAATACATTTCTTGTTTTGGAACCACCACTTATGGTGTTCAAACTTGGACGTCATTAAACACAATTATGACTACCTAAATCCTCAAACATGAACATCATTTATCATATTTATGACTGAACAAAATCATTTCATTTCTTAAACCCTGATGTGTGATTTATGGAACGTAAAATTATCCGTTGACATTTGATACTTGCACAAGTGTTCATTTGAGGTGGCAGTTAAAGATCATATTGTCAGAAGAGCAGTCCTGCAAATATGCTTTTTTCATTTGTATTGTAGTCCTGTCATGTGATGTCGCCATTTTAGTGCTATATTTAAGATTGCCATGAAAGCGAGAGGTTCGGCTACCACAAAACCAGGTTTAGCCCACCATTTTTTTTCTTAAAATGTCCTGCACCAAGTCAGGAAATTAGCAATTTTTATCTTATAGTTCGTTTCTGTGTGTATTGCATTGTCGTTTGGTTATTTGTTGCACTTCTGTTGTTTCTCTGTGTTCCTCTTATATTTGATATAAAAGTTTTAGTTTGTAACTCGGATTTTTTTCTATTTTAATCGAGTTATAACTTTCGAACAGCGGTATTATACTGTTGCCTTTATTTATAGTATATTGTGTTCTGTAAGATTTGGATTTTTTCCCCCCTTGGTAGTCGGTTTGTCAGGGAGACCTCCAAGAAATTGATAAGATCGCAATAAGTTATCTCAATGCTCTTCAACTTCGTACTTTATTTGGCTTTTTTTAAAACTTATTTTTATTCGAGCGTCACTGATGAGTCTTTTGTAGACGCAACGCGCGTTTGGCGTATATATAAAATTTAGTCCTGGTATCTATGATGAGTTTATTTATATGGTATAATGTTCGCTTCCTCGTTTTTCATTAAATTGCTACTTAATGCAACCATCAAACCTAAAACGGGTTTAAGAGATCTACATATCGTTATAATTAATTTTTCTCAGAAAGGTCGCCAGCTTAATTGTCTTCTGGACTTTGAACTTTGAACTTCTCTAGAACGATCTAAATTACTTTAGGTCGGACGTCTTCAGAAGTAAATGCGAGGAGAATACAAGACCAATTTAGAGCACTCAAAATCGTTGAGGATATAGTTTAAAGACCACCATATGTCAGTTTACCACTAACTCCGTTCTGTATGATTTACTATTGATTGAATATCTGAATTGTTGCACACCCTACACATCATTCCATTTACAATATCAAATAATTATACATCAGTAACATGCTCCCGGTACCTGAAATAAAAAAATATTTTGAGACATTTGAGTCCTATACTTGGAACAGCCTCAACAGTCTTGTTTTAATATATAAATAATTAACACATCGAAATATGCATTAGATTGGACAAACAACATCCAATGACTTTGTTACCTTGTCAAATGAATAAGCGGTGAGCCCCTTTACAAGTTAAATGCACATAATTACTGTATTACATCCCATAATTATAAGGTTCGGTATCTTATAACGCTTTTAAACACAAACTACCACTTATTTTTGTACTAGTATCAAATCTCAGAGTTTATTTTCAACAAATCCATTAAAAAAGAGGGACGAAAGATACCAGAGGGAGAGTCATAGATAGAAAATAAACTGACAACGCTATGGCTAAAAATAAAAAGACTCACAGATAAATAACATGCAGAAGACACAACATAGAAAACTAAAGACAAGCAACACGAACCCACCAAAAACTGGGGTGATCTCAAGTGCTCCGGAAGAGTAAGCAGATCCTGTCCCACATGTGTCACCCATCGTTTTGCTTATGTTATTACCAATCCGGTAAATAGTATAATTCGGTAGGTCACATTCGTGAAAAGGGAAAGGGTATTGTATTTACGACATAAGGAACATACTCGATATTATCTGTGAAACGGTTATCTCATAACGGTCAACCAACTCGTGATGGCGTCCGTAAAATTTACGAAGGGATATTTCAACTTCACCTTTTGGAACTCTAGGTTTAATAGCTTCCTTGTGAGTAGCATTCCTTTATCAAGGAAATCATGATAGGAAAATACAAGCCCGGGAATATCGTATCAATTCGGAGATATATACCCGTATGCTGGCGATAAGTGTACGTAAAGAAGTTGAAATTAGGTATACTGTCACGCGGTGTTTTTGCGAAAAGCTTAAATAAGAAATGACAAATTTGTCTTAAGCGACTTTTCTTGATTTACCTTTATCAAGAGCGCACAAAGAAGAATTTTGAAAGCCAATGATGTTTAAGAACCAACCAGTTGAAGAGCTATATAACAAACAAAAAAAACGATAAACATAGCCAAATCCAATAAGGTCAACTTTGTCTGAGGTAGTTGAAACCTTAATTCCTAAGTTTGTTATAAATCCTGTCATTACCGATCTAATGGCTACTGTGCTGATGATACCCTCAAGGTAAATGTATTTGTGACTTGTAAAATTATGAATCCGTGACGATCTGGTACTGCCAAAAATCAATCGCAAAAGACGTGACCCAGTTACAGATAAGCATATAATATATACCCATTATCTAGTGTATCATTGATAAATCATGTTAACCGTATACATACTGAATAAAGATAACTATACATAAAAGGACACTTTCTAGAGTTTAAGTGTATTAACTTAATGATGACATGTCCTTTTCACACCGTTCCTAGCATTAGCCTATAATCCTTTTTTTAGCGCGATGACACATGGTCGGTATGTAGATCACCAAGAACCTTCAACTTGATTAATATTTTGCTTGATTACTGTGACACGCTTACTATTCATTGCAGTGGAAAATATGTCAAATCAGCTGTTTGTTTTTGTTTTCTTTATCTTATAGCTAACTAAATGTTTTATTTTTTATTTTTGCAGTGTCGATCGATCTTCTTTTTAACAAATCTAATACAAAAAAATGCAAAATGATAATGCACGAACCCACAGACAAAACCAAAAGCGTTGGAAAATAGTAAAAATGTCACTGTAAAGTTCATACATTTAATTATTAATATTCGTTGAATTAGTTGGCGGTACAAAGCAGTATCAAATATAGGATAAAATTATCAAGACGTTGGTAGATCACATTAGAGAAAAGCTTCATTGTGTGTGTTTTATTAGGCTGCTACGAATTAAAATTCCTTGCCCACCAAAGTCGTAACTTAAGATTGATGATCGAGTGTCCTGTATCACAATTACAGTTGAAATCAATTAAATGGTGTATTGAATAAATGCTGATCAGTATACAAAATTGTATAAAAGTGTTTTTTAAGTTATGGATAGGTAGAGCTAGTTTGTTAACAATGACGATCTGTGAAGAAAATGCAAGAATGTACCACCTTGAAAAATAAAGATATGTTTGAATATCAATATAAACAAGTCAGTATTTATATGTTTACCTTCTATATCATTCTATTGAAGTTAAGTGTTAATTTTGTTTTTGAATATTTCTCGCATAAATATTGGCGCATATATAGTACTATGAATTGCGGACACTATCGTTATGTTCCCCTCTTTTTTTAATATATTTTATTTTCTAAACACCTCACCATTTTTTCTATATCATGAAAGCGATAACCATAACATTCTGAGAATGAGGAGTTAAGGCGGTTTATAATAGTTTATGCAACGGACAGGTTGGAAATAACGAATGAACCTATACTATAACATCATTTACTATAATGTAAAAAAAATATATAAGTTCATATTCATTTGTAATAAGCCACTATAGGCATACTCGACCAACCAATCTTAACGAGGTTCTGAATATTATTTTTATCTGCGTACATGCGATATATTTTTGACAATTTTCAACTTTAAAAATCACATTTAACTAACACTCTTCATTTTTAACAATTTCAATAATCTTGCGGACTAAAGGATTATATTACAGGATTTGAAAATTGCTTGGTGTGGTGTTTGTTTTTATTCCTTTTTATAATGTTTAAAATTAAAATAATCTGTTTTTTACGAATATCAGATCTTGATAAGACACAGAAAACTTTGCAAAAAGTAAACGTTTGTCTATTCACGATTGGAAGATCTCCTTTACAGAGTAAACATTGGAATAAACAAGCAATAACTGCAACCGGACAAGACACGTTCTTTGAAATCATTGAAGTTCTCTTGAACAACAAATAATCATCACAGGCCGGACATGTTCAAAGTAAAAAGAGAATAATTGGATCCTCTAATTCAAGGCACTAAAACTCGTTAAAATCAACTGTTAAGTGACCTCAAAATGTCATTTTACCACTCGTTCGATTCTCAAACATTTACCGTTAATTGAAATCTAACTCTCACTGCATTCATTGATTAATTAATAAATTCGCTGCAGTCTCATTGACGTATACCTTAAATGTCATTTTATATTATGAAAATATTTTACAACATTACAAATCTTTCTGCTGCTAAAGAGCATATTCCTCTGGTTTACGTTATGCCGTGCAGTCTAAAATAACTTTAAGATGAAATAAGAAACACATTGACATATGGTAAATTGAGACAAAAAACATCCAACGTCTTTATTAACTTGTCAAGTGAATAAGCAGGTGAGACCCTGTACAGGTTAAATGCATATAATTACTATATTGCATCCCATAATTATCATGTTCAACATCTTAATAAAACTTTTTTAACACTTTAGCTACCACTTATTTTTGTAATCAAATCGCAGTTTATTTTGAAAATCCATCTCCTAAAAACACAAAAGATGAAAGTGAATGAAAAGGAGGTTAAATAAAATTGAGAATGGAAATGGGGAATGTGCCAAAGAGACAACAACCCGACCATAGAAAAAAACAACAGCAGAAGGTCACCAACAGAATAAAATATTTATTTGTCTCGTGGAGTTCTTTGCTTCGTGCTTTCACACGATTTTATATCTTATTGGTATTGTGGAAGCATTCGTGTGGCTTAACATGGGATTGCAGTGGAAAATTCAAACCTGAAGCTGTATTATATTTTGTATTTTTTAAACAATAAATATCAAATTAAACATAATCAATGCAATCAAATTGTTATCAAATGGTAAAGACATTTCGATATTTATGAAAGTGTTCTTTCTAAACAAACATAACTCCGTATGAAAGGTCACATTCTTAACTTTGACAAATCCCTGTTACATCACTTCTTGCATTAGCCTATAACCCGTTTGAGTGTGAGCGCTTGAATCCCGAAGGAGATACTATAATGGTATGTATATTATAACGTTGTAATTTGTATGTATCCTGCTTAATCAATATGATACGCTTAATATTAATAAGAATGGAGAATATGTCACATCAATTATTATGTTTTGTATTCTACGTCATCTAAGCAGAAGTGCTAAAATCTAAAAAGAAATCGGTTGTTTTGCAGTGTCATTAAATCTTTCTAAAGAATCTAATATAAAAAGAATATAATGCATAACCAAAATCGGATACAGGGGGTATGGGGAGCCCCGGATCCCCTTTCGTGGGAACAATTGGTTGATTATATAGGGAATCACGGAAGCATGACTGAAGGGAGCCCCCATTATGGCAGTCAGTGGGGCCCACTTATAAAAAGTTCTGGATCCGCCACTGATTACATAGAGGACTAAACGAAGGTACCAAACCAACTATTATTATATTTGTAAAGGGAAATAATGATCAAATTCCGAAGATTACACTCGAAATAGACAAACCAAAAGTAACGAGATCTGCGCACGAGCCCACACATCAAGCCAAATAGCGTTGAATAGTAGTGAGAATATCACTTATTAATTCATATATTTCATGTTCAATTTGCATTAAATTGAATGATAGTTTTAATAACAGTATCAAATAAGGCATAGAATAGTTCAAGAGATTGGTAGATCACATAAGTGAAACGGTTTATTGTCTGTTTATTGTGCTTTTACAAAATTGAAATTCCTTGCCCACCTAAGTCGTAATTCTAGATTGATGATCGAGTATGATATATCAGAATTTCAGTTGAAATCAATTAAATTGTGTATTGAATAAACTCAATGTTGATAAATTACCACTTTTCTGTAAGTTATGGATAGGTAAAGCCAGTTCTAATTACTGTTATAATTATGTATGTCAACAATGATGATTTGTGAAGAAAAATGCAGGAATGTTCCACCTGGCAAAATTGAGACATGTTTAAATATCAATATGAAACAATAAAAGTCAATATTTATATATTTTCTTTCCTTCATTCTATTGAAGTTAATTGTCCGTTATAATTTTTCATGTTATTCAACTATTTATAATATTTTGCTATATCTTCGCCTCGCACCTGTTGATTTTAACCATTAAATATTCTCACGGATGTTGCACTAAACGAAAATTTATACACTCTTTAAGGCTTGTTTTACTCTTTGGTTTAAGTTTATTTCCAGTCTTTCTTATCATAGTATGTTTACAATAATGCAAATTCGTAGATGGTTTGTATCAATTTGTATGCGACTTTCAATTATTAAAGCATAAACAAAAACTTGTCGACAGTGAGTCGTTATTGCGATCTAGATTTATTTTTTTGTATCTACAATTAAATTCGAACTGACGAACGCATGAAAGTTCTTCTGTATATTATACTTTACTGCTAAACAAAATCAAAGGATCTATGTTGTAAGATATATCTAGGTAGTTATGCATTTCACAAATCATAAAGGAAAAACGAAAAACAAAATAAAACAAATCTAGCAAACAAACAGTTGCCTACATCCTCGTCATTAGGCTCTGGTTAATTGTTATTTATTGGTAATTATACCACATCTCTGTAGTATTAAACAATGGCGGAGAGAACAAAACATTTTCCTGTACTATATAGGTAGAGCAAAACAACCCTACTAATTCCACGTTTGGAAGGTACGTAGATTTTGTTAAAATAATAATGTTCAAAACAAATAAAAATCTGTTGAAAAGCCACATACTTTTTATTGTATCTTTTGTAAGGACACACGGAAAACTAAACATAGATGTCTTTTTCTTTACATCGGATATAACTCATAATTTAATCAAATAAACAGAGGAAACGATATTTCTTTGAACTTGTGATTTTGTTTCTGAATATTTTCTGCAATTTTACTAAATGTTTTTGAGAGTATAACCGTTGATTGATAGTTTGATAACATCCGTTATTATAGGCTTTCCCTAGAAAATTGGGTTGGGGTTCGATATTTTAGGTATATTTTTAAAAGTTATATACCCGATTCAAAAAAAATGTATGCAATTCAATTGCAAAACACAAAAAGGTATATATTATCATTTCAATTGGACAATAGACATATTATATTCCTTTTTTGATATTTGATACAAAATAAAATATGTAATACGTATATGTTATCTGTCATAATGAATTGCCTTAATTCTACTGATAATAGTTATCAAAGGTACCAGGATTATAATTTAGTACGCCAGACGCGCGTTACGTCTACATAAGACTCATCAGTGACGCTCATATCAAAATATTTATCAAGCCAAACAAGTACAAAGTTGAAGAGCATTGATAACATTTCTTCAACTACCAACATATTATTAACAGGTATTTCAAGTTATTAAGGTTAATTTTATAACTTGACAAGTCACAAAGCTACGATTTTATGTTACTCATTATTATCATTTTTTGTTAAAAATCAGCAGCTCGTTTATCCTTTTAAAAAGGAAAACACGAATTACTGAAATTAAACATCTTAAAACTAATCTTTTGAATCTTGTTGTGAATAAATAACAAAGGACGGCAATTTCAATGTTGATGAAGCAGATAATTAAAAATCCAATTTTTAAACAAATAAGCTGCTTGAACTAATTCCATTAATATTCAACTTAAATATTATTTAAAGCGAATGATAACACATCAATTCAAAAAGTGTATTGCCTATTTCACATAGGTTTACAGATTACTAAGGATAACTGTTGGTCTCTTATAAATTAAAGATATACCGCTATAAATAGAGCTCAGCGCTAGTGAGGTGAACTCCGGTTCTGATGATGTAGAGTTGAGTGTTGGAGATGCAACCCTAGCTCTGGAAATACAGCACAGGTTTTTGCATCTTCAGCACACAAATTGTTACACCCGTAGTCGTAGAACTTATCATCGCGACTTCTTTACCTTATCATAAACATTTTTTTACACCAACTATTATTTTAGATATAGTTACTCGGAAAGTTATTTCACGCGTCTAGGAGATATAATGTTTTGTCAAAACATAGCGTACTCTAGTTCATATATGTTTAATTTTCAACCTGTTTTTTTTTGGTAATTTTCTCTTTATATGTTGCAATCTTCCAATATAACCTGCATGCGCAATGCACATCTATCAGTTGATACGGTATTCTAGAGTTTTTATGTCATATTTGGACGTTTTTGTACAGAACGTTGATAATAACAACAAACCAACGAACCAATGAACAAAGAATCATCTATATTTCACAATCATCGTTTGAACCGAATCTGACCATTATTCAGATCACGACATCCTCTTTCCATCACATTTAAATATGAAGTATTTCTATATTCTATCCTTCTTCTAACAAAAGGTAAACGCGATTATTGACAATTAAGCATAATAGATATTATTATTCTGATTTCTGTCAGCCATATCTACTGGTCCACCTCATTAGATACCTGTTCAATAAAATTTATTATCAGTTCACAATGCCCAGAAGAAGCTGAGGAAGATTTTTTATTAGCTCACAAGATGCGAATCGCGCTTTTTATCACTCAACCTAAATACTATTTGAAGTATTTTGACCTTGAATATATGAAATCGGCAACTGATTACGTCATCAGTGTTTCATTTATTTTATTTTCGCTTATTTGAGCCTTCATTCGGATGTAACCTGATATTTATAGCCATAATCCTGATATACATTGTCGTTCTATTCCGATATTCTTTGAGATTACTTCAGGTTGACAACAAAGCAGCCAGTCATTAATAGTATTCCTTAATCTTAGTTTATTCAGCAAGAAAGGAAAGTCTAATCCTTCCTTGACATGCACGCATTCAAGTAGGAAAGGTTCTCGAAGAACAATTCTAATATTGAAGTGACCTGAGTAATCCAAATATGCCCTTTTAATTTGTAATTGATTTGACTTTCTAACTATTTTGATTCGAAAGACACTGATAAATATTTTGCAGATGAAAACAGTATATAAGATATCGATCATATTAAAAGTGGTTCAAGTCTATAAAACAAACAAATCAAACGATATGAATCAACAAAACGCGTGTTTAAGATACCAAATTATATCTTTGATAAGTTCAAATATATAAATAAGTTGCAACAGTAGTATACCGATGTTAAAATCTCAAAATTCACATCGTAACTCTTGTTTTACGCGTACACTGCCATCCTGGTCCAGGGTCATTTTCCAAGTTAAACACAATCGCTAAATATACAGATCAGATTACGTTTCTAATATCTAAATATTCATTGCCGCGTAAACATGTCGTAAGTTAATTGACAAACAGACACATCTTACATAGAAAACCATTAAGGGCTGGTGACCATAATATTTATTCATTGTCGGTATCAGTTGTTCTTTCTCATTTCTATGTTGAATCAGTGTTTGTGTCTTGTGCATTACATCTGGGAATATTGAAGACCGTATAGTGTAATCACAAACAAATGTAACATTTTAGATTTGATATGAAAACATAGTGCAAATAATCAGAGGTATGTTATAAGTGAAAAAAAGATCAGATATAAAGCATATATCTACTTTCTGTAGTACCTTTATCTCAGGTTCACAAATATATATGAGATACAAGCTCTTACTGAACTGTTTGTTATTGAACCTCAGGACATCAGTACTCTGTGTGAAAGTAAGATTAAAGGCATCTGCAAGACGTTTTTGTTTTCGTTTTTGAGAAATTTTGCATAAATTCTGTCTCATATAAGCTTAAAAATAAGTCTGCACCTTCCAAAGTCGCGAAAAAATAAATATGAAAAACGTACATTAATTTTTGTTTCAAAATTAAAATATTTCAATAAAAAAAGTTGTCAATACATTGTTTCAATCTTTTACGGTTTTGCCTGTTCTATTTAGAATGTTTTCAGTTTTGATAATCTTGTGTTGTTTTGTACATTTAGATTCTGTGAATTGTGGTACTAATTTTACCTGATGAAGGTTTTGTGTGCTGACAGAATAATAATAGCTTATTTTGTATGTTTGTTTGTCAACGACAGGAAAGCTCCACCGTCTGTCGTACGATGATAAGATCGTCATGGATGCATTCACAAAATTCGCCCAGTGTCAGTAACACTATTTGTATAAACCAAAGAAACAGGAAGTCACGATGATATTTCCCATGATACCAAGTGAGTACAAGTAAGTTAAATACATTTTCCGATAAAGTACTTTCAGTAATTAAACAAAGACACTCCAAAGTCCTATTTGATATACATTTAGAACGAGAATATTGACCTTTGATGCGTAACCTGAGAGATAAGTAATATCCAATAATTTAATTAAATTTGAATCCATCCGCAAAAAAATAATATAAGCAGGACACCTTTTAGGATTAAATTATTTTATATGCAATTTTTAAGTTTATTTAGTAAATATTTATTATTGGGTCCAAGGTCTCATTGCTTAATGAAATGGATTTTTTTTTTCATTTTGCCCGTTTCTGCTAACTAAAAATTTAATTACAATTTTATTATCTTACATTTGAACTATTTTCTTATCAACCTCAAAAGAGTCAGCGCCCTGTAGTCAACATAAAGTTCAAAGACACAGTAGGACACATATACAGACCAAAATATACAAGATAAATGAACTGTAAATTGTTTAAGTGCAGAGATATCAACATATGTGTTCGGCATCCCGAGTATTACTGTTATGAATGAACCCTGTCAACTTTTATTTTGTATAAGCTCTCCAGCCAGCATTATCATTTATACGACATGAAAATAAGTGAGATCGTAACATTGAAGTCAAAGAGGGAAATCAACTGATACCCTTCAATATTTTGTTGTAGTCACTTTAATAAAAAAAAAAATGGTTTGAAGCAAAATGAAAATTAGGATGAAGACCTTGACCTATAATGGTTAACTTGTATACATTGTGACTTGGATGGAAATTTGTTTCATTATCACTTATACCACATATTCCTATATCTATCTATAATAATTTGTGAAAATAGCAGTAGTTATCTGATAGTTCGTTTCTATGTATGTTGCATTGTCGTTTCTTTTTTGTTGCACTTCATTGTTTTTGTTGTTTCGTTGTTTTTCTTCTTATAGTTGATGTGTTTGTAACCCGGATTGTTTTCTCGATTTATGACTTTAGATCAGCGGTATACTACTCTTGCCTTTATTTGTGATTTCTGTCCGAAGTATAATTCAAAGTACAATAATTATTTCACAGAGATGCATCGGAAATGGAGTTCATTGCCCAGGTTTTCTTTCTTTCATTTTAAGTTGTTGACAGTACTTGGAGGCTTATGTTTTAAAACGCTGTAAACTATTGACAAGATACGGTTATCAATAAAGCTGATATTGAAGTGTTTTGTGTTAAGAAAGAGAGATGATGATAAGGGGCTGTAAAAATTCAGTCCCTATAGCACAACCAACTCGATGACCAAAAATAAAAGCGACGAAAAGACAAACACAGTAATAAAAGTAAACCTAAAACTAAAAACCATACATAAAAGGCTATGATTCAGGAGCTGCATGTAAGCTTAATTCTCAACCAATGGCACCCGTCGTGTTATTCGTATGTGTCTTTTCACTTGTGTTCGTTCATTTTACTCTCTGAGTTTGTATTTTATAGATGTTCTATTTTTTCCAAACTGATTTTGATCTTTTTGTATCACTCTTAACACCATCATTTCCCTATCTTTATCTTCTCAATTTATTTATATATTAAGCACATGCTATTGATCGCTGTTTGTTGTCTTTATTTGTTTGTCTGGTTTTTGTTGTTCGGGTGTTAATGTTTGAGGTAGTCTGTGGTATATTGTTCAGTATCGTTGGCGATTCCTGAAATTATTGATTTAATGAGTTATGCAGTAATTGTAACTAAGACGATAAGTGTACTGGGTCATTTTACTGAATTTACTTTTGTCTCGATCTAGATGCAACATTAAAATGTCCTTATTGCAGATTCTGAATCTGAATAGTATAATGACCGGGTGTATACCATCTTACTTCCATCTTTTTGATTGCCTATATACAGTCTAGATTTTATTTACGTCTTCCATGATTTAAAGATATTAAAAAAATTGAAAACAACACGTTTAATAATTTCTTGCTATATTGTAGCACAGCGTGGCATTTTTCCTTTGTTTTTCTTCCTTTTTCTATGTGGGTATTCAAACAAAATTACTGCTAACGTCTTGTTATTCTAAGATAATATATTTTGTTTTAATTGATATTTCTTTTTTTTTTATACAAAAACAATTAAACTGTAAATGTATCCCATACACTGAATGAACAACTTCAAAAAAGTAATCAAAGATATCAGGCCTATTATATAACTACGACAGACGTTAAATGCGTCAGAGATTTAATTTAATTCAAAAGGTGTTCATCCTTAACTCCCAAAAATAAAAATATTCAATAGGACAATATCATGTACTCGAGATTTTTTCTATTAAAATATTGCCAAGTTGACCATCGAAATGATATATGATACAAATGCACACACCCAGTTAGTTAACTTCTTATAGAAAAAGTAAAACCACAATATGTAGGCCATATACCCTGACATATAAAACATGGCGACACACGACACCATCCTTAGTAAATGACCATTTCCTTTTCATTGAAATGATTAATTTTGAAGCTGCTTTCCTTCGTTCAATACAATACATAAATGTCACTAACATCTTGACCAAGGGTTGAAATATCAAATAAAATACTGCATTATTGTTTTGTGGGACAAAATCAATTTGCTAACCGGATTTGTTTTATTTGTATTGTGGTTGCTCGAGCATAGTTTCCGATAACGTACAAAATGCAAGTATCATGTAAATATGTCAAATATGCCAAACGTATATTTTTTTGTGATTTCATGATGGTAATTCTTCATCAAACATATTGTGTTTACTTTTTATGGTGCAGATCAGTGTCAAATATATTTGAAAAATTAATATATAGCCAATTTGTTGACCTAAAACAGTAATATTCTTTTAGTAAAACTCTACAGATACAGTTTTATTGAGAAAAAAACCCAGCATAATAGTTTTATACAAATACATATCACAACAATGTGTCAACAACGTATAACGGGGTAATAAGACAGGTCAGCAGATACCAATAGACAAACAAAACGACAAAAACAGTACCACTGCCAATGAGACAGACGAAAAGGCAAAATAAAATGCAACAAAACAGCATGTATAGCAAACCAAAGAATTGACAAAATGAACCTACAGAAAACTGAGATGAACTTCTAAAGTTTTTTCTCATTAGTTACAGTCCATGTTTTTCGTGTCATTGCAGTCATACCAATCTCCATATTTTTATATTATAATATTTCATTTGCATTTTTGGTTTTGAGAATACTAGACAAAAGTAGCTTGACACTATACTAGTCATGCACAAAAAAGTTGATATTTGGATTTTATCATTTTTAACTTCTTTCCAATTAACTGATATAATTACAAATATTTAATACACCACGAACAGAGTCATATTCATTGAAAGCTTGACTATTACTGGTATTCTTTAACAAATTGTGACGCAATTCAATTAAAAAACATGTAATACCTTAATACATATGTTGTAATTACGACTATCGAATTAATAATTCATTACTCTTGTGCAATGTGGAATGAAACAGAAAGCAATTAAACACACAATTTCAAATATAAGAATCAAGCTGATAGCATTTTAGATTACAAATTCGATACTCAGACATAAAACAATCTTTAATATTGAATTTAATTGTGCTTAAAATTTCAAGGTTGCTGAACAGAGGATATTGTAATCGGCGAAAGTTATTATTAATAATTTAATAAGTCATCAAATGAAATGCTTCATAAATGTATAGGTTTTCAATTCAAAGTCTTTTAAACATCAATCATTCACTCCTACACCATCACAAGGCTTTTGTATAGCAGTGACAAGACCAGTTTATTTTATGATAATAGTGTTATTACAAAATACAGTTACATGCAAATATAACACGCCATTAATTTTGATTTTCCGACCCACAGCCTCTATCATTAAAACTTTGAATTGGTAATTCCAAATTGCATAAAATTAACCAATTTCAATAGATGTACAACAATGAAATAAAAACAGTCTGATTGAATAAAACAAGCACATTATTTAATATGACGGGATTATTTTTGATCTATCAACCATAACAAGACGTCGACTGTCACTAGAAGATAATTGGATAAATATGAATGAAACTTTTATTTACAGAACGGAAGAAGATAATTTCATTCAGAAAACAAACGTTAGTGGTTCAAGTAGAAAAAAAACCCATTTATAATGATTTCTTGAGCAATGCGGTTATATGAATATGTACTCATTATGGTGATTTGCGTTTGTGTATATTGGGTTTTGCCATAGTTTTGTCAATTTCCATACTACACTTGCGATCTTCTGCACTTTTTTAAATGTTTTTATATTTTTTTTTTAAATTTGATTTGTTCTCGTTATGTATAAGCATGCAATATTTGGCGATTGATCGAATAACAAAGCAGGGGTAACATGACTGGTATAGCATGTTGAACAGAACACCTGAGATCAACCAAGTTTTTGGTTGGGTTCGTAACTATGTTGTGTTTTATGCACTGTTGTTTGTTTATTTGTCATCTTTTTTTCTTAGCAAAGACTTAGTCAGTTCATTCTCAACTTTTGAGTTTTTATATCCCTTTGGTGTCTTTCGTCTCTCTGTAACACAGACGCAGTGGAATTATGTATTTTATCAAGATTCAAGGTTTTTATAATCCACCATCTACCGCATTGCTTAGTATGATGTACATGTAGCTTACGTAGCTACTTTAAAGGCAGATATGATTTTTTTAATATCTATTTTGTATTATGTGTTATTGAATTTCATCAACTCTTTAAATAACACGCAGGCTTATGTTTAAGCCACTGTGACAGCTGATTGATTCCCATGTTGTTGAACTTAAACGTTTGGAAAGGTAATAAATGGCTTTTTAAACGACAACTTGAAAAAGTTATATAACTGAGCAGCATGCAATCATTTAAATAGTCAATATACCACAATTTCATCCTCCTTCAATATCATTAATTAAAGCTTAATTGATTTGTCATTGTCTTCATTGAGTTTTCATTCATTTTTTGGTTGATGGTTGCTCACACCAGTTGCTGTTATTTTTATGTTTGTGAAAAACGAGAAAATTTAATAATCATTATATATTAAATATGACGGCCCTATAATAGATGCAGCTTAGGATGAAAGTTCGAAAACAAATTGGACTGTCACTGAAAAATGGGGCGTATTGGATAGGGAGAGAATTTGAAACAGGCCACCTACGGGACTATCAAAGTGTTTTGCCAGTGCTCATAACGTGGAGAGAGGCTAGCACTCTCTTAACACATACGTCGCATTTTACGTTCGCCATTATTAACGTTCGTGGCTACGTACTTATATGTTCTGCACAGCCAAACAGATGCTTTACTTTTACAAGGATTTCACTGAAGGTCAGAAGAAGACCTAGTAACCATATATTCTTTCCCCAGTCACCCTAGGGATATTCATCACTTGAGTATTTTACTTTATCGATTATCTTTTTTATTATTATAATAATGATCATGATTGAAAAAAAAGAACAGGATGGAGTACTCTAAAACTAGAATACCCAGCGATATGGTAATAAATAAGTCTGAAGCCATCAGTTATTATCATTATTTTAATGTTCATTAAGGAATGTTTTGTTGATGACCAATTGATGGTAAAGTCTGCGTTCCACATCTAATCTAAAACTTCGGGTGAAATCTATTGCTATAATGGTACAGATATTTGTCAATTATTAGTTTAAACACAGAATGTTGACTTA
This sequence comes from Mytilus edulis, assembly GCA_019925275.1. NCBI lineage: Eukaryota > Metazoa > Mollusca > Bivalvia > Mytilida > Mytilidae > Mytilus > Mytilus edulis. Next base: position 68,638,428 of record CM034350.1, read on the forward strand.
TATTCTAATTCGCCAACTCAAACGAATATAAATTATTTAATAAATAAAACAACACATAAATAGGATAAGTGTGCCTACAGCTGTAGCAGCCTTTAATATTACATTACATTCAATTTCATTCCCAAACTAAAGTCCTTCACTTTAAATTCAGGCACACTACCATCAGTCCAATCATACAATAGCACAGTTATATACAGTAACAGTAACACAATCAAAAACTATCTACAAAAGAGGAAAAATTCATATTAATATAATGTACTAATGCATATACTCCTATTAACGATAACCATCTCATAAAAGGGGTGGGTGGGTGGGTAAACATAATAACGAATGCTGCTACGTCGTACTACAGGCAAACTTCGAATAACTTAATTTTCTCAAGCTACCCCCTTAAGTAATACTTAATCATGCTTTTCACGAAAATCATGAGGGCATATACCCGTAAAACCGGCAGTACGGGTATATGCCATCCAATCAAATAGAACGTAAACACACACCATGTGCTTGATATAAACACACACACGTGTTTATAGTAAACAATCACTTGACCGTTACAACGTCATGTGACTTAATACCTTTAATAAATATATATCTTTAATTGTCTTATGTCCTTGGAATCCTGTCTTAATGAAGTTTAGTCCGATCTCTTATCTAGATTTTATGCATGATCACCAAGGGTCAGGCATCGATATATATGATTCAGTTTAAGTTAAAAGGAAGACATGTTCGTTTTCATTACCCTGCCCTATACTAAAATGTCTGATCATATTGCAGTTGGAAAAAACTCAACATTTAATGGTGTTGTCTTGTGATAATATAGAAAATATATGATTTACATGCTAGTTTTCAGTTTGATAAACACAGATGCATATGTAACGATTCATAACCGCACACCTGTGTTATACTGGCTATCGTTTCACAAAGAATCGTACGACAATCTTAGATCGTACGTCGGTCGTACGTCAAATCGTAAGTTTTTGACCGTTTCATAAACAATCGTAAGTCGAAATTTATCGCAAGTTTGATCGTAAACTTACGATTGTTAAAAGGCAGTCGTAAGTCAAATCGTAGGGATTTTACCTGTCGAAAATTTGTTAAAATCAACAACATTACATTATCTTAAAGAAAAATGAGTGTCATTGGATCATTAGAATACATGTATTTATGTAATATTGTCCAAACATAAGTAACTGAAACTTTAAATTCCTGAAATAATCGTATTTCTCTGTACATTTGACTTTATTTTCCTTTAATTCAACGCAGCATCTTGCTTCCAATAACCCAAATATTTGACCATAAAAACATAGAAGTGAGTGAGCTAGCACAGCACTATAAAGTCTAACTATATAAGGAGGGGATCGGTACGTCGTGCCACGGTGCTTGTACATAACTGTGTGCTAAAGTACAGCAAAAAAAAAGGGAAATTATAAAAGCTTATTTACTAGCTTTACAGCATTTATCACTCATGTTTTACACGGACTTTATGAAGATAACAATAAATACATATATATATATGTCAAGCTTTTAAATTACAATCCAAATTAAGACCCAATCTAGTCTTTAGTCTCCCATTTTCTCATCTATCAATGCATGTCCGCGGTTATACACTACAGAGGAGGACGATGCTCTTTATTGATAGACAAATAATAGTCCAAAAATTGAGAAAACATCATTAATTTTATAAGTACATGAATGTATTGGTATGAATCCATAGTTTCAATGTAATTTACTAATTACACCAGTTGCAATGCGCTCTATCAGGTTCGCGTTTTTTTAGGTATAAAATGTATGCTTCAACCCCGTACTCAAAACCTGCTTGGATCTTTATAATAATTGTAGGTTTGAAAACTATGATATTTTGCCATTATGGGATTGTTTATGTCTATAAATATACTTATCAAATTTCATTTTCAAATTAAGAATATTGTAAGAATCCTAAATTTTCCAATCCTAAATATGTTTAATTTATTCATTTTCAATTTTATTTTTTTTAGGTGACGAGATTTTTATTTTTAAATATTCAAGTGGATGGAAGGAAACATTAGAATTTCTTTGATTTTTCAAGTTTTCACCTTGATGAAAGAAAATAAATTCAACTATCTTTCAAATACAAAAAAAAAAATTCCTTCACTCCATTTCAGCTTCAGATAATATACTCTCCTCGAAGTCAAGATCTTGTTGAAAGTTAGAATTTGGGATCTTAAAGTCAATAATAAACGAGTGACCGGTGGAAAATAATGTTATTCCAATTCTTGAACCAATGCATTCAAACGTCATAAACTTAGTCTTCTGTGCACGATTTTATCATTTTTTTTCGCATAAATTTCGTATAATCGTCATTTTTTTTTCAATCGGTCAGTGTTATTGTGAAAATATGGCAGGTAATTAAAGTTTGTGTTTTGAAGCCGAAGTTTAACGATTTTCACCTGTTTGTCAACAATCAACAAAAAGCATGAATATTGAGCATGTGTTTAACATGTACAATCAGATAATAGTTTATTTTAAAGGACATTCATGCGTATTGCGATCACTGGATTTTTACGAGATGACACTGAGGTTACTTTGCATACGGAAAATATATCGGGGAATAATTGCTTCCTGGAAGGAACCAATGAAAATAAAGAAGACTTCTTTTAAATATGAACAAATTAAAGAATTTTCTTAAGAAAAAAGTATATGTACATAAATTTTATAATGAAAACTATCCATTGAGTTATAAAAAAAGCATATGCATTTTTTTTTTCAATTTGAGGTTTCTTGTGACTTTAAGAAATGAGCCCGAGCGAAATTATTTTCTCTGTGTCAAAATATTACAAGTTTTTATTGTATAGGCAGCGCACGGTAGGTTGTCTCTTGAGTATGCATCTCCATGTAAAAAATAGTGTGTTCATTGTATACAGAATTGCTAAAATATTTTGAAAACATTTCATTGCCCCTCCCCCTCCCGCTTAGAAGAATTAAATACAAGTATGATAGTCCACCTTAACATTTCCAAAATTTTACAAAGCCCCCTTGATTTCCTTCCACTCGCACTTCGGTTACAGATCATGGGTGCCATTCGAATTATCGAGAGAAATGATCGTGAAAGAATACCCAACGGTGGTCAAGAATATTGGGATTCGGGATTGTTAATGTATCTAATTGAAATTTTACTTTTAAATCTGTGAAAAATCTTTTGTTTTTTTTCTAAATACGGAATAAATTCGGAAAAAAGATATGTCTGTAATAATGATTCAACTTTCTCAATGACACTGTGTAATTGGATAAATAAAATATGCAGTACTTTAGGAGAAAACACAAAAGGCGCAACACAAGTCTATGGGATTTATTAAAATATGAACACATTTTGAGTCTATAATGGCTACATTTCAATATATAGTTATATACTTGAAACTGAATCTTTAGTGTGACCGATTAAACAATGAAATAAAAGTTGTTTTTCCCTTGAAACCGTTTATTGTGTTTTCAAAAACACTGAATTTTGTTGATTTTTAATAAAAATTGACAGTGAAAGATTGGGCAACGTTTTATCTCGATCGTGAAAGACAATACGTGTCCAGACAAACGCAAGACGTATGTGGGTCTGTATGTGTGTGTGTTTTTTTTTATACCGATGATATATAGCCCCCCCCCCCCCCCATGCATGGGAGATAAGTATACACATTACGTTAAGAAAAGCAACGACAACCTACATTTTTTAGACTAAAAAATACTCTCCGAATATTATATCTGTAATTATAGCAAGTTTTCGTTAAAATAATCAACTTTCTAGTCTGTATCTCGAAAAAGTCTATCATTGTCGTAATGAGGAAATTAAATTATTTATTACAATATATAGTTGTTCACATTCGACAAATGTTACGACATAAGTGTTAAAGTACAAATTAAAGTACACTCTTCATGTATGAACAAAAATTTTGACGGTCTCCACCTGTATACAAGGATTTACTTACTATAAAAATCCTTGACCGAGACAAAATGCGTAATTATCATTTTTTAAAAGAATTAATATATGGCGAAGATGTATGAGACAAATATAATGATGAAATAGTTCTCAATACAAGAAAGGATATATCTCGTATTCCACAAAAGATTGTCGATGTTCTTTATGATATAGTTAGTATTGATATTGATTTATTGCTGATGTTTAACGCCACGTATGTCTATCTTTGACATTTTTCTTCTAGTTTAGTATATTTACAACATGTATCTGCTAGCATTTGTATAATTCGAAAATGCTCAAATTAGAATATAAAAACAATTGCTAAAAAGTTTGCACTAGCTTAAGGTGTGTATACTTAAAGAGATATGTCGAGAACACAGTTTCGTAAGTATTTCTTTAGAAAATAAATGAAAATTAAAATTGACACCTGCGCTTTCTCAATATATTTTACAGGTCGTATTGTAACATCAGCAATTAGTTAGACGTTAGAAGACATTTCACTCCCAATATTAGAGTAATTTATGAACTGAAAACTTACAGTATTTAATCTGTAACACGTCTGACAATTGCTTTCTAATTATATATTTACAGCATTGTGTTTTTACTATGTTTGAGACAAATTATATAAAACTATAGAAAATTTATCGACTCTAACCCAAAATATGGCAATTTTATGTTAAGGGGTCTTGAAAACTTTTCACAGCTTCCAATATGGCTAATTCTAAACCTTTTTTCAGCTGGACAAAATCCTTCTTTACTTAAAATTCAGACCCATTTTTTCTTTACAGTGTAATTGCTATTTAGAACATGAAGAAATAAATTTGGAAGGAGTATAAAAATAAATGCAACCAACACACAGTCCACACTAGGGACTATGTCATTGTTCCCGAACCATATTGATTTATAAATGTTCTATTCACCTTTATCATCACATTATACATGTTACGAACAAAAAACATCATTCTTAATTGTATATGCAAACAAATACAAGGTGTCATGATTTCCGACAGTTCCAACTATGAAAAATTTAATGAAAATGGCGACGGGTCTAAAAAATAAACCTGACCCTTAGCGCAACTTGTGGTTTTCAGATTTCCATACTAGTAGTCAGTGTTCAATGAAATGTCTGTTAAAGTGTGTGTGATGTTAAATTATTGGTTTAGAAGTTTCGAGCAGGGATTGGATATGGATACATATGCATAAACCGGTTCTTGTTAATGCATCGATTTATTAATTCAACATTAATGATTAGAAACAAATTGCTGACTGGTCCTGAAATATGGATAAAAAATATATGAAGGTCTGAATGGAGTTCATAGAATATAGAAATAAGGGGCTAACATTACAGAAAATGGATAAAAATAATAAAAAAACAGAGAAAAAAAAGCCAAAATAATAAGGATAGCGAAAAATGTGCAGAATAGAGAATAATAAGCAAAATTTATAAAGTCTTAAAAGATTATAGAAAAATTATTTAACAAATTAAATAATACATATTACAAGAAAACTACAACCCTCTTATGTTCTTGATACCTCATTTTAGAGTAACACTGAATTCACGATCATAGCGCAATCGTAAAGAAATTGAGACAAAGGGGTGTGCATCAGCGGGATTTAATTAAGATTCGCCCTTTATATATACACAAAAAAAAAATAAGCATGACCCAACTGAATTAGTAATTTAAGCCGGAAAATTATGTACAACTCTCGGATACAAAACAAAATAATAAAAAAAAACCAACGTATCCTTAACATGTTTAGGAGAAGAACATATATAGGATATGAACGTGTTTACAAATGTATTACACGTAACATGTATAGGTTTATATTTAGGCCCTAAACACATTTTTTAGAGTGTAGACATGTTTGCTTGTACACAAGGTCATGTTTTTCTCTGACTGTTTATGACGTCTTTGCACGAAATAAATTGGGTGTTGGATGTGTACGGATTGGTGATTTAGTCTTAGATGCATGATTTTTTATTAGTTGTTGGAGGATTTGAATTAGCTGCCATTTAACTGCGAGTATTCTCAGATCTGTACATAGTATCTTTTTGTTTCGGGATGTACAAGTACCCATCCACGTCCACTTGTATTTTAGTCCATCTGATGAGTTAAACCTTTTTCAAATGATTTTTATTGTTCGTTCTTTTGTTGTTATGTTTGACACTATCCCAGGTTAAAAGGGGGTGTCTCATTGGCAATCACACTACATTTTCTTTTTTTTAAAATATATTTTATGCTTTTTTAATGTCCTGATGACTATTATATTTGTTGGATGATACAGAAACAAATGCACCGCATAGCGTTATAAAATATGAAATAAAAATATGCATATACTTTTTACGTTTCCATAATTGATTGTTGGTTTGCCAGTGGGTTTCTTTTTTACAAAAAAAACCTAGACATGCACAACAAACGTTCACAATGCTTAACACATTTTATACCTGTTCATAAATAACTTTCAAAGATACTTATAATTTCTAGTAAAAAAGTCCCAATGAATGTACCTGGCTTTTTTGTATGACTTCATCATTCTCCAACAATAGCAAAAACGAAAAAAACAACCTCCGCCAGTCAATTTTCTAATAAAATCAAAGCAAAAAATTTCTTAAAACTTAGATTGGACACTTATCATGCTTACCTCACTAAATCTCATTACTATACTTACAAAAAAACTGATAACTATTTCAAAATACGATTGTATGAATGTTCTTCCTGGTTTTGAAAGAACGATTCTTTTTATAGACATGAACGCGGCTGTCAAAGAGAGCACCCCTTTTCCATTATAATCGTAAGTCTACGTTACGTTTACGTTACGTTTGCGATCACCTTTGTGAAACACTCGTAAGTAAAATCTTACGCTTAACGTAAGTTTAGTCGTAAACGTAAGTCGTACGAATCTTTGTGAAACGATAGCCTGGAGTCGGTTTCACCTACAAACTTTAGACTAAGATTGATCGTAAGTATACTGAAATGTTCATGACTTACGTAAGTTTTTTTGTGAAACCGGCTCCTGACATGTTAGAGCAGCTTATATGCAGCAAAAGAATAAACGATAAAAAATATCCATATATTGTCATTCATATACATGTAGATTCATAACATGTGCGTTGGAATTTCATTGATGCAGAGCACATTTCGACAATTTATGTCTCTGCAATGACGCTATGGGCAAACATGTTTGAAAATCCAATATCTTTAACAAACGTTGAAGAGCTGATAACACCCCAAACAAATTCAAATTTATACAAATCCGGAAAAAGAATTAAAGCTTTGCACGAGGGAGATGCATTTCCTAATTGTAAATAATCTTAATTTTTATTAAAATAAATATTATTTAAGTATTAATTGCATTCATCCAATATTCTCTGGTAAAATTCTAATCACAGGTTGTGTCGTGACTAATTAATTAAAAATTAATGACAACAACCAAAGTTCTATGACCTTGCAAACACTGTTTACTGAGTTGTACATTAAGTTTAAAAAGGGTAATCTGTTTTTATTTAAGTGCAAGCGGTAATCAATTGTGATCTATGGAATACTTATCGATGCTTACCTAGTTTAATCAATGATTATACAACTGATCTCTGAAGAACCATCGTATCATTGAATACATTTAAAGATGATGTGTTTACGTAACATTCTGCTGGATGGCTTGTACATGTTGTAAGAGAGAAAGAAATAGAAAATGATTTATAGAGCAGTTTCTCGTTAATTCAAAACTTTAGACAAGAGTTATCCTGTTGTGTTAATTTGTGTTATTTCGTTTTTTGATTGAGTTAATCCATTCAAATTGATATTTTATAGTATGTCTTTCTATGTTGTGGTGTAACACTTAGTCAATTGTTTCAGATAAGGAGAAGGTTTGGTACTATTGAAACGTTCGATTCCTCTGCAATTGTTTGCACCTGTGAGGCTTGTATAGGGTATATTGGGATACAGGATATTTGCCATTTTAATTTTAGGGATATGGGATATTTGTCCTAAAAGTAAATGGGATATGGGATATTGATGCATTTATAAGGATATTGAACTTTTAACATGAAAAAAAATATGTGGAATTTGAAAGTCAAGTACAGAAATATTTACGTCTCACTTGATAGTCCTTGATAAAGTTGCCCAAAAAAGTTTAATATTAAAGGTCATTTTAGTGCTTTGTTGATTTTAATTGAGTTTATGGTCGTTTTATTTTAAAGTCATCCAAACCCAAGCGAAAAGTATTGATCTATTTTCGATATTTATATGCTCATGTGTACTGATAATTTTAAAAGTATTTGTTTTGCTTTCCATACCTCGTTCCTTATTGTTAATTTTTCTTTTTTAGATGGTGATGTTCCTTTGGCACTATCTTACGGTGTTTGTATATCACAACTCTTCCGCTTTGCCCGTGTCTGTTGTAACGTTTTGGATTTTAATGAACGAAATATATGTATTGCTGGTAAATTATTAAGTCTGGGATTTCGTTACCACAAATCACTTAAAATCTTTACTAAATTCTAGATTTGGTTTTGAAGTTTGGTTCTACCTGTAGAAAACTTATTTCCAACGGGATAGCACAAAAAAAAGTCATCCTCATTTTTACGGAGATTTTGTTTACCGTGCCATTGGATGCTGGATGTGTAATGATTGATAATTTAGTCTCAGATGCATTACTTTTTATTAGTTGTAATTGGCTTTGAACTAGCTGTCAGTAACTGCGAGTACTCTCAGATCTGTACTGAGTGTCTTTTTTTTATGGGATGTACACATACTCAATCACGTCCACTCTCTGTTTTTGTTAGATGTATTTCTATTTGTATCCATGTGATGAGTTAAGCCTTTTTCAACTGATTTGTATAGTTTGTTCTTATGTTGTACTGTTAAACCACTGTCCCAGGTTAAGGGGAGGGTTGGGATTCCGCTAACATGTTTAACCTCGCCACATTCTTTATGTATGTGCCTGTCCAAAGTCAGGAGTCTTTAATTCAGTGGTTGTCGTTTGTTGCTGCGTTACATATTTGTTTTTGTTCATTTTTTTATACATAAACAAGTGTGGACACATATGAGTGTGGATAGTATGGTTGGATGTTTGACAGTGTCTTATGACAAAAGGAGTTCTATGTTTTTCCTATATGGTGTTATTAGTTGTTGCACGATGACAAACAATCTGAGCATTAGGAGTGTTGTTTATTTATTATTTAGTATTTATGTTCAAGACGGGCATGGAAGAGACATTAATTGCATTAGTTACCAAATGATTATGATAGAATATGTTCCACATCTTTGATTTTGGATACATTTTGTAGCTAGGAGAGCAACACATAATACATTTTTCTAGGTTCATATTTTCATGTGTTTTTTTTGGTAAATGGGAGATGATATCTAGATTTGAGAACATGATATAAGGAGCCTGTAATTCAGTGGTTGTTGTTAGTTTATGTGTTACATATTCGTTTTCATTTATTTTTTGTACATAAATAAGGCTGTTAGTCTTCCCGTTTAAATTGTTTTACATTGTCATTTCAGGGCCTTTTATAGATGATTATGCGGAATTGGCTTTGCTCATTGTTGATGGCCTTACGGTGACCTGTAGTTGTTAATTTCTGTGTCATTTTGGTCTCTTGTGGAGAATTATCTCATTGGCAATCATACCACATCTTTTTTTATATGTATTTGCTTACTATTTGTATGGTTCTATTTATATTACTTTGTGGAAGATCGTCAGTATCATTAGTAAAAAAAATTGTTAAAAGGTCGAATTGTTCCTCAGATTAGAATACATTTATTGGTTTTTAGTAATGACAATGCCTGACAAGATGCTAGGGGCTAGATGAGATAGGAAGTAAACTTCTGTGCTAATTTTTATCAATTCTTTGATAATATTTCCTCCAAAGCTGGTCGAAGCAAAAAAAAATTGACAAATATGAAAATGATTTCACCAAAAGAACTTTTTTGAGCATGCTTTAAAGACTCAAAACTGCTCCAAAAGTAATCTAATAGAATATCAAGCATGTCAAGTGGATATTATCAACATCTACTTAATAAATGTAAGTCTTAATATGTCTAAATATCTAAAAAGTTATAGTATTCAAAAGGTATTGCAAAATTATTCTCTTTTTATTTTTGTTTGTTATATAGATACAAATATAAGTGATACATGTACCACAAATACATGTACAGTATTTGTTGTGGTATGAAAGTGTAGTAATTAACATTTACTGTTACAATGTTAATTCACACAAATTTATTAGAAATAAACAATTGAATGAAAAATGTTGAACATGTACAATGAAACATAGTTTTAGAAATCAATTAGGCCAGATAGGCCTTATAATTTTTTTTAAACATAATCGAATGACCATTTACACTCAGGACCAAGTCATCAGTAGGCAGTACAGATGTATTAAAACAACCTAGCATCATATTGCTAGTAGCGGGAGTAGCATTGTCGGGTAAATTTGTTCTTTTTATAAAATTTGGTCAAAGGACATATAATGGTTTGGTTCAAATCGATATATGCTTTTTATCTCCCTATTACTTACATTGAAGAAAGAGGTGATACTACTTTGACAAATCCTTGTACATGAGAGTTGTCTGTCAAATCTTTATTTCACAAAGAATGAATTGCATAACAATGAACTGAGCTCAAAGCAAAGTACTTAAATAATACACTTAGACAAAGAGCTAAATCCAGTGATATACTTTGTACTGGCTGCAGGTTCTTCATGAACATCCATTTACCAAAACCATATCTCAATAAAATGCCATACTACATGGTTGGATCAGAAGTCCTGAAAAAGACATCGTTTTTTTTTTTATCGTATTTTAAGTATGCACATGTACAGGTTAAAACTTTCTTGTGGTATAATCATTCAGTATCTAGCAACTATCAATTTGCTTCATGCACAAATTGATATAGGTGGAGCGCTCCTCTGTTGGAAATAAGAACACACCTCCTGGCTCCTGCACCTAATTTAAGTCAACTGATGAAGAAACATTCAAAACTATAAAATGTTATCCAAGACTTTTCAGTGTCTATTTACCATTGCCACTGAAACAGTGACATATTTGTACACATATATACATGTAAGACTAAAATTTTAAAGTACTACATATATAAGACCAAAACTGATATTCGGTCTTTACTACATCTTCATTCCCCAAGTCATTTTCAAATTTTCCAAATTTAGCTATATTTAAGCTAACTACTCCTCACACACATGTATAGATTATCAATTTTTCTACACATGAGTATCGTAAGATATTTGCCAGTGAGCCGCAATGAATATTTTTAGCGAGTGAGCCTAGCTATTGAGCTAAAATGAATCAAATTGTGTACTCAGTCAGAGTTGTTGATATTTTAAGGTATCTTTACAAAGAAAACCTGCAAATCTCAGTGGCAATTCAGCACTTTTCATAAAGGGGTGGCTCTGACTTTCCAAAGGGCTGCCCACTCCTGTCAAGCTTTGATGATTTCCTATATAATCAACTAAATTTTTCCCACCAATAGGAGGATCTAGGGGGCAGACCAGACCCCTCCCCCCCCCCCTTTTCGTTGGAAAAATTTTGTTGATTATATAGGGAATCACTGAAGCATGACTGGAGTGGGCCCCACCTTATGAAAAGTTCTGGATCCGCCACTGCCACCCCCTGGGTCTGTCTATGCATCTGTTTATGGTTCTGTGTAATAGTACCAACACTGTTTTTTTTTCACCTTCCTTACTTGGCCCTATAGACAGTTGCTTATCTGGTCAAGGTTCTATCACTAGCTATTTTAGACTAGAGATTTCATGCGTACAAATTAAACCGGACCTCAAACGCATGTACTACAGACAAAAAGAGACAAATAATTTTATATATAACCTTGAGTTTACTTCGACTACTGATATGCAAACCAAAAAACAGACACAAAAATATCATAAAATAGTGATTGAAAGATTGATTGCACTTTGAATGTATAGTTCAGACTGAGACATGTGTTACATGAGGAGCTGGTTTGTTTACAAATAATAATGTCACGTGATCACTCACTGACGTCACAATTTGCATCGATCTTGCAGTACACTAGACAGTTCGCTCAAACAGTACCCATTATCATGCAACGCAAATGTGATTGGTTATCAAATAATACAGAAATAATGCATGTTTATTTTTAGAAGAAATTAGTTCATCAAAAAGATTAGATTTTCACTTTTGACACGAATAGGTCGGGTTGACATTTCTGTCATCGGGGATAATATTGAGATAAATGGGATTAAACTGACTGTCAAAGATGTCTAGAGAAGCACATCTGGAGAACTTTAACATAAATAAGCCATACTTACCAAAATTACTCTATATTAATAAACCCTATGTCAGTGAAATTTCACAATGATTACGATAAACAATTTTGATACTGACGATGATGCTGGTCACGGTTAAATTGGCGCAAAAAATATTCTTACTCCTATTGCTTTATGTAATAAAGTTTGTATAGAATTGAATTTGACTGAAGTTCAGCATACGAAAAAACCTGGATATGCAGAAGCATGACAATATATTACTGATAAAGTGTGTATATATTTTTGTTAACGAAGTTGCCTGTATACAGCTGTACTTCACTTGAGCGAAAGGATATCTCTATTTGTGAATCGGTTTATTAACCCTTTGAACCCAGCCGAAGTTGAAGATGTTAACGGAAATTTTTTGGGTTGCTTTTACATCATTGAGGCGACCTATTTTCATTGCGGGGTTTCACATATTTCAAATGGAATTATAGAAAAAATAGAATGTTGTTAGCAGAATTAAAACAGAAAATGATGAACACTTGATTATTTTTAGCAATACATAAATTGGATTGAGGGTCTGTGTATTCACATTATTTGTAAAACTCTCCTCAATTATTCCTGTGAAGCGTGTGCTTTATATCGGCACCACAGTGCTTCAACCAATCAGGGAATGTTTATTTGGGGCATTCGACCTATTCTAACTCAGATTTTTGCACATTTTAATCCAAATTATAGAAAAATGGAATATTGTTAGTACATATAAAATAGAAAATGATGAATACTTTTAGTTAAAGATGAATTGGATGGGGGTTCTGTGTATTTACATTATTTGTACAACTCTCCTTACTGATGCCATATTTTGGAATTTCCGTGACCTACATGTAAATGGTTTGCGAAAATTAATATTTTTATATAGTATAGTAATTAAACTTCAAAAAGTAAATCGGTTCGATTGAAGTATTATACGGCGGCTTCACTGTTGTGCCTTTAAAATACACCTATACTGCACGTACAAACTATGCTAGAGGAAAAACGATGATTTTCCAGTATTATTTTCAACCCTCTTCAGATGCATAAAGCAATATATTTAGGACTTTTTGGAAATGCCCTTAAATTGTATGAAGATCAAGAATAACTGTATTTACCAATTTCATTCACAAATTATTTCTAGAACGGGTTTGTTGTGACGCCTCCGGGTGTGGGAGCGGTTCTCGCTGCATTGAAGACCCATTGGTGGCCTTCAGCTGTTGTCTCCTCTATGGTCGGGTTGTAATGGGTCTTTCCCGCATAAGCAATTTCACACAGCAAAATATAATGAACATGTTTACTTTTATATAAGTTTCTTTAATAAGGAAGTTTATTAGTAGAGTTGTTTTCGCATCACTGAAGTAATTACATGTAACGAACTAACATAGGTCCAAGTGTAATGTGCAGTGGCTGATCCAGGGGAGGGTTTTCAGTTGGAACCACCCCTTTTTTGGGGTGATCAATGCATTTGAATGGGCACATGGTTGGACCCCCCCCCCTTTTCACAAAATGCTGAGACAGATCCAACCATTTTTTAAAAGGGGGGCCTCACCCAGGATAAGCAGAGGCGGATTTAGTAATTTTTCAAAAAGGGGGACCTAATGTAAATTGAGTTTTTTCGCATCACTCACTAAATAACATAGGTCCGAGTAGTGTGCAGTGGCGGATCCAGCAGGAGGGTTCCCGGTTGGAATCGCCCCTTTTGTGGGGTGATCAATGCATTTGAAAGGGGACATGGTTGGACCCCCCTTTCAAAATGGCTAGATCTGCCATTAATGTGTTTCGGTTCTGACTTGACTAGCTGAGACAGATCCAGCCACTTTTAAAAGGGGATCCTAACCCAGGATAAAGGGTCAGTTCCAACTGATATCCCTATCCAAATGAATTGATCGTCAACAAAAAAGGGAGGTTCAACCTCCGGAATCCCCCTCCCCTAGATCCGCCACTGACCAGAGACTTAATGTGTACAAACCTGACGTAAAATTATGTACTATTGAATAATAAATAATATCACATTACCTCCAAAAATCACATGTTTCAATAATCCAAAAACGATGTTTATGTAAGAAGTTCCCGCGCAAATGTCATGCGTTACCGAAACGGGAAACACACAAAAGAATTGTAGGTGCATGTTGTCATTCGCATTCCGATTAATTTACACAGTTCAATAAAATATATATGTTAACATTATCTATATTGGTTTTGAATTTAGTCACTAGATCAGAAAAATGATTTGTTTCTCGCTGACAACACAAAATAATATACATATTAACTCGACACTTAATCTAAACATCCCTACAACAAAATGGGACGACCAAACAGATTTCCTAATTTTGATAAAGGTGAAATATGTAGAATAAGAATTGTGCACTCTGGAATAAGATCATAAATAAAGCCCTATATAGAGTGTAAACCAAAAAAAATAATGTATGAAATCATTGTTTATTACATCTGCTTGCATAATAATATTGAAGTTGAAACTAACAACGATCACGTGTATCCTGTCAACCCCTGAAAAACATAATATTGTCTTCTTGACTACTTCCGCAAACCGTGGTCTGGTAAAATGATATATTGTTATAGTGTATGTTAATAAGGCCGTTAGTTTTCTCGTTTGAATTGTTCTACATTTGTCATTTCAGGACCTTTTAAAGCTAACTATGCGGTATGAGCTTTGTTCATTGTTGAAGGTCCTACGGTGACCTATAGTTGTTAATTTCTGTGTCACATGGTCTCTTGGCAATTGGCAATCATACCACATCTTTTTTTTTATATTATATGCTCATTTGCATTGATAATTTTCTTGAAATAATCATAGATTTTTGTTAGATGTATCCATCTGATGAGTTAAGCCTTATTGTTGTCAAGGTTTTTATTTGTTTTGATGCTTTATATGATTACAGGATATTTTCTAGTGTTTTATCTCTTGTTTTTTACGTGGCGAGGATTTTGTTTTGCCAGACAAGCTGGGGCCGAGGGACGTCAGAGCACGTCCCATATCAAAAAGTAGATATTTCGCCGTATAAACTATGTTAATAACGAATAATTACTAAATAATCAATGTAAATTAATATATTTTCTTCCTATTACTGGTGTTGTGAGGAAGGAAATTAAAAAAAAGTAACAAAAATATTGGGATCTATGAAATTCATAAATTTCAAGATCACAGAGTCAAATGTTGTGTTGTTTCTTTGCAAAGCAAGGGCTGTGCAAATTTTGCCTGCTGTAAAAAAATTGCAACAGTTAAAGTGTAATGTAGGTACCGTACATTAGCAGAAAGCTTTCCTGTGTTAAATTTTGAGTTATTGAACTTGCATGCTAAATATCCACTTTTTGTTTGATATGGACGTGCTCTGACGTCCCACAGTCTCAGCTTGTCTGGCAAAACAGCCGTTGGATGTCAGAGCAATCTCGGACAAGAGACAGGATTGAGTCCTTCTGTTCTTTCCAACATAGGTTAACGTGTAGGATGAAGTTTCTTATCAATGAAAGAATAATGCTATCAAAATGAAATTTTACAGTCATATGCATCACGGTTTGAACAATTAAAAAAAAAGTCTGAAATTAGACCCCTTACATTAAATTTATCGTTTAAGATCACATAAAAAGAGATTGTTATACAAGGCTCTACGGTGGAACACTTCATCTTTTGGACATATATATTCTTATTTAACACTGGAAGTATGCACTGTAAATTTCCTTTAACACAGTTTGTTTTCCCAGTCAAAATTGTTGACGTTGTGATGATGAGGGAAAAAATGGGCTTGGGAATGAATTTATAATGATTTTTTTGGATATTTCAAAAAAGTTTTAGGGATATGGGATATTTGTAAAAAATATTTATTGGGATATTAGGGGTAAACATTATAGGGATACGGGATATTGGGATAAAAACTTAATGGGATATGGGATATTGATACCCCCCCTAAACAAGCCTCACCTGTTCTAAGTCAGGAATTTGATATCCAGTAGTTGTCGTTTGTTTATGTGGTTTATAAGTGTTTCTCGTTTTTTATATACATTAGATCGTTGGTTCTCCCGTTTGAATTGATTTACACTAGTAATTGTTTTGGGACCGTTATAGTTTGCTGTTCAGTGTAAGCCATGGCTCCATGTTGAAAACCGTACCTTGACCTTTAATGGTTTACTTTTATAGATTGTGACTTAGATGGGAAGTTTTCTCATTGACACTCAAACCACATCTTCCTATATCTGTTTCCTTTTAAGCAAACATATACAAATTTACTAAGGCATAATCAAGATTTTCGGCATCAATATCCTTCTCCATTACTTTATAGTGAAACACATACAGCTGTAGTTAGTCGACAAGGTTTTAATCCGTCTATATAAGTTGTGGGTATGATTAATGTACGATAATGGACTGTTATTAATATTTCTACTGATAATTTTGAATATTAATAACAATTTTTTCTTATCTTAAAGTAAAATTTCCTCATATGAAACTACTATTCTGTTTCTTAATCCATGTTTATTACAAACACCACATCATGTTAGTCTTGGGGGGTAACAGCGGCTTAATTTGAACAATCAAAGATTATCCGCGATCTGCAAAATTATTTTATTTGGCTTTGGTTGGCATACATATTTACTGTTTGAAAAATATTTGAAAACGTGAAAAGATCAAAGTCATAATGTTCCAACAGCACTACAAAAAACAACCGGCTTATTTGCATATACTTATATCTTAACACACATTCAACATTTAATTTTAAAGCGTTTAGTTTGCGTTGCAAATCTTTTTCCAAACACAATATTATCAAAGTTGGTCTATATTCAAAGTTTGTACGATCACGGAAAATAATTGAATTAAATTGGATTAAAAAATTACAGACAGTTTACCCTCTCGGTCTAAATGATAATATCATGGGAATTGGTAATATATCTAGAACCAATTCCGTTAACATTTTGGATATAGTTTCTAAAACTGTTCGTAAAAAACGTTCTCACGGTCGTAGAACAAATCGCAATCAAAGAAAATTTCGGGCCAATCATACCAATATTTCGGACCTAATTTCTATTTCAAAAAACAACGGCAGACATTATCTGTTAACAAAACTCTGTTCGTTACCGGTTAATAAGTTAAATAAAACTTTGGAGGATTGCAACACAATTTCATATAGCAGTCCTAAGTATGAAATTGTTCAAATTATTATGGCATATTGTTATTCTAAATTATTTCCCAAAATTGATCGCCCTGAAGATCATAAAAAACATTTTATTAAAATTAAGTATGTCAATAAAGGCTTTGATTTTGTAAATATTGCCGGTATATTTAACGACCATTCTGTTAAAGAACAAATTCCTGGATATTTTGACAATACTGAGCTACCTCTTATTTGTTATATTTACAAGAAATCTACCCGGAAATTTGTGTTTAATTATAGTCAATTGTGTAAAGATGTCAATATCAGTGAAAATACACCTACTTCATGTAATTGTAGTAATCTCGAATATATTTATGGACCCATTTCCCATGTTATAACAGGAGATCTTAACATCGTTCAAGACCGAGAGTCAAAATCATTCCTCAGTAAAGGACCTAAATATCGTCCCCCGTCAATTATTAATTGGAATGAGTGTCGTAATATCATCCACGACTCACTCCATACTTACTGTATGAAATGGATAAAACGGGAAAAAGCTGACAAAAAATCTTTGGACTCTTTTTTTAATTTAGTAATGAAGATAGTTGATATACGTATTCAACATTTTAAAGAACATTTTACTATAAACAATAACCACAATAAACATATTTCTCGTATAAAACATAAACTAAAAGAACTAGCCAAGGAATTTGTTTTTGTCCCGGCAGATAAAGCTGCTAATAATATTATTATTGTTTGACGTAAATTTTACATTGAGGTTCTGAAAAAGGAAATCACCAATTCACCAACATTCCAACTGACTCCATTTTCAGAAAACGAAATCTGTAACAAACATAAACTTTTAGCCACCGCTTTACAAGCAGAGCCAAATACAATGAAAGTCCCAACTATGTATTGGCTTCCGAAGCTACACAAAACCCCTTACAAATATAGATTTATTTCGTCTTCAAGCCATTGTTCAACTACTAAATTGTCTATTCTTCTTACCAGCACACTTGGTACAATTAAAAACCTGATAATAAATTGTTCGAAAACAGTGGAATAAATTACTTTTGGAGTGTCAAGAACTCGTTGGAAGTACTTGATAAATTGCATGCTTATATTGGTGGTTTTGAATCTGTTCAAAGTTTTGATTTTTCTACCCTGTATACCACATTGCCTCACATTCTCATTAAGAAAAAATTCACACACCTTATTAAATGGACATTCAAAAAATCAGAATGTGAATACATATGTTCAAACTCTTTTAGGTCATTTTTTAGTAGCAATAAACAAAAAAACTATGTTAATTGGACATGCTTTGATACTATATATGCCCTTGAATATTTACTAGATAACATTTTTGTTCGCTTTGGGGATTCCGTATATCGTCAGATTATCGGAATTCCTATGGGGACTAACTGTGCACCACTTATTGCGGACCTGTTTTTGTATTGTTATGAGTTACAATTTATGACAAAAATAAGCAAAGACCCATCGAAACAACATCTGATAAACAAATTTAATAATACTTTTAGATATTTGGATGATATTTTGGCTCTCAATAATGACGACTTCAGTATGTATATTAATGAAATTTATCCTGTTGAACTTACTTTAAATAAAGCTAATGCTAACAATGACCACTGCCCTTTTCTCGATCTTGATATCTATATCACTAATGGAAAGCTGAATACTAAAATTTATGATAAAAGGGATGATTTTTCATTTCCTATCGTTAATTATCCGTTTTTAGATGGTGACGTTCCCTTGTCACCATCTTACGGTGTTTATATATCTCAACTTGTACGATTCGCTCGTATATGTAACAATGTTTTAGATTTTAACGAGAGAAATTTATGTATTACTGAAAAATTATTACACCAAGGTTTTCGATATCACAAACTAGTCAAAACATTTACTAAATTTTATCATCGGTATAAAGACATCATTCGTAAATATAGCTCAACATGCAGACTTCTAATACGTTCAGGTATTTCACATCCAATTTTTTATGGTAATATTCTTTATAAAGCACAAAGGTGTCAGTATTCACCTCAGAAACTTACAAAACCTTTGAATAGACTTATTAAGAAGGGATATAATTACGATACTGTTGTCAAGTCATTAAAGATTGCATATTTTGGCGTTAATTTTGAGTCACTGATAAGGTCTTTGCATCGGAACTAAACACATTTATTCTAAAAACAGTTCTTGGCATGACACGGGTTATGTTCTTCTCATATATGTTATGATGGTATGATACTAAACCCCTAACGGGAAGGATTGTGCCTGATGTTCATATGATGAAATCATAATCTTTCAGTCAGTTTAATTGAAGTCTGGAGCTGGCATGTCAGTTAACTGCTAGTAGTCTGTTGTTATTTATGTATTATTGTCATTTTGTTTATTTTCTTTGGTTACATCTTCTGACATCAGACTCGGATTTCTCTTGAACTGAATTTTAATGTGCGTATTGTTATGCGTTTACTTTACTACATTGGTTAGAGGTATAGGGGGAGGGTTGAGATCTCACAAACATGTTTAACCCCGCCGCATTTTTGCGCCTGTCCCAAGTCAGGAGCCTCTGGCCTTTGTTAGTCTTGTATTATTTTAATTTTAGTTTCTTGTGTACAATTTGGAAATTAGTATGGCGTTCATTATCACTGGACTAGTATATATTTGTTTAGGGGCCAGCTGAAGGACGCCTCCGGGTGCGGGAATTTCTCGCTACATTGAAGACCTGTTGGTGACCCTCTGCTGTTGTTTTTTATTTGGTCGGGTTGTTGTCTCTTTGACACATTCCCCATTTCCATTCTCAATTTCATCTCTATATAAATATAAGTATAAGGTGTATTGGGAATCATAAATCAGTTGGTTGGTTATCTCTTTTGAATTGTTGCACATTTTGTTATGCCGGAAATTTTTACAACTAACAATACACACGTTCAACATTCAATTTTAAAGCTTTTAGTTTGCTTCGCAAATCTTTTCCAAACAAAAAATTGTCAATGTTGAAATATTCTACAATAACTCTTCTATGTATATAGTATATTGTGTATTACAAATTTTAAATCAGTTCGTTGGTGATCTCTTTTGAAATGTTTCTCATTTTGTTATGACGATTTATTTATGGCTTACAATACGATAAAACTTATTGCTCATTGTTCAATGCCATACGATAAACTCCATGTCCCGTGGCCTCTGGCGGACAGTTGACTCATTTGCATTTGTTTGTGTTGTTTATTTTTTAGTTTTCTATGTTGTGTCATGTTTACTATTATTTTTGTGTTTGTCTTTTTCATTTTTAACCATGGCGTTGTCAGTTTGTTTTAGATTTATGAGTTTGACTGTCCCTTTGGTATCTTTCGTCCCTCTTTTGCAACACTTGTACATCTTTATAAGTTCAAAGTAAGTAACTATGCCTATAAAAAGTAGTGTTCCCTAAATATTTAAAGGTACACTGATTCAGGATCTCCAATCTACAAATGCTATGAAAGATAAAAACCGTAAAATGTGTATTCATTAAAGGCATTGATATAGAATACGGCATCAATATTTGCTCACTGCTGTGACAATAAAGGCACTATGTTATTTGGTAAATAGTTTTTAAAGTCAGAGGGACGGAACCCCAAAAAAATGGCATTCAAACCAAAGAAAGTCGAAGGTCATATTTGTTACAAAAATATTGAGCATTAAACCCTAAGCATTTCAAGTCTTAGTATTTGATCAATCTATGAGTTTGAATGTTCTTTTGATAAATCCATCAGAACGAAACATCCTCAAGCATATTGTAGCACCAATCAAATGCTTAAAGATCCAAGATACCAAAATTGTACGCCAGATGCTCAGTTCATTGTAATAAGATTAAAACATTGGAATGCCGAAATTTAGTTATTACTAAGTTGAAGATGTTACCTTTAATTAGTATTTGAATGGTTCTATTTTGGATTACCTTATACCGATAATCAATCAGTGATCATTGGTAAAAATGGTAAACCTACTTTTTAACTGTCTGCTCTTGTTTACTACTGAATATGAGATTTTGTACACATCAAGTAAAAAGTAAAGGTTTAGATTGTTTGATCGATTGCTGTTTGACTTGATTTAACAGGGTAAATAATTCATAAAAGTACATAGGACGATTATGTTTTATAGAAATATGTTTACTTATTAGAAAAGTGTCCTATCGCGCAATCTTATATGTATTGCAAGATTCGTACAAGGACAAACTTTAAGTTATTAGAAATTTTGGTTTTAGTCTCGATTATCATATCTCACGTCGATATTTGTAGTTAATTTTCATTAATTGAACTTTTGATCCAATACAAAACAATACACCTTTGCCATTAGACTAGGATTTGCAGGAAACAATATATAATTCCAGCCTATTAATGATATTTCCATTATCCTCCTGGGTCTTTGTTATTGGCTTAATGAAACTGGATTAAATTTTAATGGCCTGTTCATTGTTTGAAGGAGAGCATCATTTTATTATTCATGTTTTTAATTAGCAAAGTAACAGGAAGTTTGAAAGTATATAGATTAGAAGATTATATCCATTCTCGCTTACATAAACGAGTAGAGAGAGCGAAAACGAATACAAAACATATGGATCGAGTTGTCGTGTTAATGTATAAGTATGTAAACCTACGGAAAACAAAGATTTATAATTTGTCCAGCTATAAAATTTTTCTGATGAGACAAAAATTTCCAAGCAATATTTTATCATCAACGGAGAGTGTTTTATATGCATTTCATAAAGAAAGTAAAACTATGAGAGCATTTGAATCGCATTTTGTTTGTCCTAACAATCAAACCCATTATACAAGCGTTCAAAGGATAAACATGTTAAACTTAATGCTATATCATAAAATTATTGTTTTCCTTAGCATTTCTATAACCATGTCATAGAGAGTACGTATACTAAAAGATTGTGCATTTTATTTTGGAATTTAAAACAAGACGAAAAATCTTTTGAAATATTAAAAAAAACATCTTTGTTATATAAAAAAGTAAATTAACAAAAATACCGAACTCAAAGGAAAATTCAAAACGGATAGTTCATTATTAAATGGCAAAATCAAAACCTCAAACAAATCAAACGAATGGAAACAACTGTCATATCCATATAGAAGATGATTATAATGGACGATGTTTAGTATATACTATTCATATAACTTAAATTGATATAAAACGGTCGATATACAAAGATGTGAAGAGGACTACAGCTTATATAGTAAGTATATTGTGTCCTTCAGTTTCAGAGCAACAGTGTCTACAAAGTCATAAAAGATAACAAGCTTATAATTTTGTGCGCCAGACGCGTTTCGTTAACAAACAGGCATAATATCTTAAGTTTCACACGGACTATAATGAACAGTTTAATAAGACCTCTTATCTAAAAGGATTTAAATGACCAATTAACGAAAAGGAATGTATCCATAAATCAACTGACAAAAGCTGAAGCAAGTAAAAGTAAATAAAACAAAATTCTTTCACAAAATTAAATATCATTCAAGATTCAGTCGTAATAGAATTACATGTAGGCCTACTACTGACCAACTATTACACACCTCGAATTAGGGTGTTCATATGTGAGCACTATCATCTTAACATCGCTACAATCATTATAACGTCGAATACCCTCATAGATTGTATCTCTTCTGTCAATTGTGAACATGTCAGTGGTTGTTTATAAAATTTTACACACTCAATAGGTATTTGGTCCTTATCTGTTGACACTTGACATGGGTAAGACTTTCGTATACAACAGGATAAACATATGATAGATGTGATCAACAAAGAAGCTGACAAGAATACAATTTAAGAAAGTTTAATTAAATTTGTGTCTCATTCGTTTTTAGTGTTGCATCGCAAAGTAAGAAATATACATCGCGATGTAAAAGACCGCCATATTAGATTTGTATTGGAAATTATGAAAAATATTTAAAAAAAAATGATGTTATGAAATTTAAAAAAAAATACCAAGTCCTTTTCCAAAACAATCATCATGTAATGATATACAAATTCAAAATTCATATTGATTAAGACTTGTTCAGTATTTACACGTTACTTATTTTTTTTTCTTTTTTTTTTTCTATATCTTTATATTTCTAACATTAGGATTTTCTCTTTTATTCAGCCTAGACAGTTGCTAAATTGCTGATGAACTTCACATGCTATACACACACTGAATACTATAAAATCAGATGAACATACTTAACACATACAATTACAAATTGAGAAAACATCAATAAATAATTGCAACGTTATTTGCATTCAAAAGAAAACATAAATTTGAATTTGTGTTTTCTAGGTAGGTCAATAACGTTTTTGATTGTATGAGAGTTATATTGTCAATACAGGTGTACAACATCGATAAACAAACAATATTACAAAATGTTCATTCAACAGCAAACAAATTGTAGTTTGGCATGTGATTAGACTTCTATAGAGAAAATTACAATGTTGACACGTCATTAAACTGACAGGGATGATACAGTGTTCTATAGAAACATATTATTTGCTGATTTCTCTAATTGATAACTGGCTGATAATCATTAATACAAACATGTTGTCAGAAACTGATCGAATACCAAATATTTACACTTGTATGTAGGCAAACTATTAAAGCAATACATTATGAATACATTGTCGTATAATATATAAAAGCACTATACCATATAGTATGCAGGAGGATAAAGCAAGGTTAAGTAAAACAGATACTGCATGCTTAAAATAAAATCATAAAACAAAAATCATACTTCAGAAATATTGTTATGAAATTATGATTTTTTGTCTGTACATGTATATACGTTTCATCTAAAAACTTGGAAACAAAAAGACAGTAAGGTAGAGCTTGATATGGCATCAATGGATAACAAAACTGTTTCTGCTGTAAACGTAATGAAAACGGCTCTGTGTGAATTAAGTTCGGGGAAATTGGTCTAACACCTGTTATGTTCAACCAGATTAAACTACTAGTAATTTATCTATTGAACTCCTATTGAAGATTATATTAAGTGTTTCAGCTATAAGTGCTTACAAGCATACCATAGGAAGTTTACTGCTTACAGGTATCTTGAGATGGATGTACTGTTAATGCTTTTGGAATGGAATGGGTGGTCTCTTTGAAAGTTATCAGTATCAGTATTTGTAAAAGGAAGAACATCAATTAAAAGGAAAGATGTGTAGTTGTTTGTTGATAAAATAACACTGTTTGACAACAATCTATAATACACGATACAATACATACAGGATAAGTGATTAGGTTAGATAGGGTGAAGAAATGGGTCTGTTCAAACAGAACGGCAACTATGCCATATTTTGACTTTAGTTCAAGGTGCATGTTTAGAAAATATTTAAGTATTTTCAGTGTATCAAAAACTCTTCACTTGGCAGGTGTGGGTATAGCTTCTTTAAGCCTAGTATAGAAATGTGTTTCCCGTGCGCACAAATAATGTTTCTAAAGTGAAGTTCACTACTGCTAGTTCAGAAATCTAAATATATTAAGCATTTCATAGCAACAACACTAGAAATAATGCTTGCTCAGAGCAGAAAAAATTGATATTAGAACAAATTTGCATCACGGAGTTGAAACTTCAAAGTTAGATTAAGGTTGCTCAGTCTTTTAGTTTTCCATGTTGTGTTTTGTGTACTGTTAGTATGTGTGTGTTGTTCTTTTTCTATAAGCATTTCAAAATGTGCTATTGTGTTGTTTATTTGTGTATTTCTCTGTCCTGAATGTTTTTGCATTTATTTGTACTGTAGTCCTGTCATGTAATGTTGTCATTTAGTGTTATATTTAATATTATTTCATATCGGTTAAGAATAAGCTTCTCCCATTGGATAAAATGAGGCCACATGCCATTCTTTATTCTTCAGTAATACATTCAATCGGTCATTAACAGAACAAAACGGACCAGAAAACCGGTCTTTAACGAACTTTTGACATGATAATGACCGATGGGGCGTGGCGTCTCTGTTTAGGGAGATGTCCCTTTTATAAAACATTTTCCTGTTTTCAATATTATATTTAAGTTGTTGAGTTGTTTACTATATGTTTTCGTTAATTATAAAATTATAGAGAACTTGATTAAGTATTTATATACTGAAAAATAGCACTAAAAGAATAGCGGTATTACTACGACTGGTATTCACTCTTGCCATAGAAATCGTATAACTACTCGAGTTTGCTTTAGGCATTTTGAATTTATGAGAGTTTACCAAAACATGGTTTATCAATGAAATAAACATAATAGTTCTTGAAAAACTGGTCATTATCGTGATACAGAGACTGCCCGTAGGACAGTGGTATTAACTGCGACAGCGATAATGACCTCGCCTCCGGCTCAGTCATTATCACTATCATAGTCAATACCACTGTCCTGTGGGCAGTCCATATATCACGATAATGACCAGTTTTTCAAGAACTATTATATAATTGCCATAAAAGTGCGAAGTTTGGCTTGCCATAAAACCAGGTTCAACCATCCATTTTTTTGGTACCAAGTCAGACAAATGGCAGTTGTATTCTTATTGTTCGTTTCTGTGCGTGTTGCATTATTGGTTTTTTTTTTGTTGCACTTCAGTATATTCGTTGGTTCGTTGTATTTCTCTTATAGTTGATGAGTTGCCCTCGATTTTGGTTTCTAACCCGAATTTGTTTTCTCTCAATCGATTTATGACATTGGAACAGCGGTATACTACTGTTGCCTTTATTTGCCTGCTTGTTTTGGTTCATTAGTATGCAATTTGACTGCAGTATATATTATTTAGATATTTGTGCTTCTAGCTCTATAGTATGAATATATGTAGAATATATTTAGTGTTATGAGTAATATTGTAAATTATCATAACTACAATTTCATTCTCATTATTTTTTGTTACAATTTATGTTTGTCATTGAAACTCATCTTCTATGATTTCAAGTCGTCTGTTTTACAATTGCATAAACTAAATATAATATTTTTTTCCCATTTAAACGAGTAAATACTCAGTATTATTTCGGGGATTTCAATACTAAGCCGTGTTATTTCAATTAAGGATTTTAATAAAACCCAATAACGCACACAGAACGTGGGTGGTTATCAGAAATATATTCTTGCTTTCAGTAGCAGAGGGGGTATTCAAAAGATAAATCGTGGAGAGAAGTGAATTTAACACAAAATTATAATTCGGGGATTAGACGGCTCGAAATCTACCATATAAAAGTTTTTGTTCGACAGGCTATACGTTATTTTGAATTGTATTCGCGTTTATTAATGGGATACCTTTTTGAATTATAATGGTGTGCTGACATATTGCCCAACAAAGTGATAACGGTTGAAGAAATATACCATTGTATTTGATATTGCCTGCATGCTAATTTACCAAAAAATTGATATATAAAATTTATTGCAATTGTTAAGTTTCGCCATAAAAAGAAATTCAATTGTATAAATAAAGGCAACAGTAGTATACCGCTGTTCAAAACTCATAAATCCATGGACAAAAAACAAAATCGGGGTAACAAACTAAAACCGAGGGAAACGCATTAAATATAAGAGGAGAACAACGACACAACACTAAAATGTAACACACACAGAAACGGACCAAGCATCAGACAAAATCCCACGAGAATAACAAATATAACATCAAAACCAAATACATGAATTTGGGATAGACAAGTACCGTGACACGTCTTATCGCAATGTGAAATTACACTCAAAAATAAGAGAAAACAAATGACGCAACGTTAAAATGTAACACACACAGAAACGAACAATAATATAACAATGGCCATATTCCTGACTTGGTACAGGACATTTTTACACGGGGGGTCAACTTTCTATTATTGGGTATACGGGGATGTGCCAAAAATATGGGTCATAATTTTGCGAGATTTTATATAAAAATGACCCTCCTTTTTAATGACATCCTATATTAAAATGCATTTACGTTTGTAGTCCGAGATTTACTCTGACGTCCAACGGCTGTTTTGCCAGACAAGCTGGGGCCGTGGGACCACGTCCAACGGCTGTTTTGCCAGACAAGCTGGGGCCGTGGGACGTCCCACGGCCCCAGCTTGTCTGGCAAAACAGCCGTTGGACGTCAGAGTAATCTCGGACTATTACGTTTGATAACTATATATTGATTCGGGGTATGATCTACATATCATATATAAATATGCTATTGAGAATCATACATTATTAATGGTCAATTATTATATTAAATTAAATCAATTCATTTGAAAGTTCACCTTTCAAACAAAGTGCTTTCAAATAAGTTCCCAAATGAACCCCGGTGAGTTAGTGCTTATATAAGCAGTGCTTATATAAGCATGGGTCATATTTCAAATATTGTATATAAGTATAGGTCATTCTTTCTTAAATATTTATGTAACTATAGGTACTGAATTTCAGTGAATGTTATATTAAAATGGGTACGTTTTTTGAGGCAAAAATGGCACACCCCTACCAAGAAAATATCGAAGTTACCCCCCCCCCCCCCCGTGCATTTTTAAAGGAAAAAATGGTGGGTTGAACCTGGTTTTGTGGCATGCCAAACCTCGCACTTTAATGGCAATGTTAAATATAACATTGAAATGACAACATAATATTACAGGACTACAATACAAATAAATAGGAGAACGTATTAGACAAAGAAACACATGATTAATGAATAACAAAAAGCATTAGGTTTAAAATTCAATACGTCAAAAACGCGCCTCGTCCACACAAGACTCACCAGTGACGCCCAGATATAAAAGATCGAAAGCGAAAAAAAGTACAAAGTTGTACAGCACTGAAGATCAAAAGTTGAAAAAGGCTGTGTCAAATACGGCTATGTTTTTATGTTTGGGATAAGAACATACTTATTATTTAGAACAATTAATGCTATTGCAAACAGTAAATTTTATCAAATGAATATAACAGATATACATAATGAAACTGAAGTATTAACTCATTACAGAAAACAAACACGAATACATAATGCAAAGACCAACACAGAATAGACACACCCGACTCAGTCCAGGCCTCAACGCAGTAAATTGTGAAAATGACGTCACATACGATGGTGAAAAGGCATTAAAAATTACGTCACATTTGAATTTATGAAATTTCTGAAACAGCAGAAGAATGACGTCACATATGAAAAACTATATCTCAAAAGTAAGATAGAATTAGGATTGATTAATGATTATAATAGAACTAAATACTGATATTGCATTTAAACACAATGCATATTGGAATACTTATTAATAGCAATTAACTATAATATATATATATGTCCAGTTTGTTATGAATCCAACTTCAAACGTAAATTATCGTACAGATTACGTTGACCAAAATTAAATCTAATAAATGACGGCGGTGATTATTTTTCTTTCCATAACACATAAATTAATAGAAAAAACGTCAACACATTTGACAAAATCCGAAGAGAATTACAAATATAACATTAAACATTTAAACTAAATACATGAATTTGGGATAGACAAGTACCGTAACACGTCTTATAGTAATGCGAATTCACACTCAGCAAAACAGTCACAATCGGGAATAAGTCACGTTTGGTAATTAAAAGATTAGACGACATAATGACAAACCACAATCTACCATGTGGTAAAAATGTCCTTAGCTAGTTTGGTTAAAGACACATCGTATGGATCCACCAATTCGTGATGGTGTCCATATAATATACGGAGTGTCATTTTTAATCTGTCCTCCTCATAACTTTGTTGGAGTAGTTTCGGCGTAAGGAGCACACTCCTGTATATGAAGTCCGTATAGTGTGAACAAGCACGTGAATAACGTATCAATTGTGATATGTAAACACCATACGAAGGGGCAGATGGTATGTTACTGCTGTATATTCGTTAACCATTTAAAACCGTTAAGTTGAAATTGTTAATCATTGAATTGATTATTGTTTTAAGTGGTAGAGGGTTGCTGCTCACAAGGAAGCTATTAAAACAAGAGATTCAAATAGTGAAGTTGAAATCATCCCTTAGTAAATTTTACGGACACCATTACGAGTTGGTTTACCGTTATGGATCTGCTTCATAGATGATATTGGAAATGTTCCTGATGTCGTTACTACAATCTCGTTCCCTTTTTCACGAATGTGACCTAACGAATAAAACTTATACATCCCTTGTTTCAACTCTCACAGGCATTTTGTTTTGCCATTCAGTAATTTGTTATTTCAGATGGTTTCCTTTTTATATCATATACCTCTTCAACTGTTTCGGTTCTAACACATTCTATGCCTTCAAATTTTTGGCTATGAGTATTCCACATAAATCCAGTAAAGTGCTTCGAATGCTTGACGTTTATAACGTGAACGTTTTCATTTTTTATCCATTTGAGATAGTCAAAATATCAAAATTAACTACTAAGTACTACAACAAGGTCAAATTTTAGAATCTTAATATTTTGGATGAATGGAATACACCAAGAGCAATGTTCTTATGTCACCCACGGTTGTTGTTTGGGATAATGTTGCACATTCATTAGTTTTCTATGTGGTGATTTGTGAATCGTTAGTCATTTTAACATTTCTCGATTTTTTGTTTTTGCGTGGTGTTTCAGTGTGTATTTAATGTAGGGTTTGAATATCCCTTTGATATTTTCCGCCTCTCATATAAATGGACATTGCAAAATGTTACTTGTTTGGCTTTATAAATATTTTGATATGAGCGTCACTGATGAGTCTTATGTAGACGAAACGCGCGTCTGGCGTACTAAATTATAATCCAGCTACCTTTGACAACTATTTACATACAGAAAAGTTAGTAATCGTATTTTTAGACACATTTATCAAGCTGAACAGATCAATGAAATTGCAAAAAATGTTAAAAACTCAGAAGTTTTAATCATCTACTAATCAATACAATGTACGCAATTACATATAGCTCTGCTGTATATGCACCAATAGTTTAAGCAGTGATATGTTGCAATTAAAAATGCATTATGCAACTTTGAAAGACTCTACAATTTTGGTTACCACTATTCTACAAATCAAACAGTTACTTTGTTCTCTGATTGTGATAGTATAAACTAAATTTGATTGGAAACGAACTTGATAATTTAGAAAAAAAAAATATGAAACAAATCCTAAGGCAAAGTTCCATTAAAACCCAGCTTTAATAACTGTTTTTGGATTTGATGGTATTTAACATTTAGCATCTGCCGGACCTATAACGCTCATATTATAACTACAGTTTTATTCGCATAACATAGTAATTCTCTTTGTGTAAACAATGTTGATATTTAAGGAGAAAACAACATAAAACCTCCAAACAAACCACACAAACAGAATAGTTAAATTGTTATACAAGCTATACAAGTAAATGTTTCTTTTCATTCGTTGAATTAATTGTCCGTTATAATATTTCATGCCATTCAGTAATTTGTTTTGCGTTTTCTTTCTTACGTCGTCTCCCACCTGGTACAGGGTATATACCAGGTGGCATTGAAAGTTTGAACAGAAGAATTCTACAATGTAAACAACAGATAAACACCCAGATTGAGAGACATCACCGGAATGTAGAAATTAATGCTGAATTGTTACTTGTTTTCTACCTTAGTCATTTTATAAAAAGCCAAAAAATATAAATCGAAGTAACTATGTCATTCTTGAAACAAATATTATTAAGATCTGAAATGTTTCTAAAAACCTAGTTAGATCGTATATCTTTGGCTTTTAAATACTAGTATTTGATAAGAATAAAAAGGCGTCGGACTCACAAAATTAATAAAGTGATTCATTAACCATACTTTATTAAGAAGACGAGACAAAGGGACAAGCAAAATTCATAGAAGGACAAACGTTACAAAATTAACGAAAAATCCACTATTGAAAAAGGGAGGCAAAAGATACCAAAGGGACATTCAAACTAAAAGAAGACCAGACTTAGATGGAGAGTTGTCTAATTGACACGCATACCACATCTTCTTACATATCTATAATATATCAAAACTAAACTGATAAACCACTGTAGACAAAACAACATAGAAAACTCAACACCGAGTAACACAAATCACTTCAAAAATTGGCGGTGAACTCAAGTGATTGAAGTTATAACTAACGCATTGTTGGTTGGTTTGGCAGGCAGTATGACCACTAAACGTTTTACGGGTATTTGCCGATTCGGAGGTGTATAAAATTTACCCATCTGTCTTTGTTTTATAAAAGAGGTTCTAATTGGTAGCGTCACGGAAAGATCAACTCTACAAATCACTACACAGAAATAAAAAACTAACTATAGTAGTTATATCGAGACTGAGAGAAACCTCATCAGGTGACCCCAAGAAACTGCAAAACCAAAACTACAGAGAGTAAGAATATTGAACAGTGGTATACTACTGTTGCGTTTAATAGAGGGACGAAAGATACCAGAGGGATAACCAAACTCATAGGTTGAAAAAAAGCTGATAACGCCATGGCTAAAAATAAAAAGACAAACAGACAAATAATAGTACAGAAGACACAACATAGAAAACTAACGACTAAGCAACACAAACCCAACCAAAAACTTGGGGTGGTCCAAGGTGCTCTGGAAGGGTAAGCAGATCCTGCTCCACATGTGGCATCCGTCGTGTTGCTTATGTTATTACAAATCCAGTAAATCATACAGTTGCGTAAGGACATTGTTGTCTGACTCATTACATCTATAACTATTTTATAACAGAGATAGTATAATTTATTTGTATTCAAATTAATAGCCCTAAAGGGCATACACATTGGACATGACAAGCGTCGTCGATAATATACTGTTCCTTTATATGTATACCACGAACATACGAACATTAGGTCCCATTTAAGAAGGGTACCACGTAAAACAGCTTTTATAATATACTATGTAATAAACTGGTTTTATGTTGCACTTCAGTGTTTCTGTTGTTTTGTTTTTTTCTCTTATAGTTGATGTGTTTACATGAGATTTAGTTTGGAGCCCGGATTTGTTTTCTCTTAATCGATTTATGACTTTTCAACAGCGGTGTACTACTGATGCTTTTATTACCCAGGGATATGTCTTATTTTCGTGAACCTAGAAACGACAGCACAATTTCGAAATGATTACTATATATATAGAGTTATCTGGTATTGGGATTTTAACAATTAGACGGCGCAGTACTGTCATGCAGTTGCGTAGTGACAATGGTGCATTTCTTCTTACACCTATAATCACTTCATAACAGAGATCAGATTACCTGCCACATAGTTAAAAATTACTTTCATAAACATTTTCCACTTTCGAATTTTAACATACAAATATATACAAAATTAATGTATGTATCGTAGTTTGGACCGCCCTTCTCGTTACGTTGTATTCATATTCGGCATACATTATCTATTTCCTAGACGATAACATTTGTAAGTGTTTGATCTGGATTATTTCATTAAAATACTAAACATCGATAACTGATATCCTAGGCTTTTATATTTCTTTTATATTTAATATGATTGGTATATCAATAATTGATACTCTCCGTGGTCCCTTATTTCCGTATATTAGATAATTTGGCACGTCGTACTCAATGTACAAGAATTGAAATTTTGTATTTGTGTAAAACACGTGTTTCGTCTACACAAGACTCACCAGTGACGCTCAAATCAAAATAGTTAGAAAGCCAAACAAGTACAAAGTTGAAGAGCATTGAACACAGTAGTCAACACAGAATGTGCTGTTTACCTAGCTGGTGCTACCCTCCTTGGGGAAAAAACTCCACCAGTGTTGGCATCGACTCAGTAGTTGTTAATACACTAATCATAGATACTAGGATTGAAATTTTGTTTTTGTGGCGGACGTGTGTTTCGTCTATAGAAGACTTATCAGTGATGCTCAAATAAAAAAAAAGTTAAAAAGGCAAAATTTGTACAATACTGCGAAATAATTTTAATGTTGCATTACATTGATATTCAATCAAATTACAAAAAGAATCCTAAAAACTTAACTGCTATGACATTGCATTTTATTTGATTGT
The DNA here is from genome assembly GCA_019925275.1 of Mytilus edulis. Lineage (NCBI taxonomy): Eukaryota > Metazoa > Mollusca > Bivalvia > Mytilida > Mytilidae > Mytilus > Mytilus edulis. The sequence continues at coordinate 68,671,728 of CM034350.1, forward strand.
GTTCACTTACCAACGAATAAAGAAACTGCTGATAGAGTGTTTCCATAAATATTATATACAAACATCATTGTACATAAAATTTGCATGAGTTTTCTGCCTAAAATAAAATAAAAAAGCGATTTAATGTGATGTTTTATATATAATAGGCTTTAGAAGTCACTTCAATAATTTACAAGGTCAGGCAAAATAACCATTTTATCCTCAACAATTTTTCTTTGAAGATTACAGAATCAATATTTCTAATGATGATTATCCAATTTTAACGGTAAAACTATTACCTGCTAATGTCTTTTCGTGAACATTATCTGTCAAAAATTATTATCTTGCTTTCAGTCTTCATTATAAACCAGAAATGAGGTAAATATTGATGGATCAGCGTGTTATTTTGTGCAATCAACTCTTTCTGCAGCTTTAAAAATAATTTATTGAAATTGTCCATTCATTTTATAGAATTGTTTTATGTTTGCTTATTTTGGTGAATGATGCAAGAAGTAGTTTCTTATTAAGAAAATGCCTGTACCAAGTCAGGAATATGGCAGTTGTTAACCGTTCGTTTGGTGAGTTTGAGAACTGTTTTTGGCTTTCCAGTGTGAATTTTCTTCGGAGTTCAGTATATTTGTTTTTGTTTCTTTGTTTCTTTGATTTTTGAAAATGTATTATCGCAACAGTACATGCATGCGTGGTGGGATAACATGATTCATCTATCTCAATTTGTTATAAACCAAATAATTATTTCCCCCTCTTTATCCTCCTTAGCGGCAACGATGTCGATTCATTGAATATCATTTGTTAAAATCGTTTTTTTTTTAGTAAAAGAAAGCCATATCTTCACAAGCCGAAGACAAACCAAAATCGTCTTTGCAAAAAACTTCAACAAAAAACAACAACAAAAAAGTACGAAAATAAAAACAGCAGTCTTTTTATCACAACATAGAAAATAAAGACTTAACACACGACAAGACTCCAAACTCCAAGGTTACTTTTTGCCTTTATTTGTGTTCAGGGGAGGATAATAAAAAGGTGCTAAGCTGTCATAATGAACAAGTCTACTATTACAAGAGGGTCAACCATGGCTATTTATCCAATCATTCGCAATCCGGTTTTAGAGGTTCAATAGAATTGTCTTTTTTTCAGTTTTTGTCAAAAATACCCTAACATCAAATGTTTTAACATTTATCAAGTTTAATGTTTTAAAGCTTTAAAGTAAAAATGAGAAACACGAACAAAGTTCACTAACTCAAAAACGATTTGCATCATTTAAAATTGGTAAATTTTAGGATGAGAACAAAGTGTAATAGTTATCTATAGAGATATATTTGAACTGTCTCTAACAAAGTGTATATTGTTTAGACATTTTTTAATTCAAAAAGTAAACACACTAAACGAATTATTTCATTTCCTTTTACTTACATTCACCATGCGCTTTTCCAAAATCATATTATTTTTCACAATTTTCAAAAGATGAAGAGAATGAACCCTGTTGTTCGTCTTTTACATTTGAAATAAAAAGTGTAAAATTCAATCATCATTTTTGTTTGTTTAACTTCAAATGGTAAATACTTAATTCATCTATAGGACAAGAACTATCAATACGTATACTTAGTATATTTATATAAGTGGTGTTTAAGATGAACGAAAATGCATTCTAAGAATCACCTCAATTGAAATGTAAACTGAATTTAGTTTGAAGTTTTCTACAATAAATCAACAAGAGACTAATATTATATTCATATATAATTGGAATTATACTCCAACAACACACGTCATCGATTTAATATTATAGACTTATCTACAGGCACAACGAGGGTGTGCAAAAACGTCAACTGGGACCTTTAGAACGGATTCAAATTGACTGTCAAATTTGAGTTTAGGTGATCATACCGCTATATATCACTGTAAACCACGTGATATCATTATGAATACTTGGGCCTCGCAAGAAGAATGTATCGCACTTTTAACTTTAAGTTTAACGTATTAGAGCTTAAAAGTAAAAATGTGTAATACGAACAAAGATCACTAACTCTAGCACGAATGCAAATGGTAAAATTTATAAAGAGAATATGATAATAAAAGATTACTTTTTCAACGAAATAGTGAAGACGGAACATTTGAATTGTCCCTGTAAAAAAGAGCATGCTGATAAGGATTTTTCAACTAAAAAAGTCAACATACAAACCAATTCATTTCAATTTACCATTTACTTATATTCAACATGTCGCTCTATCAAAACAGATCATATTATTTTTACTAGAAAAAGAGGATTAACTCTAACAGTTATTATTTTTAAATTTGGAATGAAAAGTGTAAAATTCACTAAAATTTACTTTTTTTTTTAACTGCAAGTGGTAAATATTTAATTCATATCTAAAACAACAAAAAAAAGAAAAAGATGTTCTATAAAACGGCGATAAAGATTAAAAAAATTAGTTGCAATTAGCAACTGAAAAAAAGAAATGTATGCCAAGTTTGGACTACCGTTTTCTTCAATATTAAAGTTATAAGAAACCTCAAATTCAAAAAACTAATGCATATGTTTTTTTATAACTCAATGGATAGTCTTCATTATAAAACTTATGTACATATACTTTTTTCTGATGAAAATTCTTTAATTTATTCATATTTAGAAGACTACGTTTATGGTGTTTGTATGCATTGGTTTCATTAAATTACATATAATTGGAATGACACTTAATTATTAATGCAGTCCAGTAAATCCTAACTATTCGATACATCGAGGGTGTGCATAAGCAGATTCAGCATAGTCATACTGGACACACTGAAGAGATCTCAAATGCCATTATACGCATCTCGGGCAGTACTTTGGTACTATGAAAATAAATGTTCTTATGGGTCGAATAGGTTTAAGGTTGTTAAAATGAGTTTTCTCTCAATATTAGTCGTAAGGTTAACTAGTTATGTAATTTGCGTAGATATATAATATCGAAAAACATTTATGAGACCTCAAAAATAAAAATAAACACGGACTTTAGAACATACAAACAACGAATTAAAGATTTCACTTGAACCAAATATATATATATTTTTTAAAGAAAACAAAATGAAAAAAAGGAAATGTCAGCCTCTGACGTACAAATAAAGTTTGAGGGTAACTGTGTTGTTAAAACTGAGGTTTGGTCCTGTCAATTAAGATTTTACGGCTCGAAAAGAAGTACATAAGGCCAACAGTATTATACCGCTGTTCGTAAATCATAAATCGATTGAGAGAAAATAAATCCGGGTTACAATTTAGCTAACCTGTGTTACCATATTTTTTTTTATAAATCCAGACGTCTGGTAAGGGCATAAAGTACAAGATAATTGTTATGTGAAAGCACAATCTGGCGATACAAGCTTATCTCAATTTGAAAGTGGTGCAAACAGTTCTAGAGAAAAAAACCATGGATATTTTAAAGTGTTTGGCTATTTGCAGCCTTCTATATGGATCCAACTGTCTTCTTTTGGATGCAAATCGAAGGAAAGTTGATAAAACATTAACAGTAAGCAATGGAGACGCATTTGGTGATTGGACAACTATTGAAATATGCCCTCCAGAATCTTACGCAATTGGATACGATATGAAGGTATGGTCGTCAATATTCACTTTTCGCATTTTTATATTTTTTTCTAAAGATTTATTTGTTAAACTTGAGCTGACTTCAATTTTATTTGAACATTTTAACATAAAGGTAAAAATAATTTCGTAATAAAACAAATAAACATATTATGAGTTATTGGATTTCATATTAGGTAAAGCAAGGCACTGTTCGTGATTTGCAAAAAAAAAACCCAAACCAACCCGACATAATAATAAAATGATGACAATTATAAAAACAGTATACTCTAAAGTTATTAATATTACCACAACAATAAATGGGGTTTCCTTTGATAGAACGTCGTCACTAGTTGTCTTTATATAATATCTTTTCCCCAAACTGGCTATGTATTGTCTAGGCTTGCCATCATTTGTCGTGCAGTGTCAATGTCCGATATTGACGTCTTCTAACTAAAAACATAGTGTAAGTGTAAACTATTTGAAACAATATTAAAAAACGAATTTTCTGTGTCATTTATATATTTTAATAGATTGAACCAGATCAACATAGTGGAGATGATACGGCCCTTAACAGTATCAAACTAATATGTGGGTCAAAAGACGGCCATTACGGTAGTACGGTTACTTCAGGTGAGGGAAGTTGGGGAAGCTGGGTAGGATCCACGATGTGTAGTTATAGTACAAATCAAACATATCTGACATCGTTTGCTTTGCAAGTAGAATTATTACAGGTAAATATTCATGTTTTGCGAACTTCTTACATTCTTTTAAATGATATTTATAAAAGCGTTTCTCAACTATTATATCAGCTGAGTATTCCCACTGCTGGTGGGCTGTTAGTCCTCGATGAATATCATTCAAAATATCACATTCAATATGACAGTTGTCAGTACTTTATTTAAAAGAGTTGTTATATACTAGTAATGGTAATTAATATCGTTCTCATTCAAAGCCATGATTGTTTGTACAGAATTGGCTGTTTTGTTTATTTCGCTTTTTTATTCAACCATTCAACATTTACTTTAGGTTATATACTTTCAAAGTGTTGCTCTTGGGTATCACTGAAGCGACACATATATCCAAAATGCATATGGGGTTCAGTAAATCATAAAGTTAACATACTTTTGGCCTCGAGTATCACAAAAGTGACAACTATTATCTAAATGCGACCTGGTGCAGTAGGATTGGTGCTGTTAATACTACTTCATTTAATTTGAAAATCGTTCTTTTAGTAGTTTCACGTAAAAGTAACTAAGGTTTCAACTCCCGCAGAAAAAATGATTATGCATGAATTTGGCTATTTTTAAATTCCTGTTTTTCATATAGCTTTTCAACTGTTTCGGTTCTTATACATTCTTTGCTTTCGAATATTCGGCTTCGAGCGTTCTAATGAAGGTGAATCAAGAAAAGCGCTTTAGACGCTAGAAATCTATAACTTCTTGTCTTCATTGTTTTTAAGTGGGTGAGTTGTATGAAATCATAATTTCTTATATTTTTTAGCCAGGTGACAGAGACGATGTTGCAGCAACCTATGTAAAATTCTGGTGCAGCGATTTAGATATAAAAGATGAACACGAAATAGCTCATCCACCTGGACACGGCTTATTGGGTGTTTATGGAAATCAGAGCGAAAAATGCAATCCAGGTACGGCAATATGTGGACTTCAAACCAATATTGAAGCGCCGATATTTTTTGGAGATGACACCGCGCTCAATAATGTCAGATTCTTCTGCTGTCCATAAAACAAGGACAAAATATGTAGAATGCATATGATACTATCAATATCGTCATTTTTGTTTAGATAGATAAAAATCTGGACAATATAAATTAGTCTTTACAATAAAACAAATACATTGAGGTGAATTAATCAAAAGTGTTAAATAATTTAAAAAAAAGATATTTTCAGTGCCATGTAACTTGTATAATGAAAGTTAATGCCTTGCAGATTAAATTTATTTGATTTGATTTATCAAAAAATAGTGTCTTCCAATTTGTTTAAGTTTTTGTTTGTTATGAACAAAACAAATAAAAGTAAAGACATGCGTATGCTTGTTTATTTTTTTTGCCCTGCAATGTTTATTGTTAAATTGTAAGAGAAGATACAAAAGTGCAATCTTAATCAATTTGACTGGGAAAACAGACAATACCATATCCCCAAGTACTTCATTTACAGATGTAAGATGCAAGATATAAAACCTAATATAAAAGGTCTTCAAAATTACATAAAAGAAAACTTGATTTTAGAGAAACATATTTCTTTAAAATACTTAAGTGTGGAAGAACACAACTTGTACCGGAACCCCCGGGCTAAGGTCATTAATTAAATATAAACATGTATGTATATGAGCATTTGAAATTATTTGTATACTGATATACCATACCATATGTATGCTCATATATTTCTTGCACTACTATTACTATATTAATGAAAATTATTATGCTTATTTATTTCACTTGCTTGCTTATTGTGCCACAAGATAAATATATGTTGATACTTGTAAATTCATGAAGAAAAAAAAAATTATAAAAAAAAAAAATACCATACCCCCCCCCCCCCCCCCCCCCAAAAAAAATGACAAAAAAAAAAAAACGAGACAAAGATCACAGTTTAATTGAGAGTAACCGCATGTACAACAAACTGGTAAGCAGACCTTGCTCCTCATGCGACACCTCCCGGATTGCTCTTGTTAAACAATTAATTTAAAATTGTGTTTCCGATGATACACAACACACAACAATGTAAAAAAAATATCACTCAATAATGTATTATTACATGTCTGTAATCTTGTCTGATCTTTCTACCAGGAGGAGATTTAAGCGTCATCATAAGGTAAAGGTATGGTAAAGTGGTATCGTTCAAACAGACGATTCACTTTTCGACAGTTAAACAAGTCTTACATTGCACAAGGTTATGTTTTACTCTGACTGTTTATAACGTCTTAACACTAAATTCTTTAGAATTTGGATTAGTACTGATTGATAATTTAGTCTTAGATGTATGATATATGAGTTGTAATAAGTTGTTATTGGCGTTGAACTACCTGTCAGTAACTGCGAGTACTCTCAGATCATTTGTTGGAGAGTACAAGTACCTGGCCACATCCACTTTGTATTTTTGTAAGATGTATTTCTATGTGTATTTATGCAACTAATTGTTATAGTTCGTTCTTATGGTGTACTGTTATAACACCGTCCCAGGTTAAGGAAAGGATCGGATCCAACTAAAATGTTTAACTCCGCCACATTCTGTATCTACATTAATTATGCCGCTACTTTTCCCTTTTGGAATGTTTTCATTTGTCATTTCGGTGTCTTTTATAGCTGACTTTGCGGTATGAGTTTTGTCCATTGTTGAAGGCCATACTGTGACCTATAGGTGTTAACTTCTGTATCATTAATTCTCTTGTGAAGGGTTGTCTAATTGACAATCATACCATATCTTATATTAATCAACAAAAACGTAAAACTTTAAACATCATTTCAATCATTAATCTACTTTTTATTTCCTTGACTCATTCAAACGACAATTCGGGGGTCAAGAGTCTGTAGAACAAATGTTGAACCCTTTTAACAATTGATGAAAGATACAGCAGTGATAATCAAACTCATAAGTCGAAAAATAACTTGCAATGCCATGGCAGAAAAAGAAACACAAAGAAAAGTTAAACACAAGTCCACAAACTCATCAGAGAAAACTAAACACTGAGTAACATGAACCCCGTCAAAAATAGGAGACTGATCTTAGGTGATCCGGAAGATTAGACAGATATATATGTCAGACGACTTTTCCGATTTCCCAAAATAAAAGACCAAAAAAGTGCAATATCGTCGTTAAAAAAGTCGTATGTTCTGATGTCGGACTAAGAAGACACAGTTAAAGGCTAGTTGCCGATTCATGAATACTCTTTAAAATACTAGTTAACTATATATATAGCTAGTAGCAACTAACTTAATCAAATAAATAAACATGAAACATCATTATCATTATCATACCTCTGCTGATAGATGTTACAACCACGAGCATGACGAGGGTATCACCAGTCCAGATGTTAGAAATTTTGTTTAACTTAACTTATTATAAAATGTTAAATTGTTCAACGAAAGGCTCCCATTGGTGGTGTCTAGTTTTGCATAGCATTGATGTATTTTGGGGTTTTCCAATGCACTTGATTAAATTCTACTTCGTTTCTGATTTAGAATTAAACCGTTTTATTTCGATCACAACTGATGAGTTGTGTTATCCCATCTTCCTGTTAACCATTTTGTTTTTAGATTCTGTCTCAACATTGAAATGTCTGTTTTACAAATAATGTTAAATTATTCGAAATACTAAGGTTTTAAACCCATGGTATATATATTGCCTTATGCGGGGTTCACACATTGCCGATTATTGCTCCCGTTTGAGATCAGACAGCGATAAGACACGAAAAGTGAAAAAGTCGGATTACTATCCTCAATTATCTGTAATGTCCTATCATTGTCTGAAGCAGTCGTTTAAGTTGTTGAAAGATTCATACGGGTCGGGAATGGTCCGGATAGTTCGACAAACACACCCGACAGTTAGGTGCGTCCCGTAACATTCGGAGAAACTCAGCCGATTTTGTCTAGTTGGATCAGAAGCATGACTACGTCGGGACAGATTCTGCTGTATCGAATCAAAATCCTAACAATGTTCTGTATATTCTGGACGTTGTCCTGTGGAACGGGAATGATCTGGAGAAATTTTTCATTGTTGTTTTCCTGCCGATTGAGTCCAGATTGCATTCAGATCTTGTCGATTGCGAACCGTTTTGCCGAAACCGTTCCGGAACAGTCCCGTTATTTATACGAAATTCATCAATGATACCCACGTCAGAGTTCCGACCATTACAGAATACAATACGACCGAGACCAGACAAAGCCGTTTGCAATGCGATAGGGCGGACCGTGATAGGATTGCGTTCCGACAGTACCTGATCATCCCGAATATGCCGACAGCTTTCAAACGGATAACTTCCGTCAGCTTCGGTTCACTATCTGGTTACTATCTGATCTCTGTCGGATTACATTCGGTAAAATCGGGACGCAGTCGTGACAGACTCGGTCGAATTTTACCATGCAAAAGATACCAATCGGATTAGAATTGGATTGAGGACGGGATTATCGGGACAAATTCGCTATAAAACGGTTGAATATCGACGCTTCCTAAACAATATCTGATTGTTGTCGTGATTAAATATTTGTTTTACAAATTTTAATTAAAGTTTGAATTTCCATCCACGACTCACAGGATCTTGATCAGACTTTTGACAAATTTTAATCGGGAATGGTCCTGTCAAGGACGGCAGTTAAAATCGTGAATGTGTGACCCCAGCTTAAAGCCCCAGTCCCACTAGTCTAGAACACGATCGAACCACGTTCACCGCGATCTAAAATAAATTAAGATCGTGGTGAGGTCGCGGTATGAGCGGTATAAAAATGTAAATTTTATCTGCTTTCACGATGCTACTACGTCCTCATTACGCTTCTACAACGATCCCGCTACGATATACCACGTTCTCACCGCACTCATTCTGCGACCACACTACGCTTATCAATTACTTTCTACGCTCTTCACGTTCTAACTACGACCATACCAAGAGTTATCCCATTGCAACACGATCTTACTGCGAATATAGCACGTTCTTACCACGATTACAATACGTTAATACCGCGATCTTACTACTTTCTCAGCATCGTGTTCAATATCAATACAGTTCCATTCCTTCTATTTCTGATTGATACGTAGATTTCCCGGAAACAATACAGTCATGCCACCAAACTCTACTAGAACACTTAGACGTGGTGGTAGGAGTTAATGTAGAGGCAGAGGGAGCAAAGTAACGAATCCTGATAAAGCACAGATGTCTGACCGACCAATCCAACGTAAATTACAACCTATTGCTGGTCCATAAAGCTCACATGACGATAGTTTAGTGAACGATTGCAGAGATGCCTCAGATGTATCAATACATATAGGAAGATGTGGGATGAGTGCCAATGAGACAACTCTCCATCCAAGTAACAATTAATAAAAGTAAACCATTATAGCCAAGGTACGGCCTTCAACACGGAGCCTTAGCTCACACCGACCAGCACGCTATAAAGGGCCCAAATAAATTACTAGTGTAAAACCATTTAAACGGGAAAACCAACGGTCTTATCTATATAAAACGAGAAGCTTGGTTGAACAGTTAGAGGAAATGGATAATTACATTGAGACAATTAAAATCTAGGGAGCTTTTTTTATATATTTTTAAAAATGCGGAATGGGCTTTATTCATTGTTGAAGGCCGTACGGTGATCTACAGTTGTTAATTTCTGTGTCATTTTGGTCTTTTGTGGAGAGTTGTCTCATTGGCAATCATACCAAATATTCTTTTTTTTTATATTTGATGTGGTTTAAGTGTTTATTCTATATGTTTATATTCAGTCTTTTGTACATATGTTTGTCTTTTCCATTTTGTCTAAATGGTAACATTTTTTTCTAATAAGGGATGTTCTGTAATATTTTCTGACGCAAAGAATAAAATCTCCATCCCTGTATTGTTGATCCTCATCTGAAGGTCACACCTAGTCCTTCAACAAGAATCAGCATCCGACATCTCACATACAGAATTATTTGCTAAATGCCAATATAAAAGGTACATTTATAACGCTGACGAATACAGATGTGGTAGGTTAGACTTGGACTTGAGGCTTGTTAAAGCTCTTTAGGTGTAATTCTTCTTTTTGTATTTAAACACGTTAGTTGTACGTTTTCGAGTTTTTGCTACTTTGAAATAATCACGGTGAAATTATATTTAAACCATTAAATGACAAAGTTTAAAAATGTTCATCATATATTTGTTTTTTTGTAGATGAACATGTCTAGACTTGGCATGGTATATCCTTTCAAAGATGTCAATTGTTGACGTCTTCATATTACCGGTATCCTCGAAATATATTTCTTTGACTTATTGTATCTATGGTTCTGTACATATCATGGAACAGAATGATCTTCTTTGTAAAAATCCGTATAACATAGGACTAGAACTGGTGGAGTTGTTAAAATAGAGTTAACGACTTCCTTTGAACACTCGGTATATCGCGAGTAACTATAAAATACTGCAGTTTTATTCAAATACCAGCCGTCCAAATATAACTTATGCAAGAAACTACTCACAATATTTCAATATTTCATAGCTGTTTTATTTTTCACAACAAAAGAACTTGACATTATTCAAAGAAGTATCATCACCATGTATACCACCGCCTTGTGGTCCCTCAATCCTGGTTTGTGTCCCACATATTGCAGAATGTGTTGGACAGCTTTCACTCCATCCACCATATCCTCCAAACAAGCCGTGTCCGGGTGGATGAAGTAATACAGACTCATCTCTGTCATCGTCGAAGTCACGACATTTGAACTTAATAAAGTTCGCTGCCGTGTCATCTCCACCACCCTTCAAAATTAAAAGCAGAATCACTTTTTCGAAAATAAAAAAATAGTATTGCGTGATAACAAATACGCGTTTTGCTGTGTCTGATGTATAAATATGCAACAATACTAGTCTCTTGTCGGAATGGGGCCGTTGAAAACTACGACTAGGGTAATGTGCATACCACGCTCTCATCACCTTATATAAATAGCCTGCTGAAACTAAAAACTAAAATTCAACATATGCCCTTTTTTTCTAGTGGTATCCCAAATTCCGTGTCCTTCATCCCGGTTCGCCTTCCTTGAAGAACATGCATATTATTTAATGTGTATATATTCTTTTACGGAATATGCACGACACAATTGTTACAGGGCGTTAATTAAGCAACAACCATCGCATCCATGTAGAATGCGGGCAACCCAATTACTATATAGTGGCATACTACATACATTTTGTTATTAAATTAAAATAGGCAACGCTTAATGTATACCTTAGCTTTATTGACAAAACCTGTCGGAATTTAGGATTCTTAATGTTCTTCAACGTCGTACTTGTTCATTCACTTATGAATCTTAAATGGAGGAATCGTGCGGCATGCGCACAAGTTTATAGATTATAATATGTTAATGAGGCTATTTTAAACTTAAGTTGCGAAAACAGTGACACGAATCAAGCGGGGGTCCGAAGATGGAAACACTCCCTTTTTTTTTTACGATGGACGCTTTTCGAAAACTAAATTTATCATTATTTGATTTAAAAAAAATTTGTTTTGCATTGTATATAAGCAGAGTAAAATATTCTATCTACGAATTCGTTTTTCATTCTTGTCTACATCCAAAATAATTGATAGTCATAACATTTGTGATACCATGGAAAGACCTACATCCATAACAACGTTAACAGTAACCATATTAATGTATACAGATGATAATTTCGAAAATCGATGTTTTTTCATATATGCTCAAAGCCAGAATGTTCGAAGGTATAACAAATAATACACAGGTTGAAGATAATAAGATCAAACGTGAAGCCAAACAAGGAATCATAGATAATGCTTTAAATCCTTTGGTTAAAATGATTTCGAATGATTTTAAAACAAAAATCTGAACGAAGCTATTCCCGTATTTGCATACCAGTACTTCGCAACTGTGATTATGCTATCCTCGGGGACTAACAATTACCTACCAAATTATATATCCAGTTGTAGGAATAACATAACGGTACCTAGTTTTATTTACTAAACCCCATGTGCATTTCGAAAATAAATGTATATTCAATGACACACGAGGCCTATATATTTTAAAGTCTAAAATCTAATCCAGATGTCGACCGTCCCACTGTCTATATCACCCTGCTCAGCTCTAAATAAAATTGCATATCACGGCTTTGTGACGTCAACTATGATAAACCGGTATTAATGACGTTGACCTGGACATATCATCGACGCCATAATGTTTGAAACGACGTTGATAAGATTGACCCAAACTTATCAAGTCATCTTCCGGTTTGATGAAGCAAATACAGCCCGATATATTCATTATCATGTTATCTCGTATTCAGATTGAAAAATATCAGCTTCTCGAAACAATATGAAAGCTTTTTGATCTCGTTCGCTGCGCTTACTCGACAAAAAGCTTCATATTATGACTTGCAGCGGATATTTTACAATATCAATATGCAGAAAACCTGATAATCGGTACAAAAGGAACAAGGATAAGATGGAAAAAACGAATATATTACAACCAGTAAAGTATAACATTACACAAGAAATGGAGAAAACATGTATAAGCCAACAGGAGAACACAAATTAACGCCTACTTCAGATTATACAGAGCCCTACTAGGGACATACAGAGAAATAAATATATATTGTGCGCACATAATGATAAATTGTGCGCACAATTCAAATATATTGCGCACACAACATAATGTAGTGTACGCACAATTTAAATACATATTTCGCGCACAACATATTATATTGTGCACACAACAAAATATACTGTGCGCACAAAAATAATATACTGTAAACACAAAAAAAGTTTGAACAGTTTTCCCTGAATAATTTCATGAATGATTGAACAATGTATACCATATGAGCGCACACTATATTATTTTGTGCGCACATTTTATTCTTTTGTGCGCACAATATATTATTCTGTACGCACAATATAATTTTTTTTCTTAGCAAGTCCCTAGCGGAGCTCTGTAAGATTACACGTATATGACTACTATAGATTACAAATACAATGTATAAGCTAACATAATAGCAGAAGCAAATGCCAACTGATGATAACATATACATATATAGGAAAGGGCGCCTTTCATAAATATATTAAGATAAAGGTACCTGATCTCCTTCGACTTGGAGAGAAAAAGATGTCAAATAAGTCTGATTTTTATGGGCCTCAGACTTCTCACAATCTGTCCATCCTACCCAATTCCCGTAACTACCTTCACCAGATTTAATTATTCATCAATAACCGCCACTAGAACTGATACACCTCAACAGTATGGCATTTAAAGATGTGTCATCATGACCATGTTGATTGTCTTCAATCTGCAATAGAAACAGCTACTTTCTTATGTTTCAATATCGATGGGATAGCACATTTTTCGGGAATGTTCTGACTTCGTCAAGTAATGGCAAGTTAAGGTAACACACCCTACTAGCTATATAGGGTCGTCAAGACCAACACAACATATCTTAAACAGATAAAGCTGTGAAAAATCGTAGTTGCCAGAGGGATTATTACTTGGTGAATAACATTTGAGATCACGGAAATTTGTACATTTGATCCCGATCCCTTTAACATACCAATTCTAAATGATTTTCAATTGTATCAGTAAATCAACTCATCATAGATACTAGGATTGAAAGTTTGTATTTACGCCTGCATTGAGGACAAAAATGACGCTCGCATTGAGGACAAAAAAATCCTAAAATTTTACCAAATACAGTAAGGTAATCTTTTTCTGGGGTAGAAAAATCTTGAAAAATTCAAAGTTTTGTAAAAGTTAATTTATAATTTTGACCATATCAATGATGATTCATGTGACTACAGAGGTGTATATTACTAGGCTGGTGATAACCTAGAGGAATAAAAACTCCACCAGTATTGGCATCAACCCATTGGTTGTAAATAAACTCATCCCCCCAAAAAAATGATTGAAGTTCTGTATGTACGCCAGACTCACGTTTCGTCTACAAAAGACTCATAAGTGGCGCTCGAATAAAAAAGTTTAAAAAGCAAATAAAGTACGAAGTTCAAGCACACTGAGGAACTCAAAATCTAAAACATTTTGCCAAATACAACTAAGGTAATGTATTCCTGAGGTAGAAAAGCCTTAGTATTTCAAACATTCAAAGTTTTGTTAACAGCTAATTTATGATTATGACCATATCAATGATAAATCATATCAATACAGAAGTGCTCCCCACAAACAGTGGCACTGACACAGTGGTAGTAAATAAAATCATCATAGATACCAGGATTGAAATTCTGTAATCCCACCAGACGGGCGTTTCGTCTAAATAAGGCCAAATAAAGAACGAAATTGTAGATTACAAGTTTCATTTTTATTGAATTATTGATTTCAACGTACAGTCAAACCTGATTAAATAAACCACCTGTATTAAGCAAAAACCTGTATAATAAGACCATTAATGTTAGGTCCCTCTCATATAGTCTGAACCTGTATTAAAAGACCACCTGTCTTGAGGGACCACATATTTGCTCTCCCTTAAGTGGTATCTTCAAACAGGCTTCACTGTATACGTGTCTGAATAAGTTTAATACTGAACCTTTTTCAGCACGTCTGTATCGACATGAATTAAGGCTTTCTACCTCAGGAATAGATTGTCTTAGCTATATTTAGCAAAACGATTTTCAATGCTCTTCAATAATGAGTTCATTCACACAGCCACTGGGTCTAAGCCTCTGCTTGTGGAGTTTTTATTCCCTAAGGGTATCACCATCCTAGTCGTCAGCACTTATATATATTGAAATAAACTATCATTGATATGGTCATAATTATAAATTAACTGTTCACAAAACTTTGAATCTTTTTCGTAATTAAGGATGAAACATCAGGACACCACTGGGTCGATGTCACTGCTGGTGGAAGTTTCATCCCCGAGTGTATGAATTATTCGAAAATATAGGATTTTTTTTATCCCAGGCATAGATTACTTAAGACGTTTTTCGCACATCTTTTAGGAATGTTGGGTCCTCAATGCTCATCAACTTTAAAAGTGTTTGGCTTTCGAACTATTTTGATCTGAGCGTCACTGATGAGTCTTATGCAGACGAAACGCGCGTTTGGTGTATCAAATTATAAGTCTTTGATAAATATTTGATCAAGTTATTTGTTTTATCAACTTGTATACTAGTATTCGGTTGTCATGTTAAGAGAGCAATTTCTTTGTCAATTTTGTTGTGATATACAACCATACCACATTTCCTTATTTTGTAACTTAACTCTTTACTTTTTGTATGACAACGATAGACTTTTGCATGTCCAAAATTAGGGCAACACTTGTTTTTGAAATTTTTCAAATGGATGTGCGGTTATTAGGCGCATGCTTTCTTGAAATGGCTACTTTTGAAAACAGGAAAGATATCATATTGCGAAATATATTTCAGTTTGAACCAAACAGACTGCCAAGATGTGTAGCAAAATTCATTTAATTTAATAAAACAAAAATATGATATGAAATGAAACCAATTTAATCTGATGATATGATTGTTTTAATGGAAAGTTTAAAAAAATGGAAATCACAAGTGTACCTGTTTCCTGATAACAAAGTCAAGTAAGGGTTAACAATGGCGATTATAGAATGTAGTAATGAGACAGCAGTACAACGATACAGAAAAGAGTAAAAACACCTAAATTTCAATAACAGTATTTCAGCACTTTGTAGAAACTTTCTACTATAGATAGACTATATTTTACGCTTTAAATAGCACGAAAACTAAATGATAATAGTGACTACAAGAGATATGCCATGAACATAATTTTAATATTTCTATGGAGCAAACTACGACATTTTAAAGGTATTTGAACATGTAACAGTGCGAACGTCTTATCAAAATCTCTTCAACTTGATAAATGAATGGTATCAGACTTCCTGGTTAGTTATTGGTGTAACAAGTACACTCTAAGTAAGACAACAATCGAATGGCATTGTAGGCTTATCTATCAAAGTAAAGGGTGAACATAAAGAGAGATAATGACAGTTACAAAGTTTTTCCTAGTTTTCAGCTTTGTTGTTTATTGTGAATCTCTTTTAATTACACATTTTTTTTTAATTTTTCATGGTATGATTCGCTACTTTATTTATATATAATGCATATTAACTATTACGACTTTATGTAATTAAAATTGGAAATATTACTAAAAAAATATATTCTGGCTGCATATGACCTTAAAATCAGGAAAAATTGATTGAAGGTCAAAATAGTGTGTTAAAAGTATGAGAAAACAAAACCTATCTAGATTCACTATCGCAGCTGAAAAAAGATTGTTTGCCCACAAGTCCCCTAATCAAATGGCAAAATCAAATAATCAAACACATTAAACTAATGGACAACAACTGTCATACTCCTGACTTGGACCAGTCATTTTTCAATGTAGAAAATGATGGATTGAACCTGGTTTTATAGCGCTAAACCTCTAATTCTAATCACCAATATGATATAGAATTTCAGTTTCTTAATAAACATTTTGACTGTGGTCATTTTATGAAACTAACATCACCAAGTACCGGATTGGAATAGTTCATATTTTAGAATGACTTGTCGGTACCTTATACTAGCTTTTGTCGAAATGATAATTTTGCAACTTTAATATAGACAGTTGACTAATCATCGTTACAACGTTTGCTTACGTTAACTTCATTTTATGAATCAGATTGAAGTTCCTCAAGGTAGCAGTGACGATACTGCACTCAACAGCATTCTGCTTAAATGTGGATCAGCATCTGGTCAATATGGTGGATATATCGTTTTTAGTCAAGGTACATAGGGAGGATGGGTAGGAGAAACATTATGTGAAAACACAGAAACTCAAAAGTTCTTCACATCGTTTGATCTACAAGTAGAAAATAGACAGGTTATCATCCAGTTTTCATTTTTTATGTATATGACTTAGATAGCTTCGCACACCGACAAAGTTGCTATGAAATTGTATATTTAAAAGATCACAACTATTTAAAAAAAAAATAGGATGAAATTTAGCTACCATATTCAAACTAACTGTCTAGGCAAAATGATATCAAATTATTTTAGTTATACAGACAACAGGTCCTTAGTTAATGTTTTAGTATGATATTTCATCAATTATTCTCTGTGATCTACGTGACAATTTAAACATATAAATACCAGTATGTCATTAAGTGATTTGACAATTTGCTTGTTAACAATGCCATATTGAAAAAGATACATTGTTACTATTGTGTTTTCTTAACTTCAATGTTTCATGACTGTTCAGGACATGTGTAATTGTATTTTTGTATTCATATGCTGTAAGAAAGGAGAAAAAGAAAGGGGACCATTGCACTGGTAACTACTAGTTCCTCGTGGTATATGGTGATTTGCCACTAACGTGATTCTCCTAAATATTTCGTTAATTGAATACTGTTTTTGTTAAACTTCGATTCAACCTATAAAACAAATCTAACATGATGTTTGTCAAAGTTATTTATTCTATTACAAGGAGGTAGCGGTGACACAGCAGCTAACTTCGCAAAATTCAAATGCCGAGATTTGGATGTAGAGCCTGAATATGACCTTGCACATCCCCCAGAACATGGCGAATGGGGATCCTATGGGGCATGGAGTCAGAGTTGTCCACTTAGTTCAGCTATTTGTGGTATTAGAGTAGAATCTCCACAAGGTTCCGGAGACGATACAGCGCTGAATGACGTCAAATTGTATTGTTGTTCTGAATAGATATGTCGACTTAACGAGCTATTCCTATCTTGTCATTAACTTTCTATTTTGTTTCCAAAAATATTCTAGGGTGCGAATCGGAACATCCTTACAGTGAAAAAAAAATGACAAATGTATACACGTTCATAATATAATGGAATGAGACAATCAGTTACATGTGATTTCTTTTGTCTGAACACCCAGTCCTCTCGCACCTAAAGATTTATGATAGTACATGTATCATTAAGTTATTTTAATAATTTCAAAAACTTTGCACGGTGGTGAAAAAACGCAACCTCGCCTCGAGGAGTGGAATTATACGGTGCCTTGTGTAAGGAGAGCATCATCATATCTATAATACATGTTACACTTTCTCAACAATAATTGTTTGATGTTTCGTAGGTGGACTGCTGCAATGCAAAATATCTGCAAAATATCTGCCTCTATTTTCAAGTAGTCTAAATGTTTAAGCAGCTCGCTCACTATCGAACGACTTTGTAAAGGCTGATTATGGTTACATCACAGTCAATTAACCTATCAACTTGGGTAGCCAAATCGAAAACAATCAAGTTTCGCATATATAAAAAAAACAAATTAAAGAAAATAAAAAAAAGTAAACAAAATGAAGAAAAAAAAAGAAAATATCAGCCTCGGACGAACAAATCAAGTTCGAAGGTAAATTTGTTGTTCAAACTGAGCTTTGGTCCTGTCAATTAGAATTAAACGGTTCGACAAGAAGTACAAAAGGCAACAGTAGTATAACGCTGTTCAAAAGTCATAAATCGATTGAGAGAAAACAAATCCGGGTCACAATTTAGATAACCTGTGTTACCAATTTTTTTTAAACTAGACGTCCTGGTATATGTATACTTAAAGTGCGGGATAATTGTTATGTGAAAGCACAATCTGGTGATACAAGCTTATCTTAATTGGTAAGTGGTGTTAACAGTTCTATAAGAAAGAAAAACATGGATATTTTAAGGTGTTTGGCTGTCTGCAGCCTTCTATATGGGTGCAACTGTCTTCTTTTGGATGAAAATCTTAGGAAAGTTGATAAAACATTAACCGTAAACAATGGAGACGCATTTGGTGATTGGACAACAATGGAACTATGCCCTCCAGAGTCCTACGCAATTGGATACGATATGAAGGTATGGTCGTCAATATTTACTTTTTGCGTTTTCATGTTTCTTTCTAAAGATTTATTTGTTAAAATGAAAATGGATTCAACCTGGTCTATAGTTGTTAATTTCTTTGTCATTTTGTATCTTGTGGAGAGTTGTTTCATTGGCAATCATACCACATCTTCTTTTTTTTATATTTATTTGAAGATTTTAACATGAAGATCAAAATAATTTTCTAATGAAAAAAATAAACAAACTGAATTATTGGATTTCATGTTAGGTAAAGCAAGGTACTGTTCGTGCCCCCCCCCCCCCCCCCCTAAAAAAACCAACATAATCATAAAATGGTGACAATCTTAAGAAAAGTATACTCTAAAGTTATAAATATTACCATAAAATAATGTTTTTTCCGTTGATCGAATTTCGTCAATGCTTGTCTTCATATAGCATTTGGCACTGTCAACGTCTGATATTGCCGTTTTCTGGCCAAAAAAAAGTGTAAGTATGAACTATGTAAACACAGTATAATTTTTTATTTCATTAATTTATTTTAATAGATTGAACCAGATCAGCATAGTGGCGATGATACGGCTCTTAACAGTATCAAACTAATATGTGGGTCAAAAGACGGCCATTACGGTAGTACGGTTACTTCCGGTGAGGGAAGTTGGGGAAGCTGGGTAGGATCCACGATGTGTAGTTATAGTACAAATCAAACATATCTGACATCATTTGCTTTGCAAGTAGAATTATTACAGGTAAATGTTCATGTTTTGTAATCTTCCTATATTCTTCTGAACGATATTTACAAAAGCTTTTCTTAACGATTACCTCCACTGAGTTTTTCCCACTGATGGTGGACTGTTAGTCCCGGATTATATCACTAAAGATATCAAATTCGATACGACAGTTGGCAATATTTTATTCTATAGTGTTGTTATGAAATGGACATTTATTGTAATAAAAGGAAGATATCGTTTTCATTCAAAGCCATGATTGTTTGTCCAAAATCGGCTGTACTTTTGATTTCAATTTGTTTAATCAGCCTTTCGACGTTTACATTCGGTTATATACTTTCAGAGTGTTGAAAATGGCCATTGTTATATAATAGTTCGTTTCTGTGTGTGTTGCATTTTAACCTTGTTGTTCCATTGTGTTGTTGTTCTCCTCTTATATTTGATGTGTTTCTCTCAGCTTTAGTTCGTACCCGAGTTGTTTTTTTTGCCTCAATCGATTAATGAATTTCGAATAGCGGTATACGTCTGTTGCCTTTATTGCCCTTGGGTATGCACATGTGGTTCAGTAAATTATAAAATTAATTTTGGCCTCAAGTATCACAAAAGTGACAATTATTATCCAAATGCGCATCTGGTGCAGTAGAATTGGTGTTGTTCAAACGACTTCATTTAATTTAAAATCGTACTTTTGGTAGTTTCACGTAAATGTATTAAGTAACTTAGGTTTCAACTCCCTCAGAAAATGATCTTATATTGATTTGGCTATTTGTAGATTCGTTTTTGTCATGGCTCTTTGACTGTTTCTGTTCTTATACATTCTAGTCTTTCAAAAATTTGGCGTCGAGCGTTCCTGATGAAGATTAATCAAGAAAAACGCATCAGGCGCATGCAATTTATAGCTTCTTGTTTTTCATTTTTTCAAGTTTAATCGAATGTTCACATACATCGATTGAAAAATACAATAAAAAAACAAGAATGCAAAAATACAAATAATAAAACACAAATTAAAAATGTTTAAAATAACAGTAACTGTAAAAACAAATATTTCTTTTGTAGCCAGGAGACAGAGACGATGTTGCAGCAACCTATGTAAAATTCTGGTGCAGCGACTTAGATATAAAAGATGAACACGAAATAGCTCACCCACCTGGACACGGCTTATTGGGTGTTTATGGAAATCAAAGCGAAAAATGCAATCCAGGTACGGCAATATGTGGACTTCAAACCAATATTGAAGCGCCGATATTTTTTGGAGATGACACCGCGCTCAATAATGTCAGATTCTTCTGCTGTCCATAAAACAATGACAAATCAAGAGGAATACATATGATACTATCAATGTCGTCATTTTTGTTTAGATAGATATGATTTCAGATAAAAATCTGGACAATATAGATTAGTCGTTACATTAAAACAAAACCATTGAGGTGAATTAATCAAAAGTGTTACAAAAAAAAAGAAAGATATTTTCAGTGCAATGAAACTTGTATAATGAAAGTTAATTCCTTGCAGATTAAATTTATTTGATTGATTTATCAAACAATAGTGTCTTCCAATTTTTTAAAGTTTTTGTATGTCATGAACAAAATAATTAAAAGTAAAGGCATGCGTCTGCTTGTTTATTTTTTTTTTGCCTTGAAATGTTTATTGTTAAATTGTAAGAGAAGATACAAAAGTGCAATCTAAAGCAATTAGACTGGGAAAACAGACAATACCATACCCAAAAAGAAATGACAAAAATAAACCGAGACAAAGATTATAGTTTAATTGAGGGTAACCTCGTGTACATCAAACTTGTAAGCAGACCTTGCTCCTCAGGCGACACCTCCCGGGTTGCTCTTGTTAAAATTAATTTAAAATTGTATTTCCAATGATACACAGCACACGATAATGTAAGAACAAAATTCCTCAATAATGTATTGTAACATGTCTCTAATCTTGTCTGATCTTTCTACCTGTAGGAGATTTAAGTGTCATCATAAGGTAAATGAATGGTAAAGTGGTATCGTTCTAACAGACGATTCACTTTTTGACCGTTAAACAAGTCTTACAATGCACAAGGTTATGTTTTACTCTGACTGTTTGTAACGTTTTTACACTAAATTCATTAGATTGATGATTTAGTCTTAGATGTATGATATATGAGTTGTAATAAGTTGTTGTTGGCGTTGAACTAGCTGTCAATAACTGCGAGTACTCTCAGATCATTTGTTGGAGAGTACAAGTACCTGGTCACATCCACTTTGTATTTTTGTAAGATGTATTTCTATGTGCATTTATGCATCTGATGAGGTTAGCCTTTTTCAACTAATTGTTATAGTTCGTTCTTATGTTGTACTGTTATAACACTGTCCCAGGTAAAGGAAAGGATCGGATCCAACTAAAATGTTTAACTCCGCCACATTCTGTATCTACATTAATTATGCAACTACTTTTCCCTTTTGGAATGTTTTCATTTGTCACTTCGGTGTCTTTTATAGCTGACTTTGCGGTATGAGTTTTGTCCATTGTTGAAGGCCATACTGTGACCTATAGGTGTTAACTTCTGTATCATTAATTCTCTTGTGAAGGGTTGTCTAATTGACAATCATACCATATCTTATATTAATCAACAAAAACGTAAAACTTTAAACATCATTTCAATCATTAACTTTCCTGGACTCATTCAAACGACAATTCGGGGGTCAAGAGTCTGTAGAACAAATGTAGAATCCTTTTAACAATTGATGAAAGATACAACAGAGATAATCAAACTCATAAGTCGAAAAATAACTTGTAATGTAATGGCAGAAAAAGAAACACAAAGAAAAGTTTAACACAAGTCCACAAACTCATCAGAGTAACATGAACCCCGTCAAAAATAGGAGGCTGATCTTAGGTGCTCCGGAAGATTAGGCAGATATATATGTCAGACGACTTTTCCGATTTCCTAAAATAAAAGACCAAAAAAGTGCAATATCGTCGTTAAAAAAGTCGTATGTTCTGATGTCGGACTAAGAAGACACAGTTAAAGGCTAGTTGCCGATTCATGAATACTCTTTAAAATACTAGTTAACTATATATATAGCTAGTAGTAACTAACTTAATCAAATAAATAAATATGAAACATCATTATCATACCTCTGCTGATAGATGTTACAACCACGAGCATGACGAGGGTATCACCAGTCCTGATGTTAGAAATTTTGTGTAACTTAACTAATTTTAAAATGTTAAATTATTCAACGAAAGGCTCCCATTGGTGGTGTCTAGTTTTGCACAGCATTGATGTATTTTTGAGTTTTCCAATGCACTTCTACTTCGTTTCTGATTTAAAATTAAACCGTTTTATTTTTATCACAACTGATGAGTTGTGTTATCCCACCTCCCTATTAACCATTTTGTTTTTAGATTCCTGTGTCAACATTGAAATGTCTGTTTTACAATAAATGTTAAATTATTCGAAATACTAAGGTTTTAAACCCATGGTATATATATTGCCTTATGCGGGGTTCACACATTGCCGATTATTGCTCCCGTTTGAGATCAGACAGCGATAAGACACGACAAGTGAAAAAGTCGGATTACTATCCTCAATTATCTGGAATGTCCTATCATTGTCTGGAAGCAGTCGTTTAAGTTCTTGACAGATTCATACGGGTCGGGAATGGTCCGGATAGTTCGGCAAATACCCCGACAGTTAGGTGCGTCCCGTAACATTCGGGGAAACTCAGCCGATTTTGTCTAGTCGGATTACAAGCATGACTATGTCGTGACAGATTCTGCTGTATCGAATCAAAATCCTAACAATGTTCTGTATATTCTGGACGGTGTCCTGTGGAACGGGAATGATCTGGAGAAATTTTTCATTGTTGTTTTCCTGCCGATTGAGTCCAGATTGCATTCAGATCTTGTCGATTGCGAACCGTTTTGCCGAAACCGTTCCGGAACAGTCCCGTTATTTATACGAAATTCATCAATGATACCCACGTCAGAGTCCCGACCATTACAGAATACAATACGACCAAGACCAGACAAAGCCGTTTGCAATGCGATAGGGCGGACCGTAATAGGATTGCGTTCCGACAGTACCTGAGCATCCCGAATATGCCGACAGCTTTCAAACGGATAACTTCCGTCAGCTTCGGTTCACTATCTGGTTACTATCTGATCTCTGTCGGATTACATTCGGTAAAATCGGGACGCAGTCGTGACAGACTCGGTCGAATTTTACCATGCGAAAGATACCAATCGGATTAGAATTGGATTGAGAACGAGATTATCGGGACAAATTCGCTTTAAAACGGTTGAATATCGACGCTTCCTAAACAATATCTGATTGTTGTCGTGATTAAATATTTTTTTTACAAATTTTGATTAAAGTTTGAATTTCCATCCACGACACACAGGATCTTGATCAGACTTTTGACAAATTTTAATCGGTAATGGTCCTGTCAAGGACGGCAGTTAAAATCGTGAATGTGTGACCCCAGCTTAAAGCCCCAGTCCTACTAGTCTAGACCACGATCGAACCACGCTCACCGCGATCAAAAATAAATTTTGATCGTGGTGAGGTCGCGATATGAGCTGCATGAAAATGTAAATTTTCGCTGCTTTCACGATGCTACTACGTCCTCATTACGCTTCTACAAAGATCCCGCTACGATATACCACGTTCTCACCGCACTCATTCTACGACCACACTACGCTTATCAAGATCTTTCCACGCTCTTCACGTTCTAACTACGACCATACCAAGAGTTATCCCATTGCAACACGATCTTACTGCGAATATAGCACGTTCTTACCACGATTATAATACGTTAATACCGCGATCTTACTACTTTCTCAGCTTCGTGTTCCATATCAATACAGTTCCATTCCTTCTATTTCTGATTGATACGTAGATTTCCCGGAAACAATACAGTCATGCCACCAAAATCTACTAGAACACTTAGGCGTGGTGGTAGGGGTTAATGTAGAGGCAGAGGGAGCAAAGTAACGAATCCTGATAAAGCACAGATGTCGGACCGACCAATCCAACGTAAATTACAACCTATTGCTGGTCCATAAAGCTCACATGACGATAGTTTAGTGAACGATAGCAGAGATGACTCAGATGTGTCAATAGATATAGGAAGATGTGGTATAAGTGCCAATGAGACAACTCTCCATCCAAGTAACAATTAATAAAAGTAAACCATTATAGCCAAGGTACGGCCTTCAACACGGAGCCTTAGCTCACACCGACCAGCACGCTATAAAGGGCCCAAATAAATTACTAGTGTAAAACCATTTAAACGGGAAAACCAACGGTCTTATCTATATAAAACGAGAAGCTTGGTTGAACAGTTAGAGGAAATAGATAATTACATTGAGACAATTAAAATCTAGGGAGCTTTTTTTATATATTTTTAAAAATGCGGAATGGGCTTTATTCATTGTTGAAGGCCGTACGGTGATCTACAGTTGTTAATTTCTGTGTCATCTTGGTCTTTTGTGGAGAGTTGTCTCATTGGCAATCATACCACATATTCTTTTTTTATATTTGATGTGGTTTTAGTGTTTATTCTATATGTTTATATTCAGTCTTTTGTACAAATGTTTGTCTTTTCCATTTTGTCTTAATGGTAACATTTTTTTCTAATAAGGGATGTTCTGTAATATTTTCTGACGCAAAGAATAAAATCTTCATTCCTGTATTATTGATCCTCATCTGAAGGTCACACCTAGTCCTTCAACAAGAATCAGCATCCGACATCTCACATACAGAATTATTTGCTAAATACCAATATAAAAGGTACATTTATAACGCTGACGAATACAGATGTGGTAGGTTAGACTTGGACTTGAGGCTTGTTAAAGCTCTTTAGGTGTAATTCTTCTTTTTGTATTTAAACACGTTAGTTGTACGTTTTCGAGTTTTCGCTACTTTGAAATAATCACGGTGAAATTATATTTAAACCATTAAATGACAAAGTTTAAAAATGTTCATCATATATTTGTTTTTTTGTAGATGAACATGTCTAGACTTGGCATGGTATATCCTTTCAAAGATGTCAATTGTTGACGTCTTCATATTACCGGTATCCTCGAAATATATTTCTTTGACTTATTGTATCTATGGTTCTGTACATATCATGGAACAGAATGATCTTCTTTGTAAAAATCCGTATAACATTGGACTAGAACTGGTGGAGTTGTTAAAATAGAGTTAACGACTTCCTTTGAACACTCGGTATATCGCGAGTAACTATAAAATACTGCAGTTTTATTCAAATACCAGCCGTCCAAATATAACTTATGCAAGAAACTACTCACAATATTTCAATATTTCATAGCTGTTTTATTTTTCACAACAAAAGAATTTGACATTATTCAAAGAAGTATCATCACCATGTATACCACCGCCTTGTGGTCCCTCAATCCTTGTTTGTATCCCACATATTGCAGAATGTGTTGGACAGCTTTCACTCCATCCACCCTATCCTCCAAACAAGCCGTGTCCAGGTGGATGAGCTAATTCAGACTCATCTCTGTCATCGTCGAAGTCACGACATTTAAACTTGATATAGTTCGCTGCCGTGTCATCTCCACCGCCCTTAAATAATAAATTCGAATCAGTTTAGTGATAACAAATAGCTCTGTTACAATTATATAAATTGTCAGCTTTATAGTCTTTAAGAAATTATTTAGCGAATGTTTTGAAAGAAGCAATTAAATATCATTCACTTGTCATAAGTGGTTCCCTATGAACTGACCTAATCAGAAACTTTGACTTGTAAACTAAGCAACCATTTAAAGTCAATAGACCATGACTAAATTGGGCTAGCCAAATAATTTCCTTGACAAGGAGATGTGCGAGTGCTAATACAACTGTTTACCAAATATCTTTGGCCTAGCAATAGTAGTACTAGCAACTAGGCGGCTTTCATCCTAAGAGACTTAAAATTAACCATTTGTTCCAACCCGGTTTGCAAAATTAATATTACAAGTTTTTTTTTAATTTAAATACAAACGTTGAAGAGCTGATCAAACCAAAAAGAACCAAGGATAATTTGCGCGGGAAAGAATTTATCACACCAACTGGAGATGACGAGAAGCTACCAACTAAAGTATACAAATATCCACCAACTAAAATATACAAGTATAGCTCAACTAAGAGTGTACAAGTATCCACCAACTAAAGTGCACGAGTATAGACTAACTAGGGTATTCAAGTATATGTCAAATGGAAAATACCAGTATACGCTAAATGCAGATGACAAGTTTACTTCAACTGCAGAACAAAAGTAAAAGTACATTATAGAAAAAAAAGGAGGGAATTGCGTCTATCAAGAATATTATAGATATAGGTACCTGATCTCCTTCGACTTGAAGAGAAAATGATGTCAAATATGTCTGATTTTTATGCACACCAAACTTCTCACAATCTGTCCATCCTATCCAATCTCCGTAACTACCTTCACCAGATTCAATAGTTCCTCCATAGTGATTATCGAAACTGATACACCTCAACAGTATGGCATTTAAAGATGTGTCATCATGACCATGTTGATTACCTTCAATCTGCAATAGAAACAGTTACTTTATAGTTTTTATGAAATACTTCATATCAAATAAAAAGGTATGAAAAGTTAACGGAACACATCCTACTGGGATTGCCAAGACCAACACAACATAAATAAAACAGCTAAAACTGTGAAAGATCGTAGTTACAGAGGGAGCATTACTTGACGTGTAAAAGATATCATAGATACTAGGATTTAAATTTGGTAATCTTATTCTGAGGTAGAAAAACCGTAGTACTTTAAAGTAGTAACATTCCAGCAGCACCTGCATACGGGTATATATCTCCCAATTGATACGATATTCCCGTGCTTGTATTTCCTACCATGATTTTCTTGATAGCGGGTTACTGCTCACAAGTAAGCTATTAAACCAATAGATCCAAATGGTGAAGTTGAAATAATCCCTTCGTAAATTTTACGGACGCCATCACGCGTTGGTTGACCTTTATTGAATAACCGTTTCACAGATGATATCGGACATGTTCCTTACGTCGTAACTACAATCCCCTTCCCTTTCATTAATGTGACCTACCGAATTAGACTATTTACAGTAATTGATATTACATGAGCAACACGACGGGTGCCACATGTGGAGCAGGATCTGCTTACCCTTCCGGAACACCTGAGATCACCCCCCGTTTTTGGTGGGGTTCGTGTTGCTTATTCTTCAGTTATCTATGTTGTGTCATGTGTACTATTGTTTGTCTGTTTGTCATTTTCATTTTTAGCCATGGCGTTGTCAGTTTATTTTCGATTTATGAGTTTGACTGTCCCTCTGGTATCTTTCGTCCCTTTTTTAAAAATTCAAAGTTTTTAAATTTTAAGATAATTTATAATTTTTACCATATCAATGATAATTCATGTCAATACAGAGGTGTTGACTACTAGGCTGGTGAAACCCTAGGGGAATAAAAACTTCACCAGTAATAACATCGACCCATTGGCTGTAAATATACTCTAACATGTTATAGATACCAGGAATAAAATTAGGTATGTACGACAGACGCACGTTTCGTTTACAAAAGACTCATCAGTGGCGATCGAATACAAAACAGTGAAAAAAGCAAATAAAGTACAGAAGTGCTGGCTACTGGGCTGGTGCAGTTGCATCGACCCGATGTTGTAAATAAAATTATCTTAAATACCAGGATTGAAATTTTGTATTAACACCAGACGCGTGTTTCGTCTAAAAAAGGCCAAATAAAGATTACAAGTTTCGAATTTGATAGAATTATTGATTTCAACGTATATGTGTCTGAATAAGTTTTAATACTGAACCTTTAGCCCAGTCGTCAGCACTTCTATATTGACATGAATTATCATTGATATGGTCATAATTATAAACATAAAATTTCAATCCTGGTATCTATGATGAGTTTATTGATACGCCAGACGCGCGTTGTGTCTTCAGTCACTCTCAGATAAAAAAGTTAGAAAGTTAGAATAGTTAGAAAGCCCAACACCTATACAGTTGATGAGCACTGAGGAGCCAAAATTCATAAAAGTTGTGCCAAATACGTCTAAGGTAATCTATGCCTGGGATAACAAAATACTTAGAGTTTTGAATAATTCAAATTTTTGCAAACAGTTAATTTATCAAAATGACCATATAATTGATTTTCTTATCAACACCGAATTACAGACTACTGGACTGGAGATGACCTCTGGGATGAAACGTCCACCAGCAGTGGCATCGACCCAGTAGTGTCCTAATGTCTTTATCCTCAATAACGAGAAATAATTTAATTACGGATTTGATTAACTCCAGTAATAATTAAACTCATTATACTAGGTTGAATATTTGTATTTGCGCCAGACGTGCATTTCGTCTACAAAAGACTCACCAGTGACGCTCGAATAAAAAAACGTTAAAATGGCCAAATGAAGTACGAAGTTTAAGAGCATTGAGCACCAAATATTTCTAAAAGTTTTGCCAAATACAGCTAAGGTTTATCAAATTATAAGCCTGGTACCTTTGAAAACAATTTGATCGAATTATTAATTTTATTCACTTGTATACTACATATTACACAGTATTCGGTTGTCATGCTAAGAGCAAATTGTATGTGATTTTTGTTGTGATAGACAACCATACCACAGTTCCTTATTTTGTAACTTAAGGATGTATTCTTCTGACTTTTCAGTCTCGTTCAGTCTCGTTGAAAACTCGTTCTTGAATTATTTCCAAAACATAAAATATCAATGAATTTTAAAAATGTTATAATCAAACATAACTCTGTGAACAAATTGTGTATTTACAATGAATGGTATTTAAGTAATCCAGTTTTCATATTTTACGACCAATCAAGTCAATCTTTTTAGCCAAAAGTTTGAGAAAATGGGTTAGGAATACAAAAAACGATTTAACAAGAATCAAGTACATCCAATATCATTTTGGTCTTTTCAAATTTCTTAGATATGTATTTTTTTCAATCATTTAAAACAAAAAAGTTGTAATAATATGCATTTTTGTTCTTAAAACTGAGAAAAATCACAAAAATACAAAATTGACAGCATGGTAAATTTTACACAAAAAAGCGTCAAAATATGATAAAACTTTCTAATATTAACACCTACTTATAGTTTTTTAAGTAAAATTTGATCAGATTGGTCCACTTCATCTTTACAAAAAGTATGAAGAAAAGTTTAATTGTGGAACTGTGATTTTTTTTCACGATATTAGCCCAAAAATAGGTAAAAATCGGTGAAAAATGAGAAAATCATCAAAATTGGGCATTTTCAACGGGCCGTAGCAAAAAAAGAAGTGCACCACCATATGATTTTTTCTTCACTAATTATTATGTTACAGTCTTATCAACCCAAAAATCGAGTTAAGAAAAAAAGTTTAAT
Organism: Mytilus edulis; assembly: GCA_019925275.1. Taxonomy (NCBI): domain Eukaryota; kingdom Metazoa; phylum Mollusca; class Bivalvia; order Mytilida; family Mytilidae; genus Mytilus; species Mytilus edulis. The sequence goes on from CM034350.1 coordinate 68,701,910, forward strand.
TCTAGAAATTTTGGGCTACTCAGAGGTGTACATCCTTAACTCTATACTTTTTGTATGACAACGATAGATTTTTGCTATAAATAATGCTTCCTAATTTTCAGTGTTGGAAAACATCTGGCGTTGGCTTTCCAAGAAAAAAATAGAATAATAAAAGTTGAATTGTGATAGCTCAAAATTCACCTTCATATTGTATCCAGTTGCGAAAAATCCATCAGCGCAAAAATGAGGAGGATGCCAGTCACCCCACCATCCACCATTTGAAACTCCAATGGTTTTAATATGCTTTCGAGGAACATCTGGTAAATTAAGAAAGGCGTAGCTGCTATGAAAAACATAGCATAGAATGAATGAATATAATATATCCATGCCTGAATTTGGTCAGTAAAAAGATTGAAGGTTGACAGAATCTTATCAACTGGGTCATAATCTTGACATTGACTTAATTTGACCTTATCATCATGATTTACCAATCAGTCTGGTGTATCCGCGGATCTTAGACTTTTGGTGTTACTTTGGTAACATCATAAATCCAATAATCAGATATTATTGAGTGATTCCTAACATACTTTTTTTTCACGAAATTTTCTTTATGCATGTATATGGTTTCATATTTCCGATTTGATGTAAATGCATATCCAAAATTAAGGAAACCCGTGTTCTTAAAATTCTTCAAATGTGCAATTATTTCGCACATGTTTTCTTGAAATAGCTATATTGGAAAACAGGAAAGATTTCATATTGCGAAATATAGTTCAGTTTGAACCAAACAGACTGCAAAGGATTTGCAGCAAAGTTCATTTCATTTGAAAAAAAAATATATGATATGAAACCAATTTCATACGATGATGTGTTTTGTTAATGGAAAATGTCAAAATATAGAAATCACAAGTGTACCTCTTGTATCATGATAACATAGTCAAGTAATATGATTGTAGTTGATGACTGTACAGTAATGCGACAGCAGCATGGCGATACGGGTTACAAACTAAAACTGAGGGAAACTTATCAAATATAAGAGAACTACGACACAACAGAGGCACAACAGCGAATAAACATTTGTCTTTAAACTAGTAGCTAGACTATATGTCACGCTTTATATAGAACGGAATTTAAATGATAAATGTGACCACCAGAGATATGCCATGAACATAATTTAAACATGTCTGTGGAGCAAACTACAACATGTTTAAGTTTAAGTTTTTGAACATGTATAAAAAATACTGATCTCTTAGGAAGACTCAAAACGGAAAATTCCCTTATCAAATGGCAAATTCAAAAGCTCAAACACAACAAACGAATGGACAACATTTTTCATATTCTTGCCTTGATATGTAACAGTGCGAACGTCTTATTAAAATCACTCCAACTTGATACGTAGCTCTAAGCAAATGATATCGGACTTCCGGGTGGTTATTGGTATAACAAGTACACTCTAAGATAATAATTGAATGGTGTTGTATGCTTATCTCTCAAAGTAAAAGGTGAATATAGAGGGACAATGACAGTTACAAAATATTTCCTTATTTTAAGCTTAGTAGTTTATTGTGAATCTCTTTTGATTACACATGATTCTCCTCGCAATGTGGTGAAAGTTTTACAAATTGACAATGGTGATGACTGGGGTACTTGGAACCCTCCTCAATATTGTGCTGACGGGCATTTTGCAATGGGATACAATATGAAGGTAATGTACTGAAGAATGCTTGTTTTTAATTATTTTGTTTCTATTTTTCATGGTATAGGAACTTTATTTATATATAATGAATATTAACTAATACGACTTTATGTAATTAAAATTTGAAATATTACTAAAAAAATATATTGTGGCTGCAAATGACCTTAAAATCAGGAAACAATTATTGAAGGTCAAAATAGTGTGTTAAAAGCATGAGACAACAAAACCTATCTAGATTCCCCATCGCAGCTGAAAAAAGATTGTTTGACCAACAAGTCCCTAATCAAATGGCAAAATCAAATAATCAAACTAATGGACAACAACTGTCATATTCCTGACTTGGTACAGTCATTTTCAAATGTAGAAAATGGTGGATTGAACCTGGTTTTATAGCGCTAAACCTCTAATTCTAATCACCAATATGATATAGAATTTCAGTTTCTTAATAAACATTTTGACTGTGGTCATTTTATGAAACTAACATCACCAAGTCCCGGATTGGAATAGTTCATATTTTAGAATGACTTGTCGGTACCTTATACTAGCTTTTGTCGAATTAATAATTTTGCAGCTTTAATATAGACAGTTGACTTATCATTGTTACAACGTTTGCTTACTTTAACTTCATTTTGTGAATCAGATTGAAGTTCCTCAAGGTAGCGGCGACGATACTGCACTCAACAGCATTCTACTTAAATGTGGATCAGCAGCTGGTCAATATGGTGGATATATCGTTTCCGGTCAAGGTACATGGGGAGGATGGGTAGGAGAAACATTATGTGAAAACACAGAAACTCAAAAGTTCTTGACATCATTTGCTCTACAAGTAGAAAATAGACAGGTAATCATCCAGTTTGCATTTTGTATGTATATGACTCAGATAGCTACGCACACCGACGGTGTTGACCTGAAATTGTATATTAAAAAGATCACAACTATTTAAAAAGAAACATAGGATGAAATTTAGCTACCATATTGAAACTAACTGTCTAGGAAATATTATATCAAATTATTTCAGTTATACAAACCACAGGTCCTTAGTTAATGTTTTAGTATGATGTTTCATCAATTATTCTGTGTGATCTAAGTGACCATTTGAACATATAAATACCAGTATGCAGGGTTTCCCCTGGGTCAATTATTTTTTTCGCGACCTCTTTCGCCAAAACAATATATTTTTCGCCACTTTATTATTTTTTTCGCCAAGTAACATACATATATTTTTCGTTTTAAATTTACCTTTTTTTCTATACCCCCCTGATTTTGCCCCATTGTGTCTATGTTTCTTCTCTCAAACTTATTTTAAAGTCTACATTTTAATGAATAAACACTAAACATTAAATTTTACTTTAAAACAACAGATTTTTTTTAACTTAAAAGGGAAAAATATTCATTGTATTTTAAACAACTTTTCTAAATGAGGAGGTCACTATACTTTTATTAATAAAGAAGATATAGGTCCTGAAATATAACAAAATTGATGGACATGTTTTGATCATATGATACCAGTATAGTTCGTAGGCAGTATGCCATTAAGTGATTTGACAATTTCGCTCGTTACCAATGTTTAGATTGAAAAGAGTACATTGTAACCATTTGATTGTTGTTTGCTTAACGTCCAGTGGCAATATTTCATAAATGTTCAGGAAAAGTGTAATAATATTTATGTATCATGTGCTGTAAGAAGGGAGAAGGAGAAAGGGGACAATTACAATTACTATTGGTAACTTCTAGTTCTGTATGGTATATCAATACAGATGTCAGTGATTCCCCACTGACATGATTCTCCTAAATAGTCCGTTAATTTGAGTCTGATTTGATTTTTTTTAAAACTTATATTACACCTATTTTCTTTAAATCGAGGATATAAAAAATCCAACGTGATGATTATTAAAGCAATTCCTTTAATTTCAGGGAGGTAGTGATGACACAGCAGCAAATTTCGCAAAATTCAAATGCCGAGATTTAGATGTAGAGCCTGAGTATGACCTTGCACATCCCCCAGGACATGGCGAATGGGGATCCTATGGGGCATGGAGTCAGAGTTGTCCTCTTAGTTCAGCTATTTGTGGTATTCAAACTAGAGTAGAATCTCCACAAGGTTCCGGAGACGATACAGCGCTAAATGACGTCAAATTTTATTGTTGTTCTGAATAAATATATCGGCTGATCGAGCTATTCCTGTCTTTTCTTTAACTTTCTATTTATGTCAAAACAAATTCTGATGTGCAAAGTGGGACATCTTCACGGTTAAACAAAATGACAAAGCTATACACGTTCAAAATACAAGGAATGAGAATCTAGAATTGAAACTTCTATAACATCTTTAAAACTTGTACTTCAAATCTTTCGTTATTTAAAACAGTTTCTTCTGAATTGCTCTTATACCTTTCGATAAAACAGTTGACAATCTGTTACATGTGATTTCTTTTGTCTGAACACCCAGTCCACTAGCAGTCAAAGAATATGATGGTACATGTATCATTAATTTGTTTTAATAATTTCAAAAACTCTGCACAATGGTGAAAAAACACAACCTCGCCTCGTCAGAATGGAGTGGAATAATACGGTGCCTCGTGTAAGGATAGCATTATCATATCTATAATACACGTAACACTTTCTTCGCAACAATTTTTTTATGTTTCGTAGGTGGACTGTTGCAATGAAAATACCTGCCTCTATTTTCAAGTAGTCTAAATGTTTATGCAATTCGCTCACAATCGAACGACTTTGTAAAGGATGGTTATGGTCTCATTGTTGGTTTATTCTCGTCCAGATTGCACATAAAATATTCGACATTGAAGGGAGACAAACATCACAGTCAATCAGCCTATCAATTGGGTAGCCAAAACAAAAACAATCAAGTTTCGCATTTTTTTTCTTTAGTCTCATATATTTGAGTATGCAGTCTTCAGTTAATGAATCACTGACCAAATCAATAAAACGTTACCTTACTGCCCAATTGTGACTTTGAAGCCAATTATAGTTTTTGTCATACTGAAATACACTTAAACAAATAAACGAAATAAGAGTAGATGACCTGTCATAAACACGGACTAAACTCATTAAAAAATCATCACGAACAAATTATTGATTGATTGGTTGATGTTTAATGCCACTTTCAACACTATTGTTCGATTGAGGGGTAAGTTTTTTATAAGTGAAGGAAGCCAGAGTGCCCAGAGATAATCACCAACCTTCTGTTTTGGTTCACAGTATTTCACCAGAGACATGTTTTATATGTCTCTGCTGTTACATTATTGTACTTTATGCTACTGGTAATCATTATTAAAAAGGATTTATAAACGATCAGAATTTGGGTCACAACTTGTGCATACTTACCTTGAATTAAGAGATAAACTTTTTTTTTTCAAAACAACACAATTAGCCCATATTTTTTAGAATGGAAATTTGAAGGGGTTAACATTGCAAAAAATAATCAGCTAAATATGCGAAGAAAAGGTACATTCAACTGTCCAAACCCTTTAAGTTTTTTTGAAAAATCAGCAGAGAAACCAAACATTAACTCAATCGAAAACTCATCACAGTAAAGACATACTTAAATTTAGCTCAATATGTGACAGAGTATTGGAATGACGACAAGGGTAAAACAATAAGGACCACCACTTTGTGGCATGGCCATGTATAAAAAAATGTAGATTAAAAACATAATGAACTTTTAATCACTCATAAACATTAGCACTCCAAAACAAATACATGATTGAAAAAATAAATATTGCATCAGTATATTATTAAGCTCAAAATAAATATATGCATGGAAGTAATATTCAGGACTATCCCAGAAAGATGAATGTGGGAAGGTAGGACAAGAAGTCTAATTGTTTTGACCCAGTGTAGGTTTGTTGTCTATTCCATGAAAATTGCTCAAAGCATGTTGGTCTTTTCCATGTATTATTCAACTTTCTGACAGCTAATTTACCTTGATTTTAATGCGAGGGTAATAAAGTAGGGTCAGTTCAAAAAGACCGCAAAAACTGCATTTTTGTCTGGATTTTGTTTTAAAATGTCAAACCCATTTTAAATGTCATTTTCAGGTTCAGCACAAGTCTTGAATATTATCATGATTATTTATCGGTAAAGTCCAGACAATAGGACCATTTTGGAAGCCCTGGTCTGTGGTGTAATTTAGTAAGTTTCTTACAATCCTCCCCTAAACCACAACCATTTTAATAATAATAGTCCTCACTCTTTGGCGATTAGTATAAATGAAGATATGCAATACATTAGATGTAAAATAACCCATATCAAACATCCATGTACAATGCAGAGAAAAGGTGAAATTGTTAACTTTGTAGACTTAAGAATATCTAAAAGGTCTCAATAATTTTCAATAAATGGCACAGTCAAGAATAAAACAATGAATGATGGCTACACTAGGTGCAGCATGATATATGTCATATTATAATAACAAAAAAATACCTAAGATTTTGTTAAAAATATTGATTTATTATGCTGTTAGGTTTCTGTCTCAAATTTTTTTAACTCAAGTGTCTTCTTTTATTCAGTTAATATTTATGGTGTTTGTCCTCTTTCATCACTTCTGTCTTTGAAATTGTTACTTGCTATGTCTTTCAAACAAGCACTTTTACTACAACTTCAGATATTTAAATAAAGGTTCAAATATTCCGGCTTTAAGCCATTTTCTTTCGATTATGGGTTGGTATAATTAATATATATACATTTCAAAATTAATGAGTTTTTGCTTTGCAAAAATAATAAAAGACAATAATAAACACAATGTAATAATATAATGCATCTGTTTCTTAGACAAAAAAGTATTTTTTTGGAATAAATAAAAGAAACAAGTTACAAAACATCTGAACGTAATAAAATAAAAAAAGCAGTGTGTAACTGTAGAAAATGTTTCCAATGTAGGTACATGTATTTAAAAAAGTGATCACACTTCTAAGATATATCAATAATTAAACAATCTGTCTGAAAATACATGACCAAATTCAAAAGGGAATAGACTAGAAAACTAGTTATGGTCATGTTTGGAATACAGAAGTGGAATGATGAATTATACAGGAATTACTGTGGATTCATTATTATATGTGGTAACCAATTTCTGTTCAACTAAGGCCAAATAAAAATATATGTGTGGTTCCAGTAACCCTACCGTCCCTACTTTTTCGTCTTAAAAATAGCCTACCCTAAAGATTTTATTGTCATTTTTCATTAAGCACTGTTAAAGTCAGAATGTTGCTCCCATAGACTCAATGTAAAAAAAAACAACATAAAATAAAAAAAAATCCCTACCTACCTACCCTAACTTTTTTTCAGTTTTTCAGGTAACTGGAACCACACATACTTTTTTATTTGGCCTAAGTATAAATTTTCTATAAGCTGTATGACAAGTTTGACAAAACCACCAAAATACATTTTTTCCTCAATCTACACTAATTGGTGCTCACTACAATAAATGAATCCACACTAGATGCACCATGATATAAATATTACAAATTGATTGAAATTTCTACCAAGTTATTTTCTATGAAAATAATATTCAGATGATAATTAAGAACTCTATCAAACATATATTTCAATGAATACAAGCATTTGATTAGAATTTAGGCTCACCAAAACATTTCTGTTAACTCTATACCAACATTTTGAGCACCAAGAAGGCCGTCAAGCTTTTTAAGCTTCCTTAAGAAAATAATGTATGTTATTAAAAGTGAAAAAAAATCATAAACATAAAACAGTTGAATTAATTCTTTACAATATAAACTGTAACACCATCATATTATGTACAAACAATCACAACTAAAATGACATCTATGCCCATCCTAAACAACTGAACATTTTATTCATGGATACTGCTTCTCAGTTTAAATAAATATGCTGTGTATAATGCTGAAAGTGTGCTGCTATAAATGTCTTATTAAAACAAAAAGGGCAATCAGAGTTATTTTTCAGGACACCAGTTTCATTAACTTTCAAAAGTTCTGTTGGCCAAAAAACAAAGGTTACATCTTTACAGACATTGTAGGGAACCTGCATTTCTTTTTTAAATATGGATAGTGAAAATATTTTGATAGGTCTGTAATCTGTAGAATATTAGCAAATAAGAAAATTGTGTGGTATCATGACTAAATATTTGCTTAGCCTTCAATATGTTGCAAATGTGGGAAATATATGTATGTAAACAATCAATTTATAGTCAGAGATGTAAAATACTAAATAAAATTGTGTTTATCTTAAATATTTTTCATTATACATGTAAGTGACATGAATAACAAAAAGGTAATTTAAATAAATTCAAAATTAATTGGTACACAAAATGTTGTGTATACAAGAGCATGAAGAGTCTTAGAAAAATCATGCTATTTCATGGTCATGATATTGCATTGTTTTAAATTACAATGAAGGTAAACCTGTCATTGTGATCTGCCTTGTTAACTAGCCAAGCAAATAATAATAATAGTCTTTTATTCAGAAGCAATACAGCTTATAGAATTTACATATACAAGTATAATAGCATCAGTGAATAATTACATATATGTTTTATTATTACAAACAGTTTGTATCAATGGCGGAGAATGACAACAAATAATATAAATAATGAAATATAAGTATAATATTATGAATAACGAATCTTATCAGCTAAATAAAGGTATTTACCTAGATTGTTAAGCTCTTTGATGTTATGAACAGACAATAATTGTACAAGTTTGTAACTAGATGGTTTTTTCCAATAAAATGGTTTTATATATGTTTTCCTTATATCAGAATATTTCTCACATACTAAAATATAATGGTATTCATCTTCAATCATGTTTTTATCACACATATTACATAATCTGTTTTCTCTTTCAATATTACAAAATCTACCAGTTTCAATGTTAAGGCAGTGTGCAGACAATCTATATCTACTAATATATGGCTTAAAAACATAGTTTACAGGTTTTTGTAGGTAAAATTGTAGAGTATCTGGATTGTGTATATATCTATAAAAAATACACTTTGATGACTCATTGAAAAAAGCATTCATTTCACTGACAAAACTACCTTTTATTCTATTAACAATTTCTAGCAAAAAATGATCAACATTAATAACATTTTGGTGTAACCATACATCTTGACAACCATAACGAAATAATATGTTTCTTATTTCACATGCCCAATTTTGTTTGTCACGAGGTTTTAATATCGATCTTTCTAACATTTCTTGGTAGCAAGATTGTAAAATACAGTTATCTGTTTTCAATAATTTAAACCAATATCTAAGCATTCTGCAATATCTCTCTATGTACAATGGATATCTACCCAATTCACTATATACCATATAATTAACAGTAGTTGTTTTAAAGAAAACATCCTCAGTAGAAGTCAGTGAGTTATTTCCCCTTCTCTAGAGATTTGAAATACATCTTATATTTATTTTTACTTCTTCAAGTAAATAAAAATTACTTGTATAAGTAGTATCCCTGACTGTTTAATGCATTAGAAAATAGGTTTGACACAAAGCTTGTATGAATATGAATCAATTTTGGTTGCTTTTTCATGGTGTTATTACCCTGTTCTGATACTAAGGTGGATAGAATTTTGTAATTGTTCTGAAAGAAATCATAAAGGATAAAGAAATTTGTTACTTGCAATATCATCATATTTGTACATGACCTAATAGTCAATCATGACCTGTTTAAAGCTCTATTAATTCTATACAAATTGCAGATGTCCTCAATAAAACAGAAAAGAAAGTATGAACACAATATAGTAAATCATATATATTTGTCTTTCAGCTGAAAACAAATGCCAAAGCCATGCAAACCATATTTAGCCAGCCTGGTCCATCTAATAGTGTTATCAGCAAAGCGTAAATCAACTCACAAACCCTGAAGATTGTCAAATAACATTGTTCATTTAGGTGTAGGCATAATAAGTACATGTTCCATAATGAAAAGTACCATAACCTTTACATGAATGAATAATGATGCTACAAATCATGATTAATCGTGTCATTGATCATGATTATGCCATTGATCATCATTATCACATCTTGCTGTTAAACCACATCATCACACACAATGTATTCAGATGTCTCAGAAATGATACCAGTAGGCGTTATAGCAGTAAACTCTTCATAAAATACCACTTGCATCTGAGTCTTGTAACTTTCTGGGACCTTAAACATTGGTCCATGACCAGGTATGATATAGTCTGCAATTTGTAACATGCCAATACGATTTGCTTCTTGATTTTCTGGGTTTTCACTATTGTCTTGCCATATACTTGGCTCTCGTAGATCTTCAAAGCATTCAAATAAATCTCCTGTAAATCAAAATAAAAGTAAATTTTTAAACAAGAATGTGTCCATAGTACATGGATGCCCTACTCCCACTTTCATTTTCTATGTTACAGTGAATTATGAAATTGGAGTCAAAACTCTAATTTGACATTTAAACTAGAAAGATTACTGTAATTTCAGAAATTATTGCAATGTTTTTATTATTGTGAAAAATGCAACAGGATTATCATTGCAATAATTAAAACTTGCATTTGATATTTTTTATATGAATCAAACAGGAGTTTTCTGAATATCGCAAAACATAAAATCACATTTTAGTTTAAAATGCCCGCAAGAATTTCTGAATTTCAAGTACATCACAGGGAATATGTGTACTAAGTTTCAATTTGAACATTTGGACATCAACTTTATCCAAAACTACATTCCTTGAGTAAACCTTACCTGTTATAGCAACAGTGCCTTTATCTGTTTCCCTAACGATAACTGAGACATCTTTTCCGGTGTGTCCAGGTGTTGGTACTACTTCTACAAAGTCATCTATCTCATAGGGAATACCCTGAAATTTAATATTAAATAAAAACAGGTATCACACAAGAACTGTAAAAAGCTCCAACAATCAAAGCAAATTAAAAGTCTGAAAAGGATTAATTAACTTTGAGAAAAATAACACATGAACTATGTACAAAAGTCATGTACCATCATCAATACAGAAATGTTTCCACAAATCTATGAAAGGGAACTAACTTGTTAATTTTGCTGATAAAATGGTTATCCAATAGTTAGCTGACTTTTGGACCATGAAAATGCAGTTATGGTCAAACAAACCTACCAGACATTTGAGCCATAAAATAATTTTATACACCAAATATAGTTGACCTAATGTACAATGAGAAACAAATCTTAACTTACATGTAATGCTGTACAGTGAGCTTTAACTGCTTAAATCCACATCATATGAACCATGTAGGCTAGTTGTCTCATTGGCAATCATACCACATCTCCTTATATTATGTTTGTAAATTAAAGAGTTTAATGACAAATCCACCATATATCATGAATAATGTTCTGCTAAAATTAAGATAACTTGACTGCATACATTGTTCAATATTCAAGTATATCGAAACATTTACTGTATAGCATGTGAAACATTAATAGTAGTTAACGAGACAATTCTGGTATTCCCTAATCATGATAATATGATTCTGAAGAAATATAATATGCACCAACAGTCTAAATGAATGCCTTAACAGTTTTTTTAAGTTCTTCGTTTTCTTTGTGTTGCTGTATCATAGAGGTATAGTTCTAAATCTACTTTAGTTATTTTTTAAATATAATAATTGTATACTAAGTCGTAAAGTTAGACTTATACTTCAGATCAAACTCTATTGTTACCTTGTCAAATTGATGTAACATGTACTGCTCCCCAACACATACATCATAACACACTATGTGTACTGCATTAGTAAAAAGATTGTTGTTACCAACATGGTCTACATGGCCATGACTACACACTACAAAACTAATCTGTTCTGGTTTCAGACCATGCTTTTCTAATCCTGAAAAAAACATCTTAGAATTAGGCGATTCTAAAACTCAAGTATCATAAATGATCTTTTTTTTATATAGTTACATGTATTTTCTAATTTACCTTTTAACATAAATATATTGCTATCAGAAAAAGTTCTAACAACTGATCTATGAAAAATAATTTGGACAATCCTTAAAAAGTTCTTTGTTTAATGTTGCCTACCTTATAGGGTAGTGTAGGTAGGTACTAAGATAGGTTTTCTTTTCGGGGGCCAACAATATTAGTTGCATGTGTTAGACAAGAAAATGATGTGACACTAAGAAATAAACTAAGCACTGTTAGGAATCAAAGGGTCATGGTGTAAAATGTTCCCATTAGGATGCCTCACACAGAACAAGAATGTGTCCATATGATAAGGATGCCCCACAGGCACTATCATTTTCTATGTTCAGTGGATTGTGAAATTGTGGTCAAAACTGTAAAATGGCATTAAAATTAGAATAGAAAGATCATATCATTGGGAACATGTATTCTAAGTTTCAAGTTGATTGGACTTCAATTTTATCGAAAACTAACTTGACCAAAATCTTTAACCTGACAGTGTTCTCCCCAGGCCGCGACGCGCGACGCTATATTTCCTTCCCGCGACGCTATAATAATTTCAGCGACTCTATAATTATTTTCAGGATGTTATTTTTCTCGTTGGTATATATGGAAAAACCATGTCGGAAATTTTGAACTTTCATCTAATTACCGCTTATGATCATTAACAAATGCATCACCTTTAATTGTAATTCCTTCAATTTGGACAATAGAGGCAATTCAGAGTGATTAAATAGGTGTTAATTGCCCTTTGGGTGATAACTGATTGGATACGAATACCCCAAGCTGTCACTTGTGACATGATTAATACCACGTGGTCTGCAATCACAAATTTCGACAAGGAGACCAAATGTAATCAGAAAATCATAATAAAAATCTAAATATATGTTTGCAAAATGAAAATTCAAAGAAATAAACATTTTTCTCTTTTAAAAAGAGGCTGAGTGATTGTATCTTTTTATGACTTTCAAAATTAAATATAAGTATTACTTTCTTTCTCTTCCTTTTGCTTTTTGTAAATCGAGAGTGAAAATTTTGATTTTCAGCCAAATAAGTTTTGCACTTTCTTTAGAAAGTGATTATAATTGGCTTTAGTTTATGTTTCATCCATTTAATGCATTAAAAACAAAATATTCATTCCCAATCTCTTGTCAAACATTGTTTATTTTCATATTTTTCATTGCTTTCGGCGGCCATTGAATATTTTAGTGTAAACTACTGATCGGAACCGGACCAGATATGAAAAAAATCTGCATTTTACAATAATAACTACTTATACTCCAATTAAAAACTTTATTGTGAGTATTATATCTGAATCAACATGGGCAACTCACTTCAGTAACCGTGAGGCAATATGTACACTTATAGTAGACTGTCAAAGCTTCGCAAATCTGAACATTATACCGAACAACCCAGAAATACTTGGAAAGATTGAAAATATGTCCAGAATATACTGCTATGAAATTCACAAAAAGAGACTATCAGCCGAGATATAACACTTCCCTAGGTATCACAGCTCCCCATAAAGACACTAATGACAATATTTACCACCATGTGTCTATCTGATATATTTCATAAATAGTAAAATAGTTGCCGTTAAAATACTTTAGTGTGATGTTTATGCATAACTATTTAGAACATTAATATCTGCTTGCTTAACTATAATATACACCATACATGTGCAACGTTCTGGTGGAGGATTTCATTACAATTTGGAATAACCTGTGAATATGTTAACATTTTAAACAAGAGGCTCTCAAGAGCCTGAATCGCTCACCTTAATTTTTTTGGTTAAATCTCTCATCAATGATTATTTTGGCTTTTCAATTTATTTAAATGTTCTTTGAATTGTCCTATTTTCTTCAAAAGCAAAAAAAAAAATCATTTTCTCCTATGTTCTATTTTAGCCATAGGAGCTATGTTTCTTGACATACAAGGAAATAAAATATAAAATTTATACTAGATACTCTGAAACTCATTTAGCCCAAGTTTGGCTGAAATTGATACAGCAGTTTCAAAGGAGAAGATTTTTTAAAGTAAGTCAACATGATGAACAAATTGTGAAAAAAGTCTTTAAAGGGCAATAACTCCTTAAGGGGTCAATTGGTAATTTTGGTCAAATTGACTTATTTGTAGATCTTACTTTGCTTAACATTTTTGCTTTAACAGTTTATCTGTATCTATACTAATATTCAAGATAATAACCAAAAACTGCAAAATTTCTTTAAAATCATCAATTCAGGGGCATTATACCTGAAAAACCAGTTACCCAATTCGGCTGAAAATTTCAGGACAGGCAGACCTTGACCTAATAAATACTTTAACTTCTTGTCTTATTTGCTCTAAATGCTGGAGTTTTTGAGATATAAGCCAAAAACTGCATTTTATCCTGTGTTCTATTTTTAGCCCTGACGGCCATGTTTTTTGACGAAATAGAAAATAAAACACAAACTTTATTTTATACACCCTACTGATCATTCAGTTGAAGTTTGGTTGAATTTGGTTGAGTAGTTTTTTAGAGGAGAAGATTTTTAAAGTCAGCAAATATGTGACCCGCCATGACATTTGCAGGCTTATGGAGGTAGAACGTCATTGTTAGAAAAATTATAAACATGATAAATATCGAGATTCAATGAAATACGTATGTGTGAAGAAAAGATAAACACTTACGTTGGCTTCTTTTTTGCGGACGCCGAACTATACATCATATATAAGTTTTGAAGAAGTTTTACTTTATCGTGTGAAGTGAAAAATATTTGAATCTACATTTTAAATTGATACAAAAAAAATCAAATTTCTGCTTTATAGATTTCCTTTCATAAATGAAGTCTGAAATATATCCATAATAAATGCACCGTATCAAATGCATATAAGAGAACACCTACTTATAAACTGTTACGCGTCGCTTACTATGTATAGAGACATGCATAATAAATCTAAATTAAAAAAAGGAATTCTTAAAGCTTACTTTGATAAATTTTAAACTAACTTCATTTCAACAAGTTTAAATTAAATGTTCTAAAATAGAGCTACAAACAAACAAATACTGCTCTGCTCTAAAGTGTTTCTTTCATAAATGAAGTCTGAAATATATCCATTATAAATGCACCGTATCAAATTAATATATGAGAACACCTACTTATAAACTGTTACGCGTCGCTCACTATGTATAGAGACATGCATAATAAATCTAAATTAAAAAAAAAAAAGGAATTCTTAAAGCTTACTTTGACAAATTTCAAACTAACTTCATTTCAACAAGTTTAAATTACATGTTCTAAAATAGAGCTAAGAATTGTTTGCATTGCAGTAAATTTAAGTCTTTGAAATTTTATTCAAATACGCTATTCAACATCACTAAAAGCCGATAAATACAATAATTTTGTGTTTTATAAATTAGTGGCTTCAATAAATAAAAGTCGTCATAGAACAGTCTCATTTTCATACCGGTATTCGAAATGACTCGTTTCATTGCTATTACAACAAATATGTCATAATAACATGACATAGAGTTTTGTTTCGGAAAATTTTAGATAAATATACAAAAATCAAATTTTACACAATGTACCCAACTAAGCCTGGAAATGGCTAGTCACATATAGTTAACGGCGATTTTCTCACAATGACGTTTTACCTCCATAAGCCTGGATATGTCGTGGCTGGTCACATATGATGAACAAATTGTGAAAAATTGTCAGTAAAGGACAATAACCCCTTAAGGGGTCAATTGACAATTTTGGTCATATTAACTTATTTGTAGATCTTACTTTGCTGATCATTTTTGTTGTTTACCTTTATCTTTATCTATAATAATATTCAAGATAATGACCCAAAACTGCAAAATGTCCTTAAAATTACCAATTAAGTGGCAGCAACCCAACAATGGGTTGTTTGATTCATCTGAAAATTTCAGGGCTGATAGATCTTGACCTAAAGAACATTTTTACCTCATGTCAGATTTGCACCAAATGCTTTCGTTTTTGAGATGTAAGCCAAAAACTGCATTTGACCCCTATGTTCTATTTTTAGCAATGGCGACCATGTTTGTTGAGAGATCAAAACTTCGGATAAAATTTTTAAACTAGATACCCTAAGGAACATTCAGTTAAAGTTTGAAAGTATTTGGCCCAGTAGTTTCAGAGGAGAAGATTCTTGAAATAGTTTACGACGACAGTGTGTGCTCCAACGCTGGAGGGATTTACATAAAGAAGAAGAAGAAGAATATGCACAAATGGCACAGTAGACAGAAAACAATGATACCTAAAGAGAAAACTAAGCATTTAACAGACTCTTTGTTAGATAACTTTGTTAAAAATATATATCATTTTGATAAAAAGAAACAAGGGACTAATTCACTGAGTACCATGAACCAATATATGTCATAGGCATGATAAAGAAAAAGTTATTTAATTTAAATTTCATTGCTTTATGATCATGATGATAGTTTCTCTTCCCTTTTTTTTTTTTTTTTATAAGAACCAGTGTTTTTTCTACATATTTAGTCCAATTGTATCTATACAGGTTGCACTATAATAAACCATTCATTCATTTAGCTGGATAGGTAGGGTAACTGGAACCACACATATATTTTTATTTGGCCCAAGAGGAAAAAAATAATTTTCGAACTATAAATGAATATAGAAAACATGTAAACTGAAAATACTGTTATCATGGTTATAGTTTAATTGTATTCTCAGATATGAATTCAACAATATAGACACAAAGAATAGGGTGGAATAGAATATTTTATCCACCAAATAAGGGCCTATAGCATACAAACAATATAATACATTTTGTAATAAACAATTATAACATATATAACATGAAGGAAATAGAGAGTTGCCACGACGAGACAAATAACATTGAAAAAAAATAAATTTATTTTTTACGCCAAATGTGATGCTTTCCAAAATTTCTGGGGAGAACACTGCCTGAAGTGGGACAGACAGACGAACAGACCAGAAAACATAATGCCTATAAATTGGGCATTAAAAATCTATACATTTATCATAATATATTAAGACTGGTATGAAAAACTTATTTTGGTTTCTTCAATCTGATTCAGTTATGGTAGACTTCAAAATCTTC
The DNA here is from genome assembly GCA_019925275.1 of Mytilus edulis. Classification (NCBI taxonomy): domain Eukaryota; kingdom Metazoa; phylum Mollusca; class Bivalvia; order Mytilida; family Mytilidae; genus Mytilus; species Mytilus edulis. Next base: position 68,718,575 of record CM034350.1, read on the forward strand.
TGAAATTGTTATTTATGAAAAAAATTACCATCAAGTATTAACTGTTTGTCCCATGGATTTCCTGTATCCACCATTATATTCTGTGGACCTTTCAGCAAGGTTATTGTGCCTGCAGCTTTCATCAAACCTGCAATTACAGCATTAAACATGTTCAAGATGTTAAATGCATTGTTTTTATTTCATATTGAATGCCCGTCCTCAATGGTATTGGTTATGTATGTTAATTCTGTTAGCTAAAAAGACCTTAACAAGTTTAATGATCATTTTTTGATTCATTACAGACAGCAAGAATATTTACCTGCCATGTATTTATATACCTGTATCTAACAGGAAGATTGTCAGTAAAGGATTCATGCCATGTCTTTAAGTTGGTTATTTTTATACTCAAATGCAGTAAAACCAGAAATAAACTACAGTTTATGTACATGAACAAAATGGTGAATATGTATGCATAATGTGATAATTGGTTGCAGTAAAAAGTACCGTTATTGTTATTTGGTTTTCTTCAAGTTCTTTTCATATGTTAATCATGTGAATTAATGGGACACAGATGATGCATATATAACAATTATAAAACTATAAAGGGACATAACTCAAGCACTGTAAAAGTGACAATTCCCATATATTCCTACTTGATCCAAGTTTTGTGGTTATAAGCATAAGCATTAATTGTGTACAATGTACATGGTGTATAATCATGATAATTTCCATAATGTTCTGTTTTTGTTGAGGCAAACTTCAGTTGTAAAGCATGTAAAAGGGGCATTAGAAAGATAAAAGTGACACCAATTTATTAAAATTCATATGTAATTTGTGGTAATAAAAACATGATTTTTGAAACAATATAAATAAAGAATTACGATTACCTGGTCCATCTGAAACACAATATCCTTCCTTTAACACTATCACTTCATACATCTTTAAGTTGTCAGAGCTGGCCAGAAGCTGAAAAATTTACAGTATAAATAAGTTTAAATTACATAATTACAGTCAATGACGGTAGCATACATGTAGCTAAAGACATAAATCTATTGAAGCATAATATGACCAATTAACTGATTAACAAAATGTCTAAAAGGGATAGCTGAAATGAATGTACTAAATATCTAAATCTAGTGTGGAAACACAAGTATTATTTTTTAACATTATATTATATATACACTGTACGTGTAGTAATGTCTGTGCATAAAGCCTCGGTCACACCTTACCTGGTCCGAGAACACAATTAATTCGTAGTGCATTTCTTTTAGAACATAAATGAAAATTAAAAAATTCCCACCTGCGCTTTCTCAATGAAATTTTTACAGTGTGTTGTACTACTTTTGGGACAAATTATATCAAAATTATAGAAAACTTCATCGCCTCTAACTCAAAATATGGACAATTTTGTGTTTAGGGTGTCTTGAAATCTTTTGACAGCTTCCGAAGTGCTAATTTTTAACCTTTTTCAGCTGGACCAAATCACTACTTTTCTGTAAAATTCTGGACCCAAATTTTTTTACAGTGTAATTTCACCCCCCTACTTACAATTTGAGGCATTAAACATGGAGAAATAAATTTGGAAGAGGTATAAAAATTATTGGCAAGTAACCCACTGTTAACACTAGGGACTATATTCGTGAACAACGAAAATCAAGGGACGACAATTGTGGTCTCGGACCTAATAGGATAGAAAGAGTTGACAAATCTTAAAAAAACTTGGTATGACCAAAGCTTAATAAATTATAACACTACTTGCAAAGTTTCGTAACAATAGGATATATATTATAGACAATATGTTAAATTCTATACTCATCTTTGCGTGTTAAATTTTGACGTTAAAATTGAATAATTTCAACTATCAACATTTTGGGCTTTGAAAATTAAAATATTGCAAAAAAATACTTTTTAAATGCCCTAATATATCATTTATTATGTACTAAAAGCAATAGAGTACTCATTTGATTTATCAGAGTTAGCATAATTATTCAAAAGTCAAATTTATATCAGCCTGGGCCTAAAAATTGAGGTTTTTCAATGAAAGGGGGCCTTACATGAAGATGTAATATTTTCCAGCAATTTTAAATTTATGAAGCTTTTTGGTTATAAATAATCCTTACATATGTATTGAATGTACTTTAAATGGAAAGAAAAGTCACAAATAACATATCATATTAGTTTAAAAGGGTCTTAAGCCAAGTAAGACTGGAAAAAAATAAGGGTCAATTTAGGCCGTGCCACATATTTACATTAAAAAATGCATATTGAGGCTATAAGAAATAAAAAATTGTGTCTTTTTTATCATTTCTATACTCATGTGATATGATACAACAAATCTGAGCACAAAAAGGCTCTTGCAATTAACTTTTCTTACAGACAGTATGGTCTGATACAAAGATTTTTGCCTTTTTAATGAAAAACTTGATTGTAATTTTAGTCTCAACAGGCTTATATTTAAACCACTTGCTATCCTACAGAAGAAAAGAAAGATATTATGTGAGATGGAACAGGTACAATAGACATTGTAAAGTGCTTTTGATACAAATTTAGTGAGGTCTTTATTGTGGACTTCAAATTTTATGTACCAAGAACCCCACTTTTGACTTCATCCAAACAGGGCGTTAGACAAGGGTCATTTATACAACACATTTTGTACATATTGTCTGAGATAATCTTCTTTTCTGTAGATTCTGAGTTCAAAAACAAGTAAAAGAACTAGATAAAGGCATAGAAACACAAGTATTGACACATGAAAGCCTGTCAGATAGAAAGTCAGGATGCCATGTATGCATCAGTATTGAAAAAGCCTTGAAATGCCTATTTTGACCATAAAATGCCAAAATTGGTCATTTTTGCAGATATTCTATTAAATAAAAGTTTAAATCCTTTAGTTTCATGCTATTTGACAAATTGACACCACCAAATCATTTAGGGAAGATGCCAAAGTACAGATTCTATATTTACAGACTTCACCTCTTAGGTCCGAGAACACAATTAATTCGTAGTGCATTTCTTTTAGAACATAAATGAAAATTAAAAAATTCCCACCTGCGCTTTCTCAATGAAATTTTTACAGTGTGTTGTACTACTTTTGGGACAAATTATATCAAAATTATAGAAAACTTCATCGCCTCTAACTCAAAATATGGACAATTTTGTGTTTAGGGTGTCTTGAAATCTTTTGACAGCTTCCGAAGTGCTAATTTTTAACCTTTTTCAGCTGGACCAAATCACTACTTTTCTGTAAAATTCTGGACCCAAATTTTTTTACAGTGTAATTTCACCCCCCTACTTACAATTTGAGGCATTAAACATGGAGAAATAAATTTGGAAGAGGTATAAAAATTATTGGCAAGTAACCCACTGTTAACACTAGGGACTATATTCGTGAACAACGAAAATCAAGGGACGACAATTGTGGTCTCGGACCACCTGATAGCTCGAATGGACGCCTAACGGATAACTTTTTTTCAATCCGTTCATGTCTGTTAGACATCCGTTCTTATCCGTGAGAAGTCCGTCCATATCTGTTGCATGTCATGTAAGCATAGTTTTTATCCGTCGACATCCGTTCTGTCCGGTGGATTTTTTAAAACTATGAATGGACGTCCAACGGTTAAAATGTCTGTTGAACATCCCTTAGGCATCAGTTTTGTACGGTACTCGTCCCTTATGTTTCCGTTTTGTATCCATTATACATCCGTTGGAGGTCTGCAAGATAAATTCACCAATGGACTCCTACTGGATGTTTAACGGATAAAACAGATGAGAAACAAACTTCTACCGGACGTATAAGGGATAAAACGGATGATGAACGGAGCTGAAACTGTTAAAAGACAATTGAAAATTTCGCGTCAGAAATGCCAATTATTGGTATGTCAGATTTCTTAAGGTTCATGAATTCTTATTATTCATAATCAATTTCAGAGTACAGGCACGTTTTTATACAATCACACAGTTCTTATTCAGGCCAGACACTGCCCTTATGCGGAAGTTTGAAGAATAAACCAAACCCAGTTACACAGAAACATTTTGAATATTTATGCGATTTACATGTATTATTACCATGATTACTGTCGCCTTTGATTTTTCCGTATAGATCTTGTTCATCTGTTTTAACCGGTACGTTTCTGTTAGGTGTCCGTTTCATGCGTTACTACTCATTTGGATGTACGTTCAACATCCGCTCTGTCCGGTACATATCTGTTTTTCGTACGTTGCATATCCGGTGTGTGTCCTTATGCATCTGTTACATGTCCGTTTTATTCGGCCAGTACATCAACGGACTTCCAACAGATAACAATTTTGTCAACAGACAACTTTAATTTTCATCCACTAGGCGTCCATTCGTGCTAGGTAAGGTGTGACCGAGGCTTAAGAATGTGCTGGTTTTTTTCTATATACCGGTATATATATGCTGAAGTAACCTTTTCTGTCACTATCATAACTAACAATTTACATGATCATGATTATCTGACTATAGCAGAATACATTGTAACAAGATAAAACAAATAATTTTGGAAAGGATAACTATCTGTTCTCAGGTTCATCTTGAGTTTTTGCTAGTTCTTAGAAAATTATGTTTCACAAGATTTTGTTAATATCCAAACTTTGAGCTTTTGGAATTTGTCTGTCATTGTCTGTCCTGCCATGTTTGTCAGAAAGTGACTTAGTAAATGGAAAAAAAATAAAGATTGAATTCTTATGGTGACAAAATTTTCCACAAAATATTATATCATGAAATAAAAAATATTTTATATAGTTTATTCCTATATCATTTTTATTATCAATTAATTTCACCTTAATCTTAGCAATGCTGAGGTTTTAAAATCACTAAACATGGATCATCTGTGGTCATGGTTTACATTGACACTTTTCACAATTAAAGCAGCTATATTAAATAGAGGTAGATTTCATAATGGAGAAAAATGATTTGAAAAATATGAGAAAATATTGAAACAGAACAGTTGCTTTCAAACATGCATAGGACTTCTCATATTTTGCACCTCCACATATATTCAATAAAAAAATGCTCCTAATCCAGGACTTTTATACCAAGTCCCAGCCCCAATGCCAATATTACATGGCTGCAATAATGGTGAAGTGGCATATTCAACAGGTTAGGAACAAACCCCGGTACCTCCTATTGTGTGTATAGAGAAATCCCATTTCTATAGATGGATATATATAAATGATCTCTTAAAGAGGGAAATATTTATCGATACTGGATAACGGAATATGGCAACTTGTGCATTTTCTACTTATGACATGTGTGACAGTATCTTTCATCATTTGATGCACCAACTGATCATATGTACTTAATCTCTAGTTTACTTCTGGTCTGACTACATGTACAATCAATTGTTCATTATAATTGAAAGCTGTGATTAGGTAAATTCCACTCAGTTATGCCTCAATGAACACATTTCTACTGTTAGATTTAACATAAAATTAAGACTAAGAGGTCAACTGTCCCCATTGTTGTTGATTATGTGTTCAGAAAGGTACACAATACAATGAAGATTGCAAGGTTGAATTCTGTCACTTTAGTTTAGCAGAAAACTGGGCATCCCATTTTTAAGTAAAGTGCAAAACTTCATTCACTTGATCATGTTGATGCATATATATATGAATAATAATGCTATAGCTATATAGATTATAGCCAATATAACTAAAAAATGAACATTCACCATCTTCCTGCTTAAAATGCTGTCTAAACAAATTTAGTATCCCTCTATAACTGTCATTAACAATGCATTTTCATGCTTAACATGCTTAATTGACATGATTGAAGTCATTTTCTTTTGAAGTTTTTCTCTTTTACATTTGTAAATACCATTTTTTGGGAAGCACTAAATTATATATATACTAGTCAACAAAAGAAACGATACACGACTTTGAAATAAAATTTATCAAAAAGTATTAAATATAAAACAAAATGAGATACACTTTTTTAAAAAGCTTTCATTTGCAATGTATGCACATGTGATAATGAAAATCAAAACTTGTCGGAAAGTATCTAAATTCTGTGTAAACGATCATAGGGTGCAAATTAGTTTTGCGGAAAGTTGAATAAAAAATCGACACATAATTTTCTAAGTACTGAAAAAATTTCAAATTTGTTAAAGAATATTCAATATGCTAATTAAGTTATGTTCATGTTGAAACTAATGGTTTGAAAGATTGTTTTTTCAATTTTTTGGTGGAAAAAAGTGTTTTTTGAAATCTCAAAAAAATGCAAAAAAAAAAATTTTGATTTTCATCTAAAATCAATGGTTTAGATATGAAAACAACACACAGTAAATTTAGAACCTTTCAGATTAGTTTTAAGATTGTTACGGCTTTTTGAATATCACTTTACACATACTGTCTATTGTAAATCAGTTGAAAATGTATACATTTTAACAATTTCTCGTTGGGCCGAACTTTGCTTAAAAAATAAACGAAGAAACTGTATGATTTTTAAAAACAAATTGATGGCAAACACTGTATTTACCTTCAAATGAGAGGTTGGCATCATTAGTTGGAACTTCTGTTTTAACAATTGTAGTTTTATGTAAATTTTGTAAAAAAACAAACTTCGTGAAAAAAAGTCATGAAAGCAAAAAAAATGTTTTTTAAACGGATTTATATTTCCATAATGATTTAGTATTACCACCTTCAGTATTGGTCCAATGAACGGAAAACTTTATCTTGAATTTGAAAAAAAGTCTTGTATCGTTTCTTTTGTTGACTAGTATATAATGACAGGACGATTGCCCGGAAAGTGACAGGACAGTTAACTTGATGCGAAGTATATATTCATAACTTTTTTGTTTTTTGGTAGATTTTGTTAACCGTCTTGCTGCCAGTTGTTTTTCAGGGTTTCATTCCGTTTTGCCAGAAAATATGACAGATCAACATGACAGACATTAAATGTACATCTGTCCTGGGAACAGTATATCTAACGTTAATATATATGTTCCTGATCTGTCCAACAATGATGTCATTCAATATATGAAGTCATGCCATCATGACCACTCTATTTGGGACCCATTGAAGTAAAATGTAACACTGTTTAATCATTGGTCTTTTATTTGAAAATGATACAGCAATGAAGAGAAGCTTGCATTAAATTGAAACATGGACATGTGTGTCCCTCCAGCACAGTCAGTGTGGACACATGTGTCCCTCCGGCAGCAAGAGGGTTCATATTTGTAGACCTTTGAGATATATTATATGACAAATCAAACAAAATAAGTGAAAAAAAATATTGCTGACCGGACAGATTTCACTCACCGATAGATATATCATATCAAACAAGTGTAGCTGCGAAAACCAATGAAAACGTAGAGCTCTCTATTGTCCATTGATATTTTTTTTTTGCCATAGTCCGCAAATATCAAAAATATTTCGAACGCGGAACGGCCCTCATCAGCAGACGTCAAGATAATTTATCTAGACAAGATACAGAAAATATAATGTAAGTTTGCCTACCTGACATGTCGGCACGGAAGAACAAATAGTATGTGCTTGCTGAATAATACTGACCTTCTTAAATGGTGTTGCAACAGAAGCTTTACTTTCATATAAAGATTTAGCCAACTCTTTTCGAGAAAATTCTCGTTTCAGTTTTTATAAATAAATGATCGAATTCAAATTGCAGCATAGACTTATAACTTACGTACGTCTTAAATTAAACGCAACTAAGACTGTATTTCAAACTCCCGAAGAATCCAGTCGGTTCGAGAAAATTTTCTGATTGCCTTCGGTTCAGTTCAAGGTCAAAGTTCACAACTTTATTTATAGACGGAAATAACCTATATTTAGCATTTTGTCTTTACTTCACTACGCCTGGGCAAGGACGTAGAGTGGGGTGCTCATTTTCGCTAGATCTTTCCATGTTTTCTATAGTTTATGTTGAAGTCTATATGTTTTTGAAGTATACTGATATTTCTATATGAAGATAACTTCAAGTGCAACACATTCCTCAGCTTGAAACACAGGCACTTGTCTCAGAAAAAAAATTTCCTATATACCTTATTATAATAAGGTATATAGGATTTTTTTTTCTGAGACAAGTGCCTGTGGCTTAAAAACATGTTTGTTTGAAAATAATCATCTGTAAAGTTGGATTAAAGGGTGTCTGAAATTTCCAGAAATTTGGTCAATGGGGGACACATATTCGCCGTTTTTACACATCTATTTAAAAACCAAATAACTGTAGCTTTTTATAATATCTATTAAATAAATTTCCTTATTATATTATCTATAATAGATGAACAGCAGACATTTCAAAAGTGTAAAAACAGAAATTTAGGCCATTCAGTCAAAACATTACTAAGAAAAAAATCTTTGAAAATCCTGTTTTTCATTCAGGAAATTGACCGAAAATTGTTGTCCGTTTTTCGATCTTTTGTAGTAAGTGCTGTAATTTTGTTTAAGTTTAAAAAATAAATAATCTTTGTTATTAAATCATAATTTATCGGCATATTTCTTCCATTTCAGCCATCCTTTGAAGTGTTTACACCTCAAAATCATAAAACGGCGAAATTGTGTCTGGCCGGCGAATATGGGCCCCCATATATGTTAGGCTTTGGGCTTGGGTAGTGGTTCAGGAAAAAAATATATTCCACAGTCTGCAAAAGGTGCTTTGCTTTTAAGATATCATGATATTTCATAATGAATGGAAAGTGAAGACAATTTTGTATCAATTTATGATTCATTTAATATACAAAGTCAAATTATACAAAAAAAAGTATGGAACTTTTAAAGAGTATAACGTAAGGTATCTTTTTCCAGCTTGAAAATATGAGATAAGGTGGGGAAAACTATCAGAAATATATATGAATGAATCAGTCTAGTATACGAAAAGCCAAGTAACTTTTCACAGCCGAAAGTCTCATACTATAGACAAACATTTACCGTGACACACAGACATTTCATTTTTCCAACACACCCGACGAAACCCAACCATTATGGGAAAAGGTTAGAGTGGCCAGGGACACAATTTCGCCGTTTTATGACTTTTTGAGGTGTAAAAACTTCGAAGTCATGACGGTTCGGAAATGGAAGAAATGTGCCGGTAAATTATAGTTTTACAACAAATATGATTATTTTTAAACTAAGACAAAATTTCGGCACTTACCTCAAACAGAGACATATTTTCGGGCAATTTCCTGAAGGAAAAACGCGATTTCAAGAAGAAATTCTTAGTAATTCTAAATGTAAAGACACATTATTTATCCTTTTCTTACTCAGAATTTGCAATATAATTCGTGACCAGAATTCCACGATCAACATTTAATTGCACACCATTGGTAAACAGGTACATAAGAAAAATCGAATAATCAAATGATCGTTTATTACAAGGCATTATATTGAGGGTCTATTGAGTTACATTGCATTTTAATAGTGACATAAACGATTTCAGTTTTTTCTTCAATTTAGTTGTTCTTGTATTAAGGCTGCGTCCGTTTCTGACAGACTTTTGGTGATATCAATATTAAATTGGAATGTCTCATTTTTTACTCAAATATTTTTTCCTGTAATTTGGAAACATAAAATATTCTATTACCAAATGCTATTCTTCTCTTCTTTTCGTAAGTTATATTTTATGATTGTGTATCATGGCAGGTATTAAAATTTAAAGTTGGTTATCGCTCTTTTTAAGTTGAATGAATTCATTTTTGTCTGTTACGACCGAATGATGTCATGATGTCTGCTGAACACCAAATGGTTATGTTTTTAGGGGTCTGTAGGTGACCTTTTGCAAAGCGAAGTTTATGTCACTATCCAACATATCCTCATTTTCCAGTGGCAGTCTAATTACCCCGACATCAATTACAATTCCTATAACTATAGAATTTATTGCTAATTTGTTCATGTCCTGAACATGAATGAAATGTTTGCCACTGAACGTTACAATATTTAATTGCACCACCACTATTTTTTGTTTGTTTTGTTATTGTTTTTGTTTGTTTCTTTTTTGAAAGGCAAAAGAAGGAGGGACCAAGAGCAATTAATTGGTTAACAGGTGCTTAGAAAAATCGAATCAAATGATCGTTTATCAGAAGGTTTATATAATACTACATGCATTATTAACTCAATTTATATTTCATGTTTTTTGTCTAACGTATTTCTACTTTTCTTTTTCTTTTTTTTCCATTCTCTATTGCACTTGTGTGATAAAAAATCAATGTACTGATTATGTCCACTATTGGAAATAAAATATATCTTATATCTTATCTTATAGTGTTCCAACATTTTTATAGTTACAAATACGATCACAGTTTCTTTGGGTTTTTTTTATAGTTTTTTTTACTCTGTTTCTATCCGAGCCTTATGGTGATATTTACGTTAAATTGTAATGCCTTATTTTTTTAACAAATAAATTCAATCATTTTATCCAATTCAAATGCTCTTAAGTGAACCTGTAATTTGGAAAAAAATAAATATTCTTTAAAAGATACTAGTATTTCGTACTTTTTTTCATATATTTTATTGTGTATCATGTCATATAATGTTTATAAATTAGGTATGATATTTGTATGTTTGTGTATTATAACAAATTTGTATTGTCTTGGTATCAATCCTGTAATTTTGGATTTTAAACCAATAAAAATTACTTACTTACTTACTTACTGTAACGTATTAAAATTGGGTTATCTCTCTTATTCATACGTTAACTTGATGACAACAGTTATATATTAATATTTTTTTCTGTTTCGACTGATTGATGTCATGATGTCTGCTCAACAATAACACATATCATTTATCTTTAAAAGATGATAAATTTTAATAAAAAGTGCCGGCTTTTTGTCGAAAATAATGTTAAACATTGTAATATATAATACTGTCGAAGATGAGGCTCATTTTCTATTTGATTGTAACAAATTTGAGGATGATAGAAATTGTATGTTAGCTAGTATTGCACAATATAATTCTTATTTTAATCATATGAACAGTCAAAGCAAAATTATCTGGTTATTTAGTGTAGAAAATGTTGAGTTACTTAAAATAATATGTAATTTTATATACAAACATCTTCCTTAGTGAAGATTAGTTAAAGGAAATCTATGTGTGTATATACATTTGATTGGACATAGAAAATTATATTCATCTGAATATCACAAACATACTAGCCGATTAAAAAAAAAATAATAATTGTTAAGATATATTATTTATTCAAATGTTCTCTTATATCCTTGAGGCATCGTCCCCTGGTATCAACTGCATTCAAGTTACCTATGATGCTTCCTTGTTTGCTTTTGATACAGGTAGGAAAGAGACATTTACACACATTTTACATGCCTATGGCCCATAAGGTATCGCCCCCTGGTGTCAGCTGCCTTTAGGAAACCATAATGCTTTCCTATTTGCTGCTGACACAGGATGAGTCATGGACATGTTTAATTTCTACTTTCTTTTTGGCTAATTATTATATATTTAATTGATCCAACTTTTTGTGTACTATACATATGTGGATATCTATTTTTCTTTTTTTCTTTTTGGGCTGCTTGTTTGTTATCTATATCAACCACACTTGCAATAAAATGCATTAGTATTAAAAAAAAAAACATACTATAGATTCTTTATCTACGTATTCTTTAAGAACTTAAATAGTTCTCGTTTAACTTTCTTTTTTTTTTTTTATCTCATTGTTTGTATTGTATTATGAAAAAATTATTGATGTTGTAATGTTTATGCCCTTTGGGGCCCATAATTGGAAAATAAAATATCTTATCTTATCTTATACTCATTTTTACCTCAATTAATTTGAAAATATAAAATCTTCTGCACCATGTTTTTGTAATTGAATGAGTTGTTGTACTGGGTGCTTTTTATGTTAGTTCACCAGGTTCACAGGAATTTGACTCCAAGGTCTCAATAGCGTTCATATTACTCCTAACGATGATTTCCGTTTCCAAGTTCGACATATTGACTGTGCATTTTGATTTTTCGGAATACCATTATGATCAGAGATACTAATGAGCATTTAAAACTCCTAAGTCTAAGTAAATATGACGAAAGACACCACAAACCCCGCCAACCGGGGTTGTGCTTATGTAGTTCCTGCTCCATATATGGCATCCGTCGTATTCATCGTGTATACATTCATCCAGTGATACATGTACGTCGCATTTGTTGAAGCCACAATAGAGGAAAAGAGGACTGGATTGTAGTTACGACGATTGAAATATATCTGTGGACATCTGTGAAATATATATTCCATAACGGTCGATCAACTAATGATGGCGTACGTAAAACTTTAGAATGATAGATAACTTCAACTTCACAAATAAGAAGCAGTGATGGTGATACATGCATGGCTGTGTACATTATGTATATACAACTCGTCTAAACATTAACCAAACAATGTTAGACCTGTAAATTTGCTTTCGCATTTTTTTGTTCTTCCCTCGCCGGGACTTGAATCCATGCTACTGAGATATCGTGACACCAAATCGCCTGAACTGTAGCCGTCCCGCTAGACCACACGACCACCTGTTTTAAAAAAAAATTATTTGTATGTATAGAGACGATTAAAAAAAAATGTGTGTATGTGTTCAGCATTGATACTACGGAAGTCTTTTAGGGTAGATACGACAACTTGACTGCAGTCGCTCGGACTTTTTTTGTTGTTGGTAAAAATGATTAATCAAACTAGACTTCGTGAACTTTGCCATTTTCCGAGTATTTAATTTTTATTCGATAATTCTTTACTTATAAAGATATTTTTCGCTGGTATTTACTGATTGTCAAAGTCATGTGATTTTCTATGGTGGAGTTGACCATTGCGTTGAAAAAACGGCACTCGTTCAATCCACTATTTTCTACATTCCCCGGGGGAAACAATTTCGCCGTTTTATGATTTTGAGGTTTAAAAACTTCAAAGGGTGGCTGAAATGGGAGACATATACCGGTAAATTATATTATATAACAAATATGATTATTCTTTTAAAATGAGACAAAATTGCGGCACCTTATGAAAAATTTCAGTTCTTAACACCTTTGAAATGTCTGCCATTCATCTATAATGAAATTGATTTGATCAATGTTGTTTAAAGCTGCGGTTATTTGGGTTTAAATAGATGTATAAAAACGGCGAATATGTGCCCCCCCCCCCCCCCCCCCCATTGACAAAAAAAAAGGACATTTCAAACACCCTTTAATCGAACTTTTCAGATGATTATATTCAAACAAACACGTTTTCAAGCTTAAGAATATTTTGCATTCGAAGTTATCTTCATATAGAAATATCAGTATACTTCAAAAACATTTAGACCTGAACATAAACTGTAGAAAACATGAAAAGATGTGGCGAAAATGAGCACCCCACTCAGGAATATGAAAGTTGTTATCCATTCGTTTGATGCGTTTGAACTTTTGATGTGCCTTTTGATTTTGGACTTTCCTTTTTGAATTTTCCTCGGAGTTCAGTATTTTTGTGTTTTTACTTTTCATTTTGAAATTCAAATTACAGTAATACACATTGCTTATGCTGAGAATGTCATCACAATCAGGAAACCTTCAAAGTGACCCAGGATTGAGCAAGAAAGTATTGACTTCAGAAGTTCTATGTCACTATTCCACCAAACAGAAAGTAATAGTAAATACTCTATTATAGACTATTACACTCCGTCATGAAAAAAAAGTTCCACAATATTATTTACCTACGAAAATATGTTTAACCCTAAATGCCCCAGCCTATTTTATAAATAACAAAGTTGAATAATGATCCTCGGTCAGTATAAGCTTCAGAAAGATTTCAAGTCTCATGTACGAACCATTTGATTTGAGAAGGCAGTCTGAGATATTTGAGAAAAAAAAATTGACTCTGATTCTTGCCTTAAACAGAAATTCTGGCCGTATCTGGATTGAAAACAATAGTCTTGTCCACTTTTTTGCTATTAAAAACGAAAATTTCCAACAAAATTGTTTAACATGAAATGAACATATAATGAATAAAAACGGGCGTATTTTTTGTGACCGGGTTTGCATGTCTGACTGGAATGTCTATTTCGCCGGACTTATACATATTGAATACTTTTTTTCAAGACAAGACTGTAACCTGCCTGCTGGGTGTGACCTTTATGTGTCTATTTGTCGACCGTCATTCACAACTTCGTTGTCATTTCAGACACTTTCGTAGTCTTTGATGGATTTGGAACCCCTCACTTCGGTTCCCTAAGTTATGTTGGGTGAAACATATCAATCAAATATTTTGATAATAACTGCTTGTTTGTCTTTTTTAACTCGTGTAAGTCGTATTGTAAATTTCATCGAATTTCCATGTATATTTTTTACTGACAAGTATATATCAAATATATCAGTGCATAGCTTAATTTGGATCAATACTATCATTTTATGATAGACAATTAATAGGGAGAATATACAGCATAAAAAATGTACAACCCTTACACTTTACAGCAACTATAAAATATACATGCGCCAAGCCAGGAACCGTTTAATGTTTTTTAGGCCAAAAAAGGTCCCAAAATTTTTTCGCCTCGCTTCGCTCGCCCCCTTTCCAAAATCCTGGATCCGCCCCTGCTTTTTAAGTATATACTTACTTGAAGCAATGATTTCAGGCAAGATTTATAAAAATGCAATTTTAATGATACTTATATGAAATAAATAATGGGGATAGAACATGTAAATTATGTCATTTCATTAATCATTTTTATAACATTATATGCAATTGAATGTACGATATCGCGAATAGTTTATTATTACCTCTTGGGTGCCTCAGTCTACAACTTACTGTATATATACAATGTACAGGTAAAAGGTCATACTTATATCCGGTTTCTATATTTATTTACTTATGCGTCACAGGAAATTTTACGGAATTCCCACATTTATATAGGACATTCATTTCACAACATGTCAGCAGTTTAAAAGTTACCACGGCAATATTTTGACGAAAAATGTATTTTTTATGATTGATAATTCAAAAATGCCATCGCCGATTAATGGTTACCACCAAGACGAAACAGTGAAACCAGTAACTGAGGTAATGGGTCGCGAAAATATCCAACCGACATCTGCAAGACCTACGTTTGTTCGACAGAGAAGTAATGTTCAGAAAGTTGAGGACTGTGTGGAAGATTCGTCAGACGGGACCGATGGCACTAAGCCACATAAACCACATACACTAGAAACGAGTAAAGGACGTTCAGAAACTGCAACAAAAAATGTACATTTTGCCAACGGCGATATCAGCAATGGTGCTTGTGGTTCCAATGATGGAATTGACTATCGACCACCAGAAACACCAGACGACGAAGAAACTTCACTTACAGACGATAAACAAATCAAAATAAGACAAAGACAAAAAAAGAAAAAACAAAGGCGACAGCATTGGATAGCAATTTGTAGTTGTGGTTTCTTTATTTTCTTATTAGCTGCTGGAGCATTATCCTTTGCTGTGTATAGTCATGTCCATCAAAAACAGAGTCCAAACCACAATCATGGTGTGTTGTTTTGTTATTCTTGTGATATTGTCAAAGCCGAAGACATCATTACATATAAAGAAGACTACAAAATGTGTTGTGTGGGAAAAGATGCCAAACTGAGAAGCTCTGAAGTTAAGGTATGTGGTCTTTTTAATGCATAATAACTAGTATGAAGCTTACATATTGATACAAAAAATATTCACATAAAACAAGATATCAAAGTCATATGATAGATTTGAAGATTAAGGATTTGGTTCAAATGAATCTAAATTTTTTGACTTTTGATATAAGATATGTATTATGTATCATGTGTATTAGATGTACATATTAATGTTATATCAACTTTAATTGTGTATTTTACAGTTTTATAGAAATGCAAAAAAAAACTATGAGACACAAACAACCAAAAGATATCTTCGTGTCTAGACTTTTATGTTCTCTTAAGTTAACAAACGATATATTATACAAATAAACGCAAAATACAAAACTAAACCAGCAAGGAACATGTAATACATGCACTGATTTATTGAACAACAACATTGTTACAGATAATAATTTGTTAACAAACATTTCATTCATGGTGTATTATTTCCCATTCAAAACAACCTTGTCAGTTGTTATAAGTCACCATACAAGTTATTTGTATTTATTACCTTGTCGTTATTTTAATGTCAGTGACATATTTAACACTTGTTAGGAAGCAATTATTTAAAATCTTCTACCACTTTTAATTGTTATGAAGAAATCGGTCAAAGTCTTCTAACAGTTGTTTATAGGGAGCAATTATTTTAAATCTTTTATAGCTTGTTTTGAAGAAAAAGAAAAAGTCTTCTAACACTAGGGAGCAATTGATTAATCTTAGTTCTATTTGATATCATATATTTATTTAGCTCAAATATATTTTAAATCAGAAAATGAAAAAAAATCTTCTCATACATATAATATTTGCATAAAAGAAAATGTCAATATTAAAAATTGTTATAACTTTTTTTTTATAGGCATCACCAATTACTGCAGAGATAGAAGAAGGAAAAGGTAATTCAAATAAATACCTAAACCCCAACCTAATAATGGAATCAATTATATTTAGATTGATTATTATATAATCATTCATTGCGTGTCTGTCGGTACTGAAACCCCATACGGCTATTAAAAAAACTGCGGATAATATTCCTATTGTCTTTAAAAATACAAATTAACAATGACATTTCGTAGAATTGTTTATCCCAAAATTGAAACAATTGTCTTCCAGGTAAATTTGTCTAAGCAATACTGAGAATATGCTTGTCATTATAAATTATTTTTCTGCAATAAATATACAACCTTTCTAACCTTACCCATCAGACAAACATCAAATGTTAAGAAATATGCAAATGTATATGAAAAGATTCCCTTTATTTGTTGTACTCAGAAACTATTTCTTTCATTTGTTGTACTCAGAGAAAAAAAAATCCCTTTATCTGTTATACCCCTTCATCTGTTGTATTTGGAGAAAAAAAATCCCTTTATCTATTATACCCCTTCATCTGTTGTACTCGGAGAGAAAAATTCCTGTATCTATTATACCCTTACATCTGCTGTACTCAGAGAAAAAAATCCCTTTATCTATTAAACCCTTACATCTGCTGTACTCAGAGAAAAAAAAATCCCTTTATCTATTATACCCTTTCATCTGTTGTACTCAATTAATTCTTTTTTGTTCTAGAAAAAGAGAGCCACCGAGTGCAGTTCCAAGAAATTAGTATCGATGTAGACCGATCAGAAGGAGGTTAGTTATTTGTTATCGTGATATTTACATATTAAATAATTCTTATGTAATTGATAGTATGCTATAATATGTGCAAGTCATAATTAATCTCTTTAAAAAGTGTTTTCTAGATAGAGATGAAGATATCACATAACAAAAAGTTTACTTAATTTTGAACAACAAAATCATCGACTGAGACAATTTAAAATACTACAGTATCAATTTTCTTAAAAACGAGAGTGTATATCTATGACGTATTTACTGGTGTATATATATGTACAGTGAAGATAACTTCTTACCCCTCATTGGAACTGTCAGAATAATCTGTCATAGAACATTTTAAACAGTTCTACCCTAGATCTGGTCTAAGTAAAACTGTCAGAATCAGTACTAGATAGGACTGTCTAAAACTTTGTAGGTAGATCTGTCCGAATCGGTTCTAGTCGTAGAACTGTCAGCAGAACTGACCAAATCAGTTCTAACCGTAGAACTGTCAGCAGAACTGTCTAAAACTGTTCTAGCCGTAGAACTGACGAAACCTGTCAGGATTGTAAAACAGTTCTAAATGACGTCACTGAAATGTTAAACAAAAATATTTTATATTCTTTATTGAATTATTTATATCACTTGATATATATTTAAGAGAAAGAGTTTATAAAACTGTTCTATGTATAGAACTGACTAAATCAATTCTAGCCGTAGAACTGACCAAATCAGTTCTAATCGTAAAAAATGGAGAACAACATGTTTAATAATTTCTTGCGTCCGAAGTGCTTTTTTGGATTTACCTTCATCAGAAAAGCTCAAAGCAAAACATTTGAAATCTGAAGATGTATAAATCGAAATGTTCTAGTGGTAAAACTTATCAATGATTTGGTCAGTTCTAAATAGAACTGTCTTAAACAGCTCTAGATCTAGGTAGAACTGTCTATATCAGTTTTAGGTAGAAGTGACCAAATCAGTTGATTGACACTTCTACATACTGTCATAGAACAGTTCTCCTGACAGATTCTGACAGATTTGATGAGAGGTTAGAAGTGATATCTACTGAATAAAAATTGTGATCTCCACTGAATAAAAATTGTGATATCCACTGAATGATTTCTGTGATCTTAATATTCTAAAAAAAGCAAAAGTGAATAATATAATTAAAAGCTACTAGTCGCAATATGTAATGATAGGTCGTTAGCTATTTTTACATGAACATGATTATTATTATGTTACATTCATAGTTTAGAAAAAGTTGAATGGAGGAAAAATTGATGTTTTGTTTGCCGTTGGATAAAAACTGTATAACTGACTAGCGGTTCTTTCGATTACTCATAATTATGTTTTCTCTTCAGAATCCCTGGGTTTTAGAATGTTGTCTGCAGAATCTTCAAACAACCCATCATTTTTGAATTTGAGGAAAACTGCAAATACGGAGATTTTAATCAACGAATCTGGTCTGTACATGATGACAATGACACTGACGACACGTGCGCCAAGATCCGAAACAACAGGTACTTACTACCGATTTATGGCTTGTCTGAAATTCCAAAATGACAATTACCAAGATGACGAATGTCGTAAAATAACTCTCCTTCCCAATGTTGGAGACCCATTTGAAATTCATAAAACTATAAACCTGAATAAAGGAACAATCATACGCGCAACATCCACAAATTTAGACTTATTGGAACGCAATGTGATTTTAAACAAAATGCAAATTGTTCAGTTGCACAAATCTTAAAAACGTTTGACTGTATTTATTGTAATACTATAGTGTTTAGTATTTTGTTTTTGTTTTCAATACTAACTCAATGACATTGTTACAAATAGTACTTGTTACTTATTGACATGCCATTCATAGATCCAGACAAGTTTTCCCCATGTGTATAGGTGCTAAATTGGGATAAATGAAAACGGCCTTTGAAAAATGCTATTCCTGTAAAATGTCCTCAGTTAATTTACTGTCCTCTTCATCCTCAATGATTGATATTTGTCTAAACAGTTACATATTTTAAGTTGACAATTAAAATGTGTCAATGTGTTTATCATGATTTTCGCCTAGTAAGTAATAATGAAATGAATTTAAGATTTTGAGCATTTTGAGGCAAGAAAGTATAGAAAGAAACGGAACATAAGCACATATTTTAAAATTTTCATTTTGGTAGGACGACCTTTATGATTTAAACAGGTTTCTAATGATGCAAATTCGCTTAATTCATATTAATAATGTTAAATTAATACTGTTTTATTCAAAAAAATAAATTGATGTTTTTTTCTTCATTTTTCTTTGTGTGTGTTGTAACAGTTAATTGTACTTTTGTTATTTATTTCCCCTCTCTTGCTTGAATATTTTCAAAGCAATATAGGTACGCCCATATTATAAACTTGAAAGTGTAATTGCAATGTCAGCTCCAATGGGCATGTGCATTTTATTTATTAAAAGTCCATGCATCTGGTTACAAAATTTCATATACGCGAAGATAACTTATGTCATGATTAATATTATACACCACATTTCTAACTGATCGTTGAATTGATTACACATATGTAACTATACTTAAATACTCATTTTAACCAAGTTTCATGAATATTTATAATCTCTGCATTTAAAACACGTTATCTAAAGCATTTAGGCTTATTGTGTTAGGTATGTGCTTGACAATCATGATCTTAAGAACTAAGCAGAAATAAATGAATGATTAAGAAGTCTTCCAAGTAACAGATTGCTCATTTTGTCTCAAGAAACATTCTTTTTTTTATTTAACCAGTTTACAACATTCTATAGTGGATTTTTTATATCTTAAAAAAACAACAACAAAAAAACTGCATTCTGTGAAGAATGTTTTTTGTTCATCGTTTCTCACAGAAGATATTGTAATAATTTCATATTTGTATTTGTCTGTATAAGTATATTTATATGTTCTTCCAACATGTAGATGCCATGATATTATCTGTGATATAATTATTGTGTTGTTATGGACAACGATTCCATTTTAATACTCGCCAAAACTGAATCAGCATTGAAAATACCATACTACATGTACTAGTATTGCCTCATTAAATTGTCTGTTTAAATTATTTTAAGCTCCAAGTTTGTTTTTTTTTTTTTTTATATATGTGTAAATAGTTTGTTTCATTTTTGTTATATTTGCTTGTAAATTTATAATATTGAACTGGGGTGTACACATGCAGTTGCCATCTCGGATCTCAAATTGTTGAAAGATTTTTATTGAAATTTTCTGTCAGAGTTTAAACAAAAATGCTATTCATTTGCATGCATTTTCATTTATTAATAGACATATAAAATTAAGGAAGTTATATATTATCCTGAAATTTTACGTAATTCGTTTTGTTAAGAGTAAATGTGCTCGGTTATTTCCTTTTTTCTATTTATTTCAATGACAACTATCAAAATTGTTTCAACAATTTCCTGCCTTTTCTTTTCTTAAAAAATTAAAATAAATTTCCTTATATGTATATTCTATTTCATTGAAATTTGCTAAACCTATAACATGAGTTCATTGCTATATTTGGACTGCATTGTTTTATAAGTTAAGTAAACATCAGAAAATGTTATATTGTTTTATTCTTAAAACCCCTTAAAGATACAATGTTAAATGAGTTATTATTTATACTGGCTGCAAAATATTTGCAGCTTAATCTTCATGTGTGTCAAGATTGAGATTACTTTTTATCTATGCAAATTGTAATCAAAATATTATAAAGTTTGATATTGAGAATGATGTTAAAACATGCAATAGTATATATTAAATCAACTTCATACCATCTTGTCCAGAATATGCATGACATATTTGTGACTGGACGTTAAACAAACAATTAATAAATCAACGTATAATATTACAAGGTTAATTTTATTATTTTATCTTACTTATCACATTCAAGGTTGTATGATATTAAGCCCAAAGATACATCATAATTGTGTAACCATAAAAAGAGCCTTTTCATTATTTCAGAGAATAAGAGCTTTAATTCACAAGTGCATACGTTCGTAAAACATTCAGATGTGAGCTTTTGAATTATATCATACAAAGCCAGTTGACATAATACAAAAGATATTCATTTGTAGAAAATGTCATAGTTTTTGAAAATCATTTATTGAATTTGTTTTATATTTTATTGATATATGAAATAAAAAAATAATAATTTTAAGCGAGTCTATTGATTATTGTTGTGAATGTCCATAGATATAAGAAGATGTGGTATGAGTGCCAATGAGGCAACCCTCCATCCAAGTCATAATTGTAAAAGTAAAGCATTATAGGTAAAAGTTCGGTCTTCAAGACGGATCATTGGTTCACAGCTAGCTTTAAATGGTACCACAAATGAATAGTGTAAAACCATTCAAACGGAAAACCAACGATCTAATCTATATTAAAAAAAATCCGAGAATCACTTATGGACCACACCAACAAACTTAAACCACTGAACACCAGGTGTATACTCATACCTTAAATGCAGATGTACAAAAGTAAAAGATGTGGTATGATTGTCAATGAGACAACTCTCCACAAAGGACCAAAAGACCAAATGACAGAACAATAAACAGCTTTATAGGTAACCGATACAGACTTCAACAATGAGCAAATATAAAAAAGAAGATGTGGTATGATTACCAATGAGACAACTGTCCACAAGAGACCAAAAAAAACAAAGACATTAACAACTATAGGTCACCGTACGGCCTTCAACAATGAACAAAGCCCATAACGCATAGAATGCTTTAAAAGGCCCCGATATGACAATGTAAAACAATTCAAAGAAAAAACTAACGGCCTTATTTATATAACAAAAATGAACGAAAAACAAATATGTAACACATATACAAACGACAACCACTGAATTACAGGCTCCTGACCATGGCATGATTGCCAATGAGACAACTGTCCACAAGAGACAAAAATGACTCAGACATTAACAACTATAGGTCAACATAGGTCAACAATGAGCAAAGTCCATACCACATAATCAGCTATGAAAGACTTCAAAATGACAAATGTTAAACAATGTAAACGAGAAAACTATAGAACGTTCTAATTTATGTTCAAAGTATCGAACCAAAAAACATAAATGAAACGCTACAACAAACGACATCCACTGAATAACAGGTTAGTTAGCGCCAAAACCCCTTGGACAATGGTGCAACGAAACAACACACGAAGAAACTGTGCAAAAATATAAACGATAAACAAATTTTAGAAGCAGCAAAACAGAACAATCACTCAATAACAGGTTCCTTATTTAGTACAGGCACATAAAGAATGGATGGGACTAAACTAGTTTGAAGGCACTAACGTTACCAAAACATGGTACAGTGGTGTAACAGTACAAAATAAGAACAAACTACTAGTATATTAACATCAGTTGGGAAAGGCTTAACTTATTAGATGAATACAAATACAAAAACATCCAGCAAAACTACAGAGTAAACGTGGCCGGGTACTTGTACATCCCAACAACAAAAAGACACTATTTACAGATCTGAGAGTAGTACTCGCAGTTACTGACAGCCAATAAAAACTAATAAAAACCATACATCTATAAGAGTGAATTTTTCAATCAGTACACATCAAACATCAATGGAGTTAGTGTAAAGACGTCATCTACAGTCACCTTGTGGAAAGTCAACGCATAGTCGTCGGCAGATTGTAGATCCATCCGTACATGTGCATTTATATGTAACACTAATATTTAGTTTTGATTTTAATTTACTGATAACGAAATCAATTTTAATACCAGTCCAGTAAAAACTATTGTAGCGAGAAAAAAAAAATTGAAAATGGTTAGAAGTGTGCGCTGTTTCTAAGATTTTGCCTTGCTTTACTGTACAGTTCAAATATATTGAAGGACAATAATATGAACGGATTTTGTGTTCAAATTTCACTATTAAAATAAGAAGATGTGGTATGGTTGCCAATTAGACAAGTGACCACTCTTACAGAAGAAACAAAATGACGTAGAAGTTGACAACTATGTAAGTCACAGTACGACTTTCAACAATGAGAAAAACCCATACCGTATAGTAAAATATATAAAAGGCCATGGAATAACAACTGTAAAACATATCTCAAAATGAGAAAAACTAACGGTCTGATTTTAGTACGAATAATAAACGAAAAAAGTATAATAAGTACAGCAACGTGAAATTTTATTGAGAGTATGACCAATGAAGGAAGTTTCTAAACCGTGGATTTTAGTCTTGGTAAGTTTAAGTCGACTCTTCATAAGTTTTCTGGAAACTATGAGAACTTGAGGGACGCGTTACAATATACCTGTGGGAGAGATGACCACGGATATAATAGATAAGTTATCGTTACGGCAATCTTCCTTTGCCGTATTGTTTAATCATTTGTAGTGAGGTAATCGAAGGATACCTCTAGTAGAACAGGATCTTCTTACTTCCGGATCATTTTAAGTTCATCCCAAATTGGCTTCGTATTGCTCAGTCTGTAGTATTTTGTAATTTATCTTTTGGATTGTTGATTTTGTAGACTTGGGTTTTTTCTCACGGTCATGTTGCTGTCCAGATTTCTTTTATCGTCACTTGGAATCTTATTACTACTTTTTTCTATAAAGTTAGAAGTAACTGCTGTAGCTCTCTGGAAATAGCAATTTTAGATAGTCGTTTTTTTCAGACTTATGTTTTTCTCATGATTATGTTGCAGTCCAGATTCCTTTTATCGTCCCTTGTAATCTTTTGACTTTTAAGGTTATAATGTAGTTAAATAGTAGGGTTTCTGTGCTAGTTCTATATATATATTTCCATTTTTACGTTGTTGGTTTTGTAGACTATTAACTTTCTCATGATCTTGTTGCGGTCCAGATTTCTTTTCTAGTACCTTGGAATTTTCTTACTTAAAAAAGTAAGGTTTGTGCGCTTGTTCTTTTTCTATACAATTCCTTTATACATTGTAATTTTGTAAACGGATGTTTTTCTCATGATCTTGTAATTGCGGTCCAGATTTCTTTTATCGCCCATTTTAATAATTGGTATCTTATTACTTTTACTAAAGTAGTATATTTGGATTCTGATCAAGATATATTTGTATATTGTTCCTCAGTGGAAGCACGATATTTTTTCTTTAAATTTGCGGTACTTTCCCTGTACTGACTGCAGCTAAGTGTTCTGGGTAATTTATTAAGTCAAACAACGCATGATTCATACGAAACTAATGCTTCTATCCAGTCCCAGCATTTTAAGTTAGTCACAACTTTTCATTGTGTAAAAGTTCTATGCGTGTATTTAGACAGATTCTTTTGTATAAACAATAATGTAAGGAAATCATTATTATTAACTTAGGATACTCGTTGAAATATTTCCGCTTAGAAATTTGAATGAAAATAATTACCGAAAAAGGACTTAACATAAATAGAGATACCAATTGGAAGTAGTCCAGTTTGTATCACTGTTAAGTCCTTTTGTTGTATTACGCCTATTAGGTTAATGGGGAAACACCTTGTCATATATTAATCGAAAACACATACATTGTAACCCCAGGGATAGGAACTGTTCACAAAAGATAACGGAAATTACTTCCGGTTTGTAGATGATTCACTGTTTTGTTGACAGATTGTTATCAAGATCATTCAGTATTACATTTACACGTTTTTGTACTTTGTCCTTGATTTTAACCACAACTAGATATATCACATTTATATTCTTCTGGACCAGAAAATGAATTTGTTTACATTATTGGACCAAATATATCATCACTGTGTAAAATTTGTACTGAGAAAAAAAACAAAAACAATTGAGATTAATATCTTTTGAGACCGATTCGGAACTTAAATTGTTTTTTAAACGTGTTATTTGACAAAAAATATAATAAGAAGAAGACATAAAAAAATGCGGAGAAATTGCAAAAATGTAAATAAATATAGTATAAGATCATAGATTTTTGGGTACCATAAAATAAATTTGTTAATGTGTTATTGGACCAAAAATTGTGGAGTAATTGCAATACAAAGGGATGAACAAACGTTTTAAATGAATCACCTTAGATATTCAAAGGGTTGACTCGTGTCTAGAAATATGGACCCACTGGACGCCTCCCATCCGTCTGTAAACCTCTTTAAAGTGAACATGGATGTTTTATTAGCGATGCGGAGAGGTATAGATACGCAGCCAAGTCCAATCAAAATGGGAAAAAAACTTTGGAACAACTCCTAGGTAGACTGTTGCAACGCAACATCTCTGGCTATCAAAGTTACTCTCTTTTTCAAAAAGCACACCTTATCTCCCCATCTCGATCGATCTACCTTACAGACCATATACATATATTGTTTTGATTATTCTTTTTTCTTCTTTTCCTTCTTTTGCTTAAATATGCAGGACATATTTGCCACTGAACATAAGCATCCATTATTCAATCAATCAAGCATAACGATTGCGTGTTATCTTATGTAATGTAATATAACACAAACTGCCCGGTATAACAGTTTTACGTATACACTTTATAGGCTTACTATATATAGTGTTAAACTACATTTAACATAAACTATATGACATTGATATAAGTAAAGATACATTTATAACTTGGGATTTTACGTGTGAATCATTTGATACGATACAATTTTACTATCCGTACTGCGTTGTTCCTATCATCACTGTGTACCTTGGCAACCTAGAAATTTATAAAGTTGACCGAGTTCAAAAATGTAACCGAATTCTTTTATTTTACTTTTAAAAAATAATTCGGATGTCCAAACTAGTATGATATTGCAAGTTACATTGATGTATCATGATGCAGGTACCATAAATAAAGATCACTCTTCTAGTACCTCTATTGAACTTGCTTGGTATGGTGTCTTATTAGACCTAATATTCGCCACTGGACTTAAGCAACAACAATCAGTCAGTTAATTAGTTAATATATTATTACCATAACAAACAAAAAAATGTTTCCTTGCAAATATCATGTAATATTTGTGATAAAATATAAATTATAATAAGCTGTTGATTTACAATAGACTGCTGGCGTAATTCGCCGTTTCAGAATGTGATACATTCTTGGCAATTTGTACAGAATCGTACACCAATTCGTTGTGATTGGTGTATTTTTTTTAAACAATGTATATTCGAATTATGACATAGCGTTATTTACATTTTGGTGTACGAACAATTAGATTACCCATAGTCCCTCAGATTCTGGTTAATATTATGGCTTTGGGTTTTAAATCTTTCAATCTTATCAAAATATTGATCTCTGATTTCGTTATACTACATATGACTATAACGAAATAAGACATCAATATTTTAATCAGATTGCAAATTTTTATGAGAAATACTTTCTCTGTTCTGACTTGTCTTCAGTCATCCCAGCAAATTATGTGACATATTAACTTATATTTTGAAATTGTGCCAAAAGTGATTAAAAGCCTTATATGGATCTTGTTTCGTTTAATAAATACTAATTTTATCTTTTTATAGATATCATGTAAATGGGTCTCTATTTAGGAGATAACTGTATTGTATTTTAAGCTCCGACGGCATCAATTGGGGATTTGATGGTCGCAAATTAAGTTTACTGGCGACGCGTTAGCGGAGACAGTAAACGGGTATTTGCGACCATCAAATCCAAAATTGATGCCGTCGGAGCTTAAAATACAATATTGTTATCTCCATTCTAATGAAACTGACAGAAAACAACGTTAAAACACGTATTTAAAATCCGTCATATGCCGTCTGCGCTTGCGCGTACGTCCCATAGCATCAATTGTCAATTGATGCCATGTAAGAAAGTGACGTTATCCAATCAAATGAACGTTACAAACGTTGTTGCATTAGAATCTGTATTCCTTGTTTTTTGTCTATATATATTTTATTCTTATATATTTTAACATCCCACAATTTTCTATTCTTTATTTGTTCGACTATATATTTTCCTCCTAGTGGTCATCTGTCGTGACCTATAGCTGTTACATACTATGCCATTGGGTCTCTGTTGGAGAGTTGTCCCATTTGCAATTATACCACATCTTCTTAATTTATTTTCATATATATGATCTATTTGGAATTACAAGGTTAATACTACCCCTTCTTGAATCTACCTTCGTCCTCTGAGTATCGAGACTAGAAGATATCGTTAAGAGAGGCATTCCCCATACGCAGGTGAAGTTGTGATCATTCTGTGAAAAGGGGATTCTTATAAATCTAGTAAAGAATAGACTAGATTGTCATTTTTTCTAAGATGGTGGTTCTTTGATCCCCCTCTCCACATAATATATTTATGAAATCGAGTAAGTTTTATGGATTGGTAATGTAGAGAACTGTTAAACACAAGTTTGTGACATTAACTTGTGTTTTGTTTCTTTTCATTTGGAAAAAATGTGCTGATTTGCATATTATGCCAACACAGTGTTCACGTGTTTGATCGTTTCTTCAAGTATTGGAAGAGAACAATCATACAAGCGATACATTTTCAACAAAATCTTCGAAGGAGTAAAAAGAAATTATACCGAAAATCTAAATTCAAATATAGAAAAAAAACACAGTGTAACCAGTTTAACCAGTTATCAAAGGTATCAGGATTATAATTTAATACGCCAGACGCGCGTTTTGTGTACATAAGACTCATCAGTGATGCTCAGATCAAAATAGTTATAAAGCCAAACAAGTACAAAGTTGAAGAGCCTTGAGGACCCAAAATTCAAAAATTCAAAAAAATATTGAAATGAAAACAATATACATTTAAGTCATTTATGAAAAGAGCAAGGTTTTCCAAAATGTCTAATCGACAATTTTCCATTACTTACGCAATATCTTAACCTATTAATTATGATGACAATACAGAAATGAAATTATATCAAGAGACGGATGTAGAACTATAAGTACATGTATTATATCAATGAGTCCTCGGAGGTTATTTAATATTTTTAAGTATGTGGTTACAATGTTGATCCGATCTAACAGATAGAATCTGAAATACAGGATACCATATCTACTATAAATAAAAATATTTAGTATGACCACCATGAAGACTACTTTTCACCAGAGTCCGAAATATATCGATGCACACACTTATAGGTCACCAATGACGTTTTACAAAGGGCAATATCGATATAGTGTAGTCACCTATCTATATAGAGATCCCCGAAATGACAAATGTGAACCATTTCAACTTGACAAGAAAACAAAAGTCTTAATATTTTGATAAATCACAAATTGAAAAAAAGATCACAGACATCGACCAGCTACAGGCTCCGGACTGTGGACATGGTCTCATAACTGGCGGTTATGGATATATGATATGATTGCCAAAATGACAACTAGCAACTAAATACAAATGAAGCGGATTTAAGCAATTACAAGTCACTTTATGACCTTCATCAATAAGCAAAACCCAAACTGTATAGTCAGCTATATTTATAAAAGGCCCGGCATGTCAAATGTGAAACATTTGAAAAGTAAAACCCATCAGCTTTATTTAGACAAATCAATCAACAGAAAACAAATCATGGACAGACACCGTACAAGGAAAAGTCACAAACCTTAATGGTATGAATTCGAGGTTTAACATGTTTCTGAGTGCTGAACCCTTCTTTCATATGAGACAATGGTTCACTTTAACAGCACAACAAATAAATAAACTAAAAAATTCAGTTGAACATGTCATGATGTATTAGATTGACACGAATCACCAAAAACGTATACAAAGATGCAAAATACCGATTTTAGACTTGTGATTTAAAAAATGTAATTTGAAAGAATATTTCTTGAGTTTGACTATAAACTGTAACTCATACCATGCAGTACAGGTACAAGTCTGCTATTGAAAGAGTACACTTATGTTCATAGGCATAGAAATACTTATAACCTTTCGAATAACGGTATTACTGAGACGTATATTGATATTGTTAAGGAAAAAATACAGGTTTTATCAACTGAGATCTTGTCTTGTCTTGTTTTGCTTATGTACTTTGTCTATATATATATAGGAAGATGTGGTGTGAGTGCCAATGAGACAACTCTCCATCCAAATAACAATTTAAAAAAAGTAAACCATTATAGGTCAATGTATTGGCTATACATGTATGTCATTTTGTGCTTCTTTGTTCAAACAATTCTTTGGTTTTCTAGGGATTAAGACTATATTTCAATTTCGACTGCTGTATCCCATAATAATGCCGTTTTTACCTATTTTGTCTCTTTGTTTTGCTCTCGTGAAACGTTTGGATAGCTATAAAACCTGGTTAGATGCATCATTTTCTACATGAGGAAATGCCTGCTCTAATTCAGAAATATGATAGTTGATTTCCATTCGTTAGCTGTGTTTTAGCTTTTGATTTTGCCATTTTATAAAGGACTTTAAGTTAGGAGTTTGGTATTCTTGCTATTTTACGTTGTTCTTTATCACAGTTCCAACTGAAGAAAATATTGAAAGGATCAACAGACACCGCCATTCATCTAGAACATCAACACTTTTCTTTATGCTCCAAAAATAATAGTAATTAAATCAATTATTTACATACCCTTTATTACAAGAGTTAATAAAGTGATATCTTATTGTAGTAATTGAACACATTAGTTTGGTTTATGAATAAAGCAATAAAGTTATTATAATGAAGGTTTTAGAAAACAAACCCGGTTTCTCGAAATTCATGCAGTGAAAACTAAAATCTGTATTTTTAAACTCAATTTCAAAAGATATGACAACTGATGAAATATATATCTAGAGGTGAAACAAAAGGCGTTCAGGGGTGTTTGCTCAACAAGCGTGGAATTATATTTGCCGGGATCTATAAAATTTCAATATTATAGATCGACATAATGATACTACGGCACGTGGCAAAAATATCGTGGAAACAGTTTGATTGCATGAATATCAGATGGAGAGGGACTTAGTTTATCCATACACAGACACCACCCGTCAAATAAGTCCAAAGTTATGTGAACAACACACAATACACTGTCACATATTAAAGTATTTGTTCGAAAATAAAAAAAAATAAAACAAGCAAAACAATTATTGCGTCTGTGAATGTGTCCTTTTATTTGTGTGTATATTCAGTCAATCTGACTGTTTATGACCATTTCAGAAAGAATTATAACAAAATAAGAATTACAGCCTCGTTTTTAAAACAGATAACTTGTGGTTAATTTGAAAAGAAGGATTAAAAGATTTCTTTTTCGAAATTTAAAATAACGTGATTCATTGACTTAGTCACCACCAAATTTTGAGTATCCGTTGATATCAACATTTTGCGGTTAACTCAAACCAAGTTCCATTTGATGTCAATCTTTAGAATGTAAAGGTTATGCTTAACAATGTATAACACTATCTCAGTTAAGAAAATAATTACAAAGGCATCATGTTTTGTTTTGAAAGAATTATGAATATACTTTAGAAGGTATTTGATGTTATATGGGTGAAGGATTTGAATATTTGTAGTGTTAATGCTGCCTCTCATGGTAAGTTATTTTGTTCTATTCGTGTGGTTAACGTGTATAAAGGATTAGTATGCATATTAAAGTTTTACATATATGATAAATGGTAGTTTGTAAAGTCTATCAATGGAAAAAAACATGTTAATCTCTGTGTTGCCATGAAATATCATTTGTTTTATGATGTTTTATTTTAACTGAATTCAAAACTTTAAATTGTTTGAAATACTTAGTATTTTCTACCTCAGGAATATAAATAAATTACATAAATTAGCTGTATTATGCAAAAACATTTGGAATGTTGGGTCCTCAATGCTCTGCAAGTTCTTACTTGTTCTTATTCGGGCTTCACTATTGAGAGTTCTGTAGACGAAACTCACAACAGTGTTGCGTACAGCATTACTAGCCTAGCATAAAATTGAGAATGGAAATGGGGAATGTGCCAAAGAGACAACAACCCGAACATAGAAAAAAACAACAACAGAAGGTCACCAACAGGTCTTCAATGTAGCGAGAAATTCCCGCACCGGAGGCGTCCTTCAGCTGGCCCCTAAACAAATATATACTAGTTCAGTGATAATGAACGCCATACTAATTTTCAAATTGTACACAAGAAACTAAAATTAAAATAATACAAGACTTACAAAGGCCAGAGGCTCCTGGCTTGGGACAGGCGCAAAAATGCGGTGCGGTTAAACATGTTTGTGAGATCTAAACCCTCCCCCTATACCTCTAGCCAATGTAGAAAAGTAAACGCATAACAGTACGCACATTAAAATTCAGTTCAAGAGAAGTCCGAGTCTGATGTCAGAAGATGTAACCAAAGAAAATAAACAAAATGACAATAATACATAAATAACAACACACTACTAGCAGTTAACTGACATGCCAGCTCCAGACTTCAATTAAACTGACTGAAAGATTATGATTTCATCATATGAACATCAGGCACAATCCTTCCCGTTAGGGGTTTAGTATCATACCATCATAACATATATGAGAAGAACATAACCCGTGTCATGCCAACAACTGGTTTTTGAATAAATGTGTTTAGTTCCGATGCAAAGACCCTATAAGTGAATCAATATTAACGCCAAAATATGCAATCTTTAATGACCTGACAACAGTATCGTAACTATATCCCTTCTTAATAAGTCTATTCAAAGGTTTTGTTAGTTTTTGAGGTGAATACTGACACCTTTGTGCTTTATAAAGAATATTTCCATAAAAAATTGGATGTGAAATACCTTGAACGTATAAGAAGTCTGCATGTTGAGCTATATTTACGAATGATGTCCTTATACCGATGATAAAATTTCGTAAATGTTTTGACTAGTAAATGTTTTGACTAGTTTGTGATATCGAAAACCCTGGTGTAATAATTTTTCAGTAATACATACATTTCTCTCGTTAAAATCTAAAACATTGTTACATACACGAGCGAATCGTACAAGTTGAGATATATTTGTATTTATGTTTCTTAAAGGTCATCAAAATGCATAATAATAAAAAAAACGAACTCCGAGGAAAATTCAAAACGGTAAATCCCTTTTCAAATGTTAAAACCAAAAGCTAAAACACATCAAACGAATGGATAACAACTGTCAAATTCCTAACTTGATACAGGCATATATATTCGTTTGCAAAAAATGGTGGATTAAACCTGGTTTTATAGTAAGCTAAACCACTAACTTGTTTGACAGTCGCATACAATTGCAATATATTTACATCATATAGTGTGAACAAAACAAACAGACATAAAAGGTAAAAATGTCAAAATAGGGGTACAGCAGTCAACATTGTGTTATAATCTTAACCGGTATAAAAAGAAACCAATATGTCAACAAAGAACAATAAAAAGGCATAAAGACAAAGCACAAAAGCAAAAGTGGAAGGTGATAATACTTAAAATTAGTACAATAAAACAATGAAGGGATGTATAAGTACCGAAACACATCAAATGAATATAACCAAAAATAAAACAAACTGTAAAAGTAATAGTTTACAAAGACAAATAAAAGAACACTATAACACGTACTTAAGATGATACACACGTCAGTGGTTAGAATCTATACTTTAAGAACACCGTGTATTTTTAGTGAACAGCTTTTTGTTTGTTCCCAACCATTAGCCTAAAATTGTTTTTTAAGATAATGTTTTCTTGCACAAAACACCTCTTTTATTTTGCATAATGACGAATAATAAGGACAGATGAGAGAATCAAGTCCATTTTTTTGATTTTTTTTTTATACACGTCCTTTTAACAATACAACCATGCTACTTGCAATGGTAATGCAAAATATGAATTTGAGTCATTAATGTCATTACGGTTTTTTTTCATCTCTATTGTGTGTTTTATTGAAATGGAATATAAAAATTGCGCAATCGGATATTTTACCTTTGCTCAAATGGAACTAGGTATTTTGTAAACTATAGTGGCGCAAAGGTATTAGTATTATTATTCGTGAGGTTGAGTTGTGGTGGCTCAATCGGATGTTAACAGATTTCTCCCACTCCTTTGCCATAACTTTATATATACTTTTAATTTATCAAAATATACAAATATATGACAATCCTTCATTTTGCAATTGTCTGACCTACTTGTCAATAATTCGATGGGTTTTAATTAACAATATCACTCTCAGATCAAGTGCAAGCAATATACTACGGAAATATATTAGGTATTTCCCTCCTTGAAATACTCCGTATAACCACACATTTTATACTGATAAAAGTTAAAGCAACGTCTTCAACACTGGATTGTATTATTTATAAACAGACGTGACAAGTATTAGTTTCTATTATCAAGACAAATATTGCTAAAATGACGTCTAAAAGCCAGCATGCCTACTTGCAATGATTCTAAACATGAAATAATTTTTATTCGTCAAGAAAGCCAGATTCGGGCGATTCATCCAGACGAAGAACACGAACCTTTCCTAAAGACAACATCGCCGAAACAATGTCGAAATTCAACAGAATTAAACGAAATTGAAAAGAACAACGAGTTAAATACAACCAGAGAGTTAAAGTTAATGGAAACTTGGTCATTTATATGCCTCCAAAAGAACGAACCATGTACAGAAAATATGAAATACCAAAATGAGAGAGGTTTGGTAACACCGGTATCGTTTGACCATGTTGACGGTCCGCAATTTCCCAAAGAAAAATCTGCATCTAAATGTTCATGTTTAAGGCCACAGACATATGTCAATATTGCCTTAGCATTAGCCTGTGCCGTCGCACTTTTAGTAGGAGTATGGAGCTTTGTTAAAAACAATATTGACAATGATGACACAGGTAACAAATACTTGTACTGTTATTCATGCAGATCAACAACCAATATAAAGGAGAAATACAAGAAGGATAATATGTGCTGCATTAAAGAACCAATAAAAAATTTCAAGGTGAGACCCGAAATTATTTTTTATACGAAATCAATATGCACTTCATAAGATTTCTATTTATTGTCACTTCTCATAAAAATTTCTACATTCATTAACACCCATGGTAGTATTTGTTCGAAGTCTTTGGACACAACTAATGAGGTTATATTAAAACACAAACACAATCTCATATTGGCCGAAGTGTTGACACAGTAAAAATTCAGCACAAATTAGTTTGGCTTTTATAATTGTCCCACTTAGCAGACTACTGCTGAATTCTATTATCGCGTTCTATTGCCACACATTAAATAAGTTTTACATAATGCTTTTTATAATCGAGGAGTATTGTGAATTCTGTACAGTTATTTTCTTCTAATTATGTTCATCTTTAAATAGATTTAAAAACATATTAGATGTATCAACATAAATGAAAGTTCAAGTGTAGGCGTGCGGCGAGAGTTTCACTTTAAATTTTACCACAATGTACGTATGTCGATTGGTTTTCCCCTTGGATTTCCCCCTGGATTTCACCTAAGATATACTTGACCCTGACTTTTAAAATCACTTAAAAACGTATACATGTTGCTTTTGTTCACGTGGAAGGGTATTGTTTGACAAGGAAGTAAAACGTAATTACATTTTTGTAGTTATAATAATATGTGTTTACAAAAGGAATAGTGTGAAATGAATCAAAGATAATAAAGTGCAATAACCAAACCAATATATGAAAGCATTAGTTCACCGATAAAAATGGTGTACATTTTTCTAGAACAAAAATATGATTGATTCTTTTTTTAATTGTTCTCGGTGATGCATCTTAAGATCATCTTAGGACTTGTATAAGGTTGAATACAACAATGGAAATTTGTTTCAATATGAAATAATGTACATGAATGCATTAAGATGAAAAAAAAAAAAAATCTTAACTCACAGTGGGGTAGTGGTTAAGTATTTGTTGGCTGTGCATGTCAATCTGATAAAAAAAAATATTGAATACTTCATATGCGTAAAGTAATAGCTGTTAAATCAGTCAAATTATAATTGTCATTTTACATATTAGATTAATTTAAATCTGAAATACATTATGCTGTTTTAAGATATTACTTTTACGATGAATTTGCTTTTTTCACGGCAATGCTCTGAAAATATATCGCCAACTAATTATACAACGTTAGTTAATAAAAATACTAACGTTTGTTATGTCAATAAGGTATAGAATAAGTAGATATAGACAAATGTGGTATGAGTTCTAATGAGACAAATCTCCATCCAAGTCACAATTTATAAAAGTAAACCATTATAGGTCAAGGTACGGCTTTCAACGCGGAACTTTGGCTCACACCGAACGGTTTCATGAGATATGATGGTATATATCTGGATAGTTATAATCTGTTGTTCTGCACAACAAATAGAAACCATCCCTGGATTTAGAGAGAGAGAGAGAGAGAGAGAGAGAGAGAGAGAGAGAGAGAGAGAGAGAGAGAGAGAGAGAGATGTACTGATATTAATATAGACAACACATGTCGTATCATCGTGTACATGTAGATAGTAAAATATATATTCTCTTGTGACTGACTAATATTGTCCAATTATCAATTATATTACGAGTATATTACGATATAGGTTATGAACAGTTGTAAATTATGATGATGACGACACAATATATTGTACGTCAATCATTCTCAAATCTTTATCCTTCATGTTTTACATGATCGAGACTATTTTGTTTAAATGGAATGTCTCAGGTTTTGATACCAACACATCATGTCTTACAAATTCAAAATCTAGCCTTATGTGCATGATATGTTTTCTGATTAACGTAAATTAAAAAAAAAAACCGCATCAGATGCATACAGTTTATGGATTCATTTTAATGTTTTTGGTGTAATTATTTTCGAGTTATTTTCATAACATGTAGACATCTTGGAACTCGTTTTGTGTATTGTGGCCATTTGTTTATACATTTTTGAATATTTGAAAATATATAAATTTAACAATCTATTCTTTAATCATTCCAATATATTTATTTCAGGATCAGCAGACCTCTGTTGGGGATGGATTAGGTTCACAAGGTAAAGTATTTATATATATGTATTGCTGCAAAACTTTTATAAGAGAATGACCGTTCTTCATATACAGACATTCCAAAAAATAACAAGTCGAAAAGGTGCCAATGACTTTTATCAAAAGAAAGACTATTCACTGTACACGAACATGACGATCATAGGCGATGAGTTATAGCAGACAAATTTAATGTACATACAAGCAATATAGGACATACACCAAGAGAAGGACCATTTAACTTCAAGGGGGTATGGTTTTGTTCCTAAAACATATTCTGGTCCCCAATTTGAAGGCAAAAACAAATATTCTGACTAAAAAAACAACCAACCATAATCTCTTGAAGTTATATGGTTGTTCCTTAACAGTGAACACTCGTGTGTGGAGACATACAGAAGTCACAGAAAGACTATCAGTCACAGTGAAGACATACAGAAGTCACAGAAAGACTATCAGTCACAGTGAAGACATACAGAAGTCAAGAAAGACTATCAGTCACAGTGAAGACATACAGAAGTCACAGAAAGACTATCAGTCACAGTGGAGACATACAGAAGTCACAGAAAGACTATCAGTCACAGTGAAGACATACAGAAGTCACAGAAAGACTATCAGTCACAGTGAAGACATACAGAAGTCACAGAAAGACTATCAGTCACAGTGAAGACATACAGAAGTCACAGAAAGACTATCAGTCACAGTGAAGACATACAGAAGTCACAGAAAGACTATCAGTCACAGTGAAGACATACAGAAGTCACAGAAAGACTATCAGTCACAGTGAAGACATACAGAAGTCACAGAAAGACTCAGTCACAGTGAAGACATACAGAAGTCACAGAAAGACTATCAGTCACAGTGGAGACATACAGAAGTCACAGAAAGACTATCAGTCACAGTGAAGACATACAGAAGTCACAGAAAGACTATCAGTCACAGTGAAGACATACAGAAGTCACAGAAAGACTATCAGTCACAGTGAAGACATACAGAAGTCACAGAAAGACTATCAGTCACAGTGGAGACATACAGAAGTCACAGAAAGACTATCAGTCACAGTGGAGACATACAGAAGTCACAGAAAGACTATCAGTCACAGTGAAGACATACAGAAGTCACAGAAAGACTATCAGTCACAGTGAAGACATACAGAAGTCACAGAAAGACTATCAGTCACAGTGAAGACATACAGAAGTCACAGAAAGACTATCAGTCACAGTGAAGACATACAGAAGTCACAGAAAGACTATCAGTCACAGTGAAGACATACAGAAGTCACAGAAAGACTATCAGTCACAGTGAAGACACCCGTACAGATATACAAAAATGTCTTATACTAAAAGTGAACACATATACTGTGAATTCGATCATAATTATTCGTTTGGTACAAAATTTCGTGGATTTCGTGGATACAGGTGAACCATGAAATTAAATGGTCAACGAATAACATATTTTACATATGCTTGTATGACGATTTGAGCGAAAATTTCCACGGACATGTAAGTTTTCCTTGATCCACGAAAATTGGTAACCACGAAAATAAATGAATCCACAGTATGTGCACACAAGAATTAAGACAAGATACTAGTACACAGAAAGGAAACAGTTGGTACAAATATAGATACAAGCAGGAATATTAACACACCAATAAAACAATTATGTACAGAGAAAGACAGACATACACTAACATTGAACACTTGTGTACAGATATACAATACAACAACTTGCACCAGCAGATTTTAGATAATCATGACGTCTTCTTACATTTGTTCTGGTTTTGATTTTTAAAAGTCCGTAGACGTCAGGGTAAACAAAGCATACCAAGACTTCATCATTATTTGAACTAGTACAGACAGTGATCTCGGGTTACATGTATCAACCCAAAACAATAAGAGACAAGTAGGGAGCACTAGTGTTCTAGAAAAAGATGATAAAAAGGGGGAAAAAACGCAAATGCAAACATAAGAAGTAGTATACAAATCGGTGGACTAGATTTCGTAACACTAATATTGTCACTAAGCCGAATGCTTGTGATACATATTTATTATTTTATTTACCATTTTGCTATTAAGTTAACATGATATCATAGGTAATAACCATTCATTTTAATAAACTCATCATAAATACCAGGATTAAATTTTGTATTTTCGCTAGACGCGCGTTTCATCTACAAAAAGACTCATCAGTGACGCTCGAATTAAAAAAAAGTTAAAAGGCTAAAAAAAGTACGAAGTTGAAGAGCATTGAGGACTAAATTTCTAAAAGTTTTGCCAAATACAGCTACGGTAATTTATTCCTGAGGTAGAACAGCCATTTTATTTCAAAATTTCAAAAAATTTAAATTGTTTTACACAAAGAAAATGAGATTTTTTTTATTGTTTACAATGAAAATGATAAAATGAATTAGAATGTTGATATTTCATTGCATTGACTTCTAAAACTAGTAATATTCTTATAATAAATAATGTGTTTTATAGGTAAACAGTCATATAATGGTTCAAGAATTTTAGAATTTGAAGCAGATTTTCAGTCAAGAACTTGGATAAACCAAGTAAACAGTAAGTCTCTAAATAAAAAATGAAGTAATAATTGCAAACGACATATTTAACTAAAGGGTGACATGATAAATGTTTTCAACTTCCTCCATATATCTCCAAGCGTAGTCTTTCACACTGCCATATATAAGCTGAATTGTGGTGGCAATTTTGTTTTTTTAACTTTATTTATGTATCAGTGCACCCATTGTCATAATAGCAAAAATAAGTATTCAAATGAAAACAAAAATGTATACAAATACTATGTTTGAAAGATGATGCAAATATGTCTGAGGTCTGGGAAAAAGTGACAAGGAAATATTAAACATAATATAAAACCATTTAATTTCTTCTTTTTTTTATTTTTTTTTTCACAGTTAACGTTTATTTTTATTACATGTTTCATTGTCCCTTTTCATATGAAAATAAGTAATATATCAATCCTTAAGACTTTTGAATAATCAACCAAGTTCTGATATAATAAAACAATTCATAGTTTTACTTTTTGCAGCGTTTATTAGCTGGAATCCATCCTGCAGTATAAATAATTCATTCATTTTGCATGAATCGGATAACGGACACTTAACACTGACGCATGATGGTACGTACGTCATAACAGTTTCTTTGACGACGGATACATTTTCTGCAAATAAGAATGAAAAATACATCCGGGGTTTTGTTTGTCTGGTGTTTGAGACAAATGAAGGAGAGATAACTGAAGAATGTAGACCAATTACGCACACTCCAATAATGAACATTCCCTTCCAAATAATCAAATATCGACAATTACAGAACGGCACAAAGATATACGCAAAAATCGATAAACCGAAAGTGCTAAATAATAAAGGAAGCCACAACAAACTTGTTATTGTCATGTTGTAGTGTAAGACAACCACATAGTCTTCCACCAAATATGACTATATCTGTATATATGTTTGCAAAGCTGTGCTCTGACATGTGTTGCTTGCGATATTAACACACACAGACCCAGGTATTGATTAGAAAGACACAATACCAATGAAGATACAATCTCCCATGTAGAGTTGCTTGGGAGATTGATAAAGATATTATCCAATAATTTAATTTTGGATGTAAAGCGTCTTCTGATTGGCTGACGTTATTTTGTTATGAGCCCATAGACATAATTATCATGTGAAATAACATATGTCTATTCGAAATAACATAATTTTAGTCTATTCGAAATAACATAAAATTATTCAGTGTGCACCAAATTTTTTATGTTATTTCTTCATAGACAGAAAAAAATATTACAGTCATTCTTTAATTGTTTATAAATCGGATACGGCGAGGTATTCTTTTCATAACGAATTGGAAAAAAATAAGTTTTAGAGAGAATGAGTCAACTCAAACAGTACTATTTGTAGCGTTTTATCTAAAATGTCACGAATTAGATACGTATGGTGTGGATTTATTTTTTTCAATTTACTCATCAAATATGGACATCCAACTGATGAGTCACATTTTTTAAAGCAACAAGTTTTAAAAATTTAAAATTTTGGGAAATTTTCAGGAATTTGTTGAGAAAAACATAAAAAATATTTATGAAGGATTAAGTCAGAATTTAGTAAAGTTTTAAATTATAGTTACTTTTAAATAAACAAATTGTCGACTTTCTTAATAAATTTGACTGGTAATGTTACTTGAAATAGCCATGTTATTATTAACTCCGCACAAGTAAATGATAATAATATTTGCCTGTTTATATGGATTTAATGTGAAATTTAACAACTCAATGTATGTTTTGATACATAGTTTAGGGTATGTGTGAAAAAGATCATAGATAATAATTACACAATGAAAAGATAAGCACGTTAAAGTATGGAATTTTGCTTGCTTAAATTAAATCTTGTCTAATTAAAAGTTTGCGAACATGGATTCATTTTATATATATTTTAATTGTGTGTACGTGGTAAAATGGCAAAGACGATACAACCGAGAGTTTTTTCTGTGATACATGTATATTGTAATTGTAATTAAAAAAATTGAATACGTTTATTTTGAAATGAGTGTTCTACAGGTATAAAACAGCCAGATTACTGTCAAACTTTGAATTATAGTTTTAGTGATGTAAATATAAAAATTTGTTATTAGGTATAAGTCGATTTTGAATCCTATGCATACTTCAAGGCAGCATGAATATACAAATCTATGCAATGCAGATGTTTTTTTGTATTTTCAAGAAAGAAAATCTTTCCATTATTTATTTGTTTCATTAATATTCCAAAAGTCTCATATACTTGTAATGATACCTCGATTATACGATTGTTCAGGAATGGCATATTATTACAAATGCTGTATTTATGTTCATATCAGTGTGTTATAACATTTTATTTATATTCTTCATAGTACAATAGAGGCGGGAGATACCGAAAGCATATTCAAACTCATAAAGCCATGGCAAATGGCCATGACCATGCCATGGCAAAAACCGAATTATGAACAAATTCAGAAGACAAAACACAACATAGAATACTGAGCAACACAAATCACATACAAAATCGAGGGGGTAGGGTCTCAAATGCTCCTTACTGGGTCAAGTATATTGCTGGTGGTAAAAAAAAAATGGTTGCTTTTAACTTTGTAGATATGAGGAAACGTTAGAGCTTGCATATAGATTTTAATTACATATTTTGTAATGTAAATAAACAAACAATATCAATTATAAAACATCTACTAAAGGACTTTTAGAGAGATATGCTTAGTCCCTCCAAGATTAAAAACATTCTAGAAGACATTTTAGATTGTCTATTTGGGAAGCTGAAATTGACGTAGAAACCAAATTGTCATATATGGAACAACAGCATCGCAATTTCAAATAAAAATGAAAGACGTATAAAAAAAACGTTTGTGAACTTTGTGAATTATTT
The DNA here is from genome assembly GCA_019925275.1 of Mytilus edulis. NCBI lineage: Eukaryota > Metazoa > Mollusca > Bivalvia > Mytilida > Mytilidae > Mytilus > Mytilus edulis. Next base: position 68,760,003 of record CM034350.1, read on the forward strand.
ATGAAGTTTAAGCATTCAACACATATCCAAATGTATGTCTTATTATTAAGTATTGTAAAGTAACTTGTATGAAGATTAAGACTATATCTGTCATAATGAAAAGGTTATTCAACTTTAATGTTGTTAAATTTGTTTAGCTTTTTTTTAAACAACATTTTTGGAGACAGGCTTCTATTTGTTCAAGATAAAACTTCATGTATCGTCTTTACAATCTTATAGTTTACATTTTATTAGTGAAACTTTACATGTGTTGATATTATATGTCAGAATGCAGTCTTGTTTTGTATAAGTATGCGATACTAAATTATTATTTTTAATAAAATATGTTTCTAAACAAACTTCGAACTTTAAATTTTTCATGAAAAAAAAATCAGTCAAAACGACTAGCGTCCAGCATCATGAATAAAGGCAACAGTAGTATACCGCTGTTCAAAACTCGTAAATCCATGAACAAAAAAACAGAATCGGGGTAACAAACTTAAATGAGGGAAACTCATTAAATATAAGAGGAGAACAACGACACAACATAAAAATGTTACACACACAGAAACGGACTAAGCATTAATTTAGACAAAATTAGATGAGAATAACAAATATAACATCAAAACCAAATACACGAATTTGGGATAGAAAAGTATCGTGACACTATAAAAATACCCTTGCATGTCAAAATTACGGACGAAAAGGACACAGAAAACACAAAAGAATGATGACGTCAGGATAACGTTTTGAATTAGAGTAAATATTGTTTTCAGGTTCATATGTTTGGTCGAATACAAAACTAGTTATAATATGGCACATATTAATGTCTCCACGATGAAGGTGCATTGTACCTCTTTGTTTTGAATCAAAATATATTACACTTTTTTCCCCTATGGAACTATAAGCTAACTATAAAATAAGGTGGTGGTGTATGATTAACAATGACACAGCTACCCAAGGCACCAAAATAACACAAATGTTAGCATCCCTTTGTCACCTTACAGCCTTGGAGACTAAGCAAACCTATACTGAATAGCATTCTGTAATAATCACCGACCAGTAGCCCAAACTATAAAACCAAATACTTAATTATTGGGCAAAACAATAAACGAAAAACAAATAAGATGTACATGAAGAAACAACTACTTATATGACAACCACTGACTTATGTTCTCTTTGCTAGGTACAGGCATATACAGAATGTAAATTAAATCTTCATAGATACCATGATTAAACGTTTGTACTTCAGACAAGAGTCTCGTCTACACAAGACTTGTCAGTGCCGCTGGTATACTTTAGTAACAGGGTTAAACATGTTTGGGGCGCTAAACACCATTCTAACATTATACAATAATATTACAAAACAACAAAATTCAAAAACTATAAAAACATCGGTTGAAAAGGGCATGACTCAACGGATTGGTACAAAACATAAAATATCAAAATTCAACCAGGTGCTCCGCAGGGCGCAGCTTTGTACGACCGCAGAGGTCGAACCCTGAACAGTTGGGGCAAGTATGGACAAAACATTCAAGCGTGATACAGCTCTGAATTTGGATTGTGATCAAATTTTTGACATTACATGTTGTTTTTTTTACACAAAACAAATGTAAAGATTTTACAAATCAATTAAAGATTTCTTCTTCAAACTTTTTAAATCTAAAATTAAATAGTTGACACAGCATATGTTTCTGACACAGAATGAATGTGGTCTAATGAACTTAAAAGTTTTTTTTTGCCTTTGAGCAATTCACTATGCTGTTGAATATTAATCCTCTCAAAAAAGTGTTTGAAGAAATTTTCTTTTTATTGATGAAATCTGAAATGAGAAAAATTTAACCCCCCCTTTTATTTCACATCCCCGTTTCCCTTTTTCCAAAACTGATATCAATTCAAATTTCTAATGGAGTTTGCAACCATAACTACTCTTTTAAATACATCATAAAATATTAAAATGTAAAATAAAGTGCTTGTTATCTCTGAATGGTAAAGATTGGTTGGTAGTAAAAGTGAATATACATTGTTTATTGTATAAAACAATAAAAAAAACTTCATCATCAACATTTTATATTGGCAAATTTTCAATGAAGTTATTTACATAAAGTTATTGGCAAATAAAAATAGAAAATGACATCATAGTCATGTCTGGCAAATTTCCAACATATATTATCAACTACTATTCTATACAAAGAAAGATAACTCCAATTGAAAATTAATTGCTATTGCACAATATTGTGCAATTAGATATTTCTTGCTATTGTGCAATACTGTGCAATTGAAAATTTCTTGCTATTGCACAATACTTGATATGGAATCCTGATTTGGACCAACCTGAAAACTGGGCCCATAATCAAAAATCAAAGTACATATTTAGATAAAGCATATCAAATAAGCCCAAGAATTTAATTTTTGTTAAAATCAAACTTAGTTTAATTTTGGACCCTTTTGGATCTTAATGTAGACCAATTTGAAAACTGGACCAAAAATTAAGAATCTACATACACAGTTAGATTTCGCATATCAAAGAAGCCATTTATTCAATTTTTGATGAAATCAAACAAAGTTTAATTTTGGACCCCCATTTGGACCAACTTGAAAACTAGGCCAATAATTATAAATCTAAGTACATTTTTAAATTCAGCATATCAAAGAACCCCAAGGATTCAATTTTTGTTAAAATCAAACTAAGTTTAATTTTGGACCCTTTGGACCTTAATGTAGACCAATTTGAAAACGGGACCAAACATTAAGAATCTACATACATAGTTAGATTCGGCATATCAAAGAACCCCAATTATTCATTTTTTAATGAAATCACTGAAAGTTCAATTTTTACTTATACTAAAGTTATGGTGCAAAAACCAAAAATAATGCTTATTTGGGCCCCTTTTTGGCCCCTAATTCATAAACTGTTGTGACCTCAACTCCAAAAATCAATCCCAACCTTCCTTTTGTGGTCAGAAACCTTGTGTTAAAATTTCATTGATTTCTATTTACTTATACTAAAGTTATTGTACGAAAACCAAGAATAATGCTTATTTGGGCCCTTTTTTTACCCTTAATTCATAAACTGTTGGAACGAAAACTCCAAAAATCAATCCCAACCTTCCTTTTGTGGTCATAAACCTTGTGTCAAAGTTTCATAGATTTCTATTCACTTAAACTAAAGTTATAGTGCGAAAACCAAGAAAATGCTTATTTGGGCCCTTTTTGGCCCCTAATTCCCAAAATGTTGGGACCAAAACTCCCAAAATCAATCCCAACCTTCCTTTTGTGGTCATAAACCTTGTGTTAAAATTTCATTGATTTCTATTCACTTTTACTAAAGTTAGAGTGCGAAAACTAAAAGTATTCGGACGAAAAAATTGTTGCGGTCGTATAAAAAGGAAAGTCCCTAATGAAATGGCAAAATCAAAAGCACCAAACGAATGGATATCGACGTTCAATTGATTTGACAATTCAATAATCAGAATTATTCTGTCGACTATACTATAGAACTGATGTGGAATTGTGTAAATGTGTTAGTCTTGTACACTCTTAGAGCATTTGAAACACTAGAGTTGTTCTATTCCATGCATTGACAGTCTCTATTAGATTTGACACACTTTTATGGACTTATGGTTGAAGGTTCTCTTTGACTACAAGTTTCATTCTAACTGTTTGAATTTGAATACGAACAATGAATCTTTTATAGATGAAACATGTTGGGTGTATTTATTTCTTAGCCTGGTATCTTTGATTTTTTAACATTGTGTGATGCCACTTCTTGTTGACGTATTTTCCCACGAGGATATCACAACTCGAGTAAAATCTAAAATGAAATATCATTGAATGCGACTACTTTTTGTCAAATAAAAGTAAAATAACAAAAATATCGAACTCTGAGGAAAATTCAAAACGAGAATTCCCAAAACAAATGGCAAAATCAAAAGCTCAAACACATCAAATCATCAAAACGTTGAATAAACCCAAACACTGAAATAGTTCTATCTAACACATAATTAAATAAGGCACTTTTATTTAGTCATGGAGAGTTTGGTTTTCAAATCTGATTGCCTGTTTAAATCACTAGACTGTACCTGTTTAAAGTGCACCGTGTTCAATACCTCAGTTTATTCGAATGAATGAATTTATTTGCAAAAAACATTTACATGCTATGGCAATCAAAACATATATTACATATATGACACAATGATAAACAGCAGAAAACAATACATTATACAAAGTTAAGTAAGAATTTGACATCTCATTTTCCATGCTGCCTTAATATAATTACATAATTTTATAGTTACAGTTTTATTGACAGCTTTTAACACTTGATCCAGTTTATAAATATTTGGCCAAGAACAAAAGTATTTTGGTAAATAATGTGACCTTACAGGTCTGTATACAGGAACTAAAACAAAATGATATTCGTCTTCAACAACGTTCATATTACAACAAAGACATAATCGTAATTCTCTTGGAGTATTGGTATATCTTCCAACTTCGATATCTAATTGGAGAGTCCCACTACGTAGTTTTGTAAGTAATCGAACATTACAAAAGAAATTTAAGTAATTTTCAAGACAAAACTCTGTCTTGATTCTATACATGCAAAGTGTTTTCACAATCATATAAAGATGTAGAACACTCTTGTAAATATTGATCAGTAATACGGTTTTTTTAACAATATCAAAAAATATATTAGTTACATCCTGTGAAATCCACAAAAAGTTCAGGCCAAGATTAGACAATAAATCTCGTACATAAGAAACCCAATTTGTTTTACCATTAATAACATCTTTATAAAGAAGCATGTAAACATCGTACACAACACTTGGTTTTTTCAATAAAATATGAAACCAATATTTTAAAATTCTAATGCGCCTCGAAACATACATAGGCAAATGCCCAAGTTCACCACATAGAAAAATATTAGGTACATTTTTACCAACCTTTACAAGAAATCTACAAAAACGGTTAAAAATTAATTCAATATCACGTGCACGATAAAAGCCCCGTATTTCTGATGCGTAATTAAGAACGGAACCAACCATACTGTCAAATAAAATACAACATTGATCAGTTGAAATGTAAACGCTTTTGAAAGTATTCATGAATGTTGATAAGGCCTTGGATCCTTACTGAACCAGACGTTTCTATGTTTGTAGAAATTTGCCATTAGAATGCAGTAATATATAGAGGTAAACGTATGAATCAACTATTTGGAGTTCGTTGGTGTCATAGAAAAATTTATTCTTAACCCGCTGCCAGCCATTTCTAAATACAATCACTTTGGTTTTGTCAGTGTTTACTTCAATATTCCACTTTCTACAATATGTTGACAATTTATTAAGTAAATGTTGTAAAATATCAGGGCAATAGTACCAATTTAACACTTCTTTAATGATGACATTGTTTTATTAGGTTACAGGATAATTACTGACGAGTAAACATAATTGGAAACAAGAGTAGACACTGTCAACCATTTTTCAAATAATAAAAAAATACAAAAACAAACAAAAACGGTTAAATTCAACAAGAATAAAAATTAAAAAAACACTTTAAAGGGAGTGTAGAATGTTTTCCTAAATATCAAGTTTTTTGTGAAGAAGTTGTGTACAATACATACTCATAGTAAACCAACAGTATGTTGAAAAATAATAAATTGACAACACTCAGGAATTATGCTATCGTCTCCCGCGTATTTGTTGATGGAATGAGTATGTTTTAGTGTATATCTCCATCAATTACAACGTTTCTTAACAAAAAAGAAAAAAAAAAAAGGAAAAAACGTACCACGATTAAAGTGTTTTGGATAAACTAGAAAATGTTACCGATCTTTCAAGTGAGCATTAGTGATATAGTACAAAGTAGAATAACAAAAATACTGAACACGGTTAAAAATTGAAACGGAAAGTCCCTTTAGAATCAAATTGCAAAATCAAAAGCTGTAACAAGAGTATACATTGTAGTGAAGGTGTCAACCCTTTCTTAAAACCAACAATTACAAAAACAAAAAGCTAAATTCAACAAGAATAAAAATTCAAACCCGTTTAAAGGGAGTGCAGAATGTTTACTCAAGATTTTTGCGAAGTAGGTACGGTACGTACAATGAATACCCATAGGAAAACCAACAATGTGTTGAAATATAATATATCGACAACACTCAAGAATTATGCTATCGTCTTCCACGTATTTGTTGCTGTAATGAGTATCATTCTACTGTATATCTTCATCAATTACAACGTTTCTTAACAGGAAAAAGGAAATACGTATCTACGATTGAAGTGTTTTGGATAAGCGAGATGATGTAACCGACCTTTCAAGTGAGCACTAGTAATATAGTACAAAGTGTAATAACAAAATACTGAACTCCGATGAAAATTTAAAATGGAAAGTCCCTTATCAAATGGCTAAAAGTGGCCAATGATTATATTTTTAACAAATGAATTAATTACTTTAATATATTGCCAGCATAAAAGTCAGCACTTCTGTGTTGATATGAATCATCATTGATATGGTCTAAATTATAAATTGTTTACACGTTTATGGAACATTACCTTAGATAAATTTGATAAAACCTTTCGGAATACTAGGTCCTCATGGTACTTTTACTTCGCCATGTAGTTTACCTTTTTAAACAATGTAAACAACACGTTATAAATTAGATGCGTCCGACGCGCTTTTCTGGATCTACCTTCATCAGAATGCTTAAAACTGAATATTTGGAAGCCAAGGATGCATAAGAACCTAAACATTTTAAGAGATATATACCCCGAAAATCTAATTAAATAGTCAAATCCATCTTAGGTCACCTTCGCCTGATGCTGCTGAAATCTTAGTTTCTAACACTTTTTAAAAATCTATTAAGGGACAATTTTGGAATGATTTGTTCTAAGTCATGTCACTACTGCAGTGCTGACTACAGAACTGATTATACCTTTGGGGACTTACAGTCCACCAGCAGAGATATCGTCACACGGTGTAAAAAATGAAAACAACACGTTATTAATTGAATGCGTTTCATGTACATATTTGAAAAGAATAAACCATCGTTTATATTCCATTACAAAAGATACCAATGGGTGGTAAATATTCACTAGGCATTCCTATCTTTTATCTTTTTCAAAACTAAACTGTTTGCAACTTGATTTTGTAAAATTTTGGCCTATATTAAAGTTACATTTGTTGCAGCGTTATTGTTTTATACATTTCTCTTGTTCGAATGTTCCTAGGTGGTTGTATTTCAACTACAAACCTCCCCCCCAAACCACAACAAAAAAACCAAACGATAACAAGTTTTCGATATGCAGCGAGGTGCAAAAAAAGCAGTTGTGCGTTATATAATCCAAAAACAAGATGAGTTCTCTCGTGTCAAATAGATATTATGAAAATGAAGACAGTTGATAGTAACTTTCTTCAGAACTATTGTTATCTCTGACATCTGATCTCCAACAAGGAAGTAAAGATGTATATTTGATGTCAGAGAAAGGTGTTTTATTGGGTGTAGTGCAACTTATTACTGATTGGACCAAGTTCAATTCGTAAGGAATTCGACTGTCATAATCTACCCTAATATTATGATACGTCAAAGTGAGGTCCATCATTTAATAAAATGATGTAGATGTAGTTAATCGACCCCAAATTAAGGGTGAGTACTCTTTCTCACACCAACACTCACACTTTCGCGGTGTTGTGGACCAGATAAAGATTTTCAAGACTTTAAATTAAATTATTAAAAAGATTAGAAATATAATGTTTATTTAAATTTGTTCGTAATTATCATTCACATTTTTTGTTATATATGAATTCGAATCTCTCAGTAAAGATGTACTGTTAATTTAAATATTTAAAGCGACTAAAATGACTCGTTGCATGATTAGATATTGATGGCACATAAAACACAAATTTAACAGAATTACAATCAACATCAATAAAAACTTCATTTCAAACACAATATATAGGACGACTGGGCAGGCCACATCTGGATCGAACATTCTAGTGTTGTGATAAACAAGTCATCAAATTATCAGATCGGTCTTAACAGTACTCTAAACCGTTTTCCTTCAAAAGAGTTATGTGAAGATCAAATTTATCTCGAAATATAATTATTTATAGTATAAACGCAATTCAAATAATTATCGGGTAAACGTCAATAAAATAATAACAATACGACAAAATAAAGGTTTTGTGGTAGATGCAGTTTCATCAGAAGACGGAAACCTAATTCGTCTTCTATAATTGTTGTGACAGACGCAAGAATTTTTTAAACGTGTTGTTTTCAATTGTTTACATCACTGGGTCGATACCTCTAGATCCGCTAGTGAACTATTAGTCCCCGAGGATAGCATCAGCTCAGTAGTCAGTATTTCGGTACTGACATGATTTAACAAACTTTATTAAAATTGTCCGTTTACAAATTTTGAAATTATTAAGAAACTAAGGTTTCAACTCCCTCTGGCAAAGTTGGCTTTAGATGAATTTGGCTATTTATTTTAGTTTTTTAACATATAGCTCTTCAACGGTTTCGGTACTTATCCATCTTCGGATTTCAAATATTCGGCTTTGAGTGTTCCTGATGAAGGTAAATCCAGAACAGCGCTTCGGACGCAAGAAATTTTTAAACGTGTTGTATCAATTTTTTTAACAGAAACAATCAAACTTCTTCATCACTTAATTCTCTAAACAGCAAACATAAATAAGATAAGATATAGAAAGAATATTACATCTATGAATGAGATAACTCTGTACTGACTGGGTTCCTCATTTGACATAGGTTACAATACACCATTAGATTTTATGGGCGCAGCCATATGAACATGGTATTCAGAATAAAAGTATGGCTAATCCTGATTGGTCGATATGTGCGCCCGTTATTTTTAATTTTTAGAGACTTCGTGCATTCTGCTTTATACAAAAGGCAAAATAAAAATTATTCCGTAGCCCTAAAGGCACTGAGATGACTTTTTAACGCTAGGACAAGACACGTATTTTTAAGGGAAAAATTGATAGGCATGGGAGATAAGTACAAAATACGCTAAGAAAAGCATGGGAGATAAGTACAAAATACGCTAAGAAAAGCAACGCGAACCTATATTTTTGGGACCAAAAAATACTGTCCTAATAACTTTTCTTTGATTCTAGCAAGGTTTCGTTAAAAAAATCAACTTTCTAAAGTCTGTATCTCGAAAAAGGCTACCATTGTCGCCTATGGGGAAATTAATTGTTTATTTCAATCTAAAGAAGCATATATCGAAAAACATATATGTGGTTTGATTGGCAATGAGACAACACTTCACAAGAGACCAAAGGACACAGAAACTAACAACTACATGTATAGGTCATCGTACGGAAAACAACAATGAGCAAAGCCCATACCGCATAGTCAGCTATAAAAGTCCCGAAAATGTCAAATGTAAAACAATTCAAATGAGAAAACTAACGGCCTAACTAATGTACAAAAAATGAACAAAAACAAATTTGTAACAGCAACAAACGACATCACTGAATTACATGCTCCTGACTTGGGATAGGCACATACATACACAATGTGGCGGGGTTAGACATGTTAGCAGGACCCCAATCCCCAAGGCCTAAATCATCAATTGCATACAAATAGAAATACATCCAACAAAAACTCAGAGTGGACGTGGCAGGGTATTTGTACACCCCCTCCCCCCAAAAAACCCACTTAGTACAGATCTGACAGTATGCTTATTTGGCACAACTGAAAATGAATATTTTGATCTGACAAGTGCTAAAAATAAGTAACCTTACGCAAGTCTGGCTGAAAATGAAAAATATTCTGCAACACAAAAGAACGAAATTGTGTACAAAAGTACATTTACATTTTAGAAGAAAAGCTTGTGCAGAAACAAGAACAGATTAAAATGAAAAGTCAATGCGCAAATATTTTTCATGAACCACCCTCTGCCCTCCTTGAAAGTCAAATGGTGCCCCAGCTACATTATATAAAGAAAACAATAAACAAACAGTCTAAGGTTTAATACAATTCTAAAAAGAAAATGCTAACAACACATTTCGTGTATTTGATAGTTAAATATGCTACTAAAAAATAAGCAGCACAACTTCTGACTTAAAGCGCAATAAAACAAAATCTTGATTTATCTTTAAAGTTTTGTTTTTTTTAATCTTCAATCATTTTTGTATATTTGGACATGGTTTTTTTCCCTACACCCCATAAAAATGACAGAGTGGTGAAAGGATGGCAGAATTGATTAACATATGAACAGAAACTATAATGTAACATGGGATTCCTCGTTTTTGTTTGTTTGGAGGGGCACCAAATTTTTATGATCATTTCAACTTTATTACAGAAATGTTAATGTCAGAACACTTTGAGAATTATAGATAAAGTTTAACCCCTGTTGTTTTCAATAGGAGTGTTGCAAAACTTTTTTCGAGTAGCATATAAAAGATCAGGGGAATTATTTTTCTCAACCAATTCGCTACTAGGTTGGTTATTTCCAAATTAGTCTAACATGCATTGACTTTCTAATTATATTTTTTATTAAGGAACACGGAATATTTACTTTATTGTCAAATCATTCTTTCTAATTGTTCTTAACATGCAATAAAATATTTATGAAAAAACATGTTCCTGATTGATAACAATGCGTTAGTTTATTGTTTATATTTGGCTCCTGTGTGTCTTCGTATTCAAAAATATCATTTAGTTGTCTTTTTGATTTTGTTGGTAAGTTTGTTTTATTAATTTGCTTGAAAAGGATCAATTTATTTTTGATTGGTGTATTTGAGATAGAGAGAGATAAATTTTATAAATGTAAAACATCAAGTAATACATTTTCTCACCTCATTATCGATATTATCGGTTGTACTGAAGATGCAATTAGCAACACGGATAAAAATATCAAACACACGATTGCAAAATCCATTGTATTACAAAGGCAATTGGAATAGAAAATAATATCGGCTGGGCACGATCATAATTTAAAAAAAAAAAGAAATGTCAAGTTACTCATGTGTCAGTCGTTTAATAAAATGGTTTACTAGGATGCGATTTATTTAATTGGTAGAAATGGTCTAATTGCATAATGCTATTTCATTCTTAAGGTCAAAATATTCAGGTACTAAACGTGAAACTAAATGAATGGCATACCACAAATAATGCAAGTGTGACTAAAGGTATCAAAATGACTGTGATGGCATGAAGTGTGTTAAAAGGTCAACTGTTTTCTTTGATTGACCCATATTAAATAATCATTAGTTTATGGTGGTTAAATACCTTTATCAAAGTATTTAGGACAGGAAATATATATATATCGTCATTCTATTGTATACGACATGTACATGTGGCTTAATGTATACATAATCTAAGTAAACATACCTATCTATATATATATGTTACTGTGTATTTTAAATCAGGTAATTGGGATTGTTCAAGGTTGGAGGTCAGAGTTCGTTGTTCTAATTTAGTGGGATTTTCCCAATGTATTTCACAACTGTCTCTCTCTGACACATTCAAAAATATAGTTTTCATTCATGAAAAGAATCAGTGAGTCACCAGTAGTAGCGCTGTTTTGTTGCAAGTTTAAGTAGCTTTGGAAAATATTATGTAAACTTTAAAAATCAAAATTGTTTTGTAGTTCATCTTGGATTCTGGATACCAAATGCAAAACATTTTATTCAACAGATAGTACTGAGGGATATTTGCTAACTGAAAATGAGTAGAAATGCAGTTATGTTTCGTCAAAACAGTAAAGTGGAGAAAATTCCAGATGATGAAAGTGAAGAGCTTTTGTCGAAGGAAACAGACGAGGATAACAAAAATGATCAAACAGAAGATGCTTCACTCAAAAGTACCTCATTCGAAAAATACTTCAAACAATTTTATGCGGGCACTAAGCCGGACAAGTGAAAAAGATGAAAATACAACAGAACTAACATTAAATGGCAACTTGCATATTACTATGTCAAATGACGAAACGTGTGGAGGAGCAATTAAATTACGAAAAGATAATTGTGAGGACACACAGATTGACATTGAACCGATGAAAAACTAAAACGTAGGAAACAAAAAGGATGGTGCAGCTTTCTTAAAGTGAAATTGCTCAAAACAATCAATTTTAAATATAGTATATGGAATACTTATTACATCAGCATTAATTATTGGGATCAAAGCTTTAATCAAATACTCGGACGATGAACATGAACGTTATTTCTACTGCTACCCTTGCCAAAATATGAATAGTCATATGAAATATACTAAAAGAGGGGAAATATGTGTTGTACAGATAATCCCGTGGAAGAAACTGCATTACCAAAGGTTTGTTATTCTTAAATAAAATGTACAAGGAGGTCAAAACATACGTATACATACATATACGGGAATTTCCTATGTAAGCATATTAAACCGGTGTTTCTAAAAATAGAACTAAACGTGATATATTTTACCCGCTTATATTACCACCTGACAGTATTTGTCAAATTTTGAATGGTTATTACGTTTGGTACTACGCCAAAAGATAATTTCCAGTTAGATATTTTTCGCCTATCTTATTTGATTGGATACATCATCATGTTTGTTTTCTTAGGCCAAAACAATAATATTTTCATTGAGGGTTTCTTTGCCTACCCTAAAATGTCTACCTTTAAGTTTTTAGTAAAGAACTGTGAAAATGTATATCTTCACATATTCTCCTAAGGAAATTAAATTAAAAAAAATATTTGTATCATTTTTCGTAAGGAGAGCCTAAACACACATATTGTTTTTGCTTCACATAAAAGGTGATTTAATCTTCAAAGGTCTGAAATAATAGTATATGTGTATTGAGCCGGTTAAAAAATTAATATTGATTCGCCCTTTCCCGTGACCGGGTTGTGATATATGATATATCTTCCCTCAAACTAGTTATTTATTTTACTTTTCAACAAATCCTTACGATCAGAGGGGATTGTGGGGGGGTTATTTTTATAGGACTCCATATTTAGTTAATGATAGACTTTTTAAACATATATATCATTTCAACGGTTAATGTATTGGGTCCTCCTTTTTCAAAAGCGTTTATCCGAATCAAGCCATTATTCTAAAAAGTTAGCTAGAGGGGAAATTTGGTTTTCTAGTACCTTTCTAGCAAACAGAAGAGTTTTTTAATATGTATTGTATTGTTTTTAGTATTTCAGGTGTTTACCCTCTATAAATCAAATATCGCCTCAAAATGAACAAAATACGATGACGTAAAACAGTAATTCGATCTTTATTATATAACCGTTCGCACAAAATCTAAACAGGATGTAAGGACACAATATACCAAATAAATAAGGCAAAAACTCATATTTACATATTTACACCTGTTATGTTTACCTTATTTGACTGATGCTTATATACATGTTACATTATTTAAACCTACTTAGTATACAGAGCATTTGCATAAAGCGCCCACCCACAGGCACTCGTCTCAGAATTTTGTTCCCCTATATAATATATAAAGGTATATAGGGAAAACAATTCTGAGGCGAGTACCTGTGCGCCCACCAAAGGAGGAAAATCTTTTCATTTTAATAAGATGTGTTCCTTAAGGTGGTTAACATTTTCCTCGACCATTTGTTGATACTATAACGGTACGAAAATCATACTAAATCATGGAACGCATCAGTCTATCTTTTCGTCAAATGATATTTAGCACTTTTATGATTTTCATTGATGAAGTACTAGTAGTCGGAATTTTACATAGAGTTATCTTAAATATTTTGTTATATTGTCATACACTTCTGAATAATGTTATATATAGACCTGTATATATATACATGTAAGTGTCAAGAAATCTTTGAAAACATGAAGTTTCATACTGATAAAAGTCAGGGGCAGATCCAGGGCGGAGCGTAATTCCAGAAAACGTTATAAATATACTGACGAGCGGAAGATGGCGAACATTTTTGGATGTTTTAATGCTAGAAAACAAATATATCGCGAGAAACATGATATTTCTTTGCGATCGAAATCGATGGCGAATATCCTGGATAAGCCACTAAAAATGTCAAGATGAGAATTCTTCTTAATTAAATTTGTTTTATCATTGTTGATGACCGTCCAGTGACCTATAGTTGTTAATTTCTGTGTCATTTGGTCTTTTTGCGGAGTGGTCTCATACCACATCTTCTTATTTTTATATTATATGATTTATACTTATATGATATAAGCCATTTTCGTTTGTGCTAACAATATTATTTTTTTTATTTATTTCAGAGCAGTTCTGTTATATCACGTGACAAAAAAGTTGTTGGTAAGTACAGTAATAAATTTAAAGTTTTAATAACAATGTAAAGAAAACTACATTCATACATTATCCATTCTTTTTATTGAGTAATGCTGGTACTATTATAGTGTATTATACTATAATAGTCCCAGAGTAATGGCAGAAAAAAAATGAATTTTCATTAATGCATTATGTAACTTCGATAAAGAGCTGTTGAATAACAAGATTATCGAAAATAAAATCATGCAATGATCCATATACCCTGTTTCTTTGCGATCTATCGTATAAGCAAAATAAGTTCTATATTCATGTAATTTTCTCAAGTCGAGAACCTCAACTGTTTTTGGTTACTTCAGTATTTGTCTTTTGTCATTAAGTAAAATTGGTGTTAAATGTAATATCTTCTAAAGTCTCTGTTAACTGTTAAATATTTTCATAATTTTTTATTTAGACTTCAATGATTTTTATAGATGAAGACCGCATGTGTCCTTTTTGTGTAGTTTAGTTGCTGTATCAAGTTTTACCTTTAATCTCCTTTCATTAACATATTGTAGTAAAATTATTGTTTATTTTCTTTCCAGATACATCATCATACAATGGTACTAGGATACTTGAGTTCCAGGCTAATTTTGACACACAGTGGGAGAGGATTGGCAAAAAAGGTTAGTCAAAAATACTCTGCGACTTAGGTGAAAAGAAACAAATTAATGACATTACGGTCACTTCATTCTATATCACCAATAGTTCAATTGAGAATGGAAATTTGGAATGTGTCAAAGAGACAATAACCTGACAAAAGATCAGAAAACAGCAGAGGCCACCAATGGGTCTTCAACACAGCGAGAAAGTCCCGCACTGTACAAGTATTCAACTCATTTCTTTTCTTTGATTTTATTTTAACATCTTATTTTTTCAAATTCTGTACGAAGCATTTTTAAATGACCATAAAGTACTAACACAGCTAAACGTAATCATCATATTTCTGTTTGAAATATCCTTTTTTTTAATAATACAAATACTTTTTTTTACATTTTACAGATATCATTCCTTGGACTCCAGTCACCAATATGGACAACAGTTTTGCAACTTTCATTAAAGGAAGAAGCGAACTGAAACTAGTGCATGACGGAAATTACGTTATAACGTTGTCTCTGACTACAGACACTTTTAGTAGCAAATCTGAAGACGTTCGAGCAATGGCATGCCTTGTTTTTCATCCACCATTTGGAGAAAACCCAAGAGAGGAATGTAGACAAATCACACATGCTGATAAGATGGTTGTTCCCTTTCAGATTTTCAAGTTCGATCATCTCAGACGAGGGACAATACTACATGCATTCATTTTATCATCAAAGGGCGGATTCAAAACACAATCAACACAAAACAAACTGTACTTAGTGCTGTTGTAAAGACTATACAAAGAGGGATAACTCTAACTAATACAAAAACTGTGATATACATATGTGTTTTATATGGGTTTTGTAATACACTATTAATATGAATGAAGGAATGAATGAGAGTGGCGGTATGACATAAGTAAATAATAATATGGATGAATGATTTATGAATGTTTTAAAAATAGTTACCTCAGAATAAAAAGTTCGCCTCATATGTCAATGTTTTATTTGTTTATCGTGTACACATAAACATTTTTTTTTTTAAATATATGTAAAATAAATGTATAATTTAATGTAAATATGTATATAAATGTAAATACAAATATTATATTTTTTACTTGATGAAAAAAAATACACAAAAACAAGAAGTTCAAGATCATAGAATTCTTTGTTGATTTTTAACATTGAAATAGTGTTAAAGCGTATTATTATATAATTGTTTAAAATGAGATTTTAAAACAATAATAAAATAGTGGTCAATGAAAACTGATTTTTCATTCCAATTCCTCTATTTTCTCCGATTTCTTTCCTGAGAATAATATGTAAAGACCAAACATAACTTTACCTCGATTATTTGATAGATTAATGAATATCAATTAACTCAGCACTATTTATTTTGAATCACTGGTGGATCATCGTAGATTAATGGATGAAGCCGTGCATGTTTTCGTGCATATATGACATTGAGCCGACAAGTCTTTTCCCTAACTCTAATTACCACGTCCCAAGTCTGCTTTAAGCAAATATTCTTCTTTATCAAACATACCCATATTTTCAGTGTTAGTCTAAACGCATCACCCTATAAAAAATGAGAAGATTTGGTATGATTGCCAATGAACCAACCCTCAAACAGAGACGAAATGACGTTAAAGTAAGCAAATATAAGTCACCGCATGGTATTCAATCCATCCCACATAGCAAGTTGTAACAGGCATTTGAATGACAATTGTAAAACGAGAAAATTAACGGCCTGATTTATTAAAAAAATAATAAACGAACAACAAATATGATATTCAGCGACGACAAACACCGAGTAATAATCTCATGACATGGGACAAACACATTACATCATATGGATTAGTCAAAATCATCGGATCGTTACAAAAGAATCCTGTATCTCGACGGAAATACCAATCCTTACACACCCAAAATCCATTTGTTCGAGATATTTGCCACTGGACACTAAGAAAGCAATACGAATACTCAATCGTTACTTTAGAAGATGAAATATGAACTGGTGATGATTTAAAAATGATAATTACCCAAAGTAGTGTACTTGCATGTCATCAACAGTTGTGTCATGTAGAGAATTGTTTTAAAACAGTTAATAAACGAGTTAAAAGTTCATCACAGTACAATGAATCAAGACTGTGTGTATTAACGACATATAAAAAAAATATTACTTTTAGTCCAAGCTATCTATGAAAAACGTTCACCAAATTGCAGTTTTTTATGGTTATATAATGGAACATGTAAGTATACGAATTCAAGAATAGATACGACATATTTTGAAACGAGAAAAGGCGACATTATCATAGTAAAGAAATATATTTTTCCGGATTTGTAAAAGGACCACTTCTGAACTTTGTGTATATGTGTCTTTTTCTGCTTTAATTCTCAGTCACGTCAGATCGGAACAGGGACATGATTTAAACCTAATATACAGGAAAAAAACTATTCAGCATACACACAGGCACTTGTCTCAGAATGTACTTTTCCTATATATACCTGAATATAAAGGATAACAAGTCTAAAAGGGTACAACATCACCAAAAACACAATAAAACGAACAATTATAGGTTAGATATTTCGGATAACAGATATCCTTCCTCGGTAATTGCACGATGACAAATGAATCATGTCAATTCAAATTAAGACTCTATCAAAATCTTGAAATTTATACAATTTAAGCGAACGCTGGGACAATTTAAAAATTTCCAAAGTTTAACACGGCGCAAAGACTACAAATATATATGCCAAAATAAAAATAGTTATTTACGGTGTGAACTGGCACAACTCTCAATTCCCAAAGGTGGTGACAGTTGAGATGTTAAACAACTGCGTGGAAATACAGTCCAAATAAACAGTCCTGACCGATCTAAGCTGGTATAATATTTAAAATATGACAACGGTAGAGCAATTGCATCAGAGACTGCGTATTTAAACATCCCAAAAATATAGTAATTTGATGATAAGAAAAATTAGTAATAAATTTTTACTAAGGTTAAGTAATAGAACGTGGCTGCGTATTTACACATCCCTGCCAACTGTAATTAAAACTAGTATAATTCAAAAATTCCTGAAAAGTGTAAGAGTCCAGTACGGAAGCCGGAGTTACTGGACACAAGTGATGGTAGGGAAAAATGAGTGACTCTTCTATGTTTTTTCATTAATGCCCTCTGGGGAAACTGTCCTGAGCTTTCTTATCCAAAAACTTTCCCGAGCAAGTCTGTCGGGCTTTGACCAGTCCTCGTTTGGATCTATGATGGTGATGGTAAGTTTGTTAAGATCAGCTTGGGCGTGCCCATGTGATCTTAAATGACGACTTACTGGGAGGTCGGGCTTGCAGTTGTAGTCACTGCGATGACCATTTATGCGTTTGTTGAATGGCTGTTCTGTCTCGCCAACATACTGCATGCCACATCGACACTGAAGAATGTATACAACATTCTGGGTTTTGCAAGATACATTACAAAATATTGTGTACAAAGACCCAGTGGAGTGGCAAGTAAATGTTTGAGTATTCAGTATTTGTTGGCAAGTGAGACATCGTTTGTTACCACATGACTTGCACCATCCTGTAGTTGAACAGCTTTTATAAGAGGAGACGGCAGCTTTCACAAATAAGTCTTTTAGACTTGCTGGTCTCCAAAAAGCTAAGACAGGAGGATCGGGAAATATTTTAGATAATTTTGGGTGATTGGCAATATACTTTGCCAATAGGCACGGATCAAACGTGAAAGGTTAGTAAAGGCGGGATAGTATGTTAAAACAAATGGAACTGTTTTGCTGCGCCTCTTCTTTTTGTACTGTAACAGGTCATTGCGGCTGTTATTGTTAGCACGCGCAAACCCCTTATCTATGTCCCATTTCTTATAACCTCGTTTGATTAAAAATCCGCGAAGTTCCTGTAACCGCTGAGTGACAGCCTCCTCAGAGGAGCAAATCCGCTTTACTCTGAGAGCTTGACTGTACGGGATACTTTTTGTACAGTGTTTAGGGTGACAGCTTTGGGGAGAAAGGCACTGATGTTATCTGTAGGTTTACAGTAGAGGTCTGTTGATATGACACCGTCCTTCATAGATGTAGTTGTGTCTAAGAAAGATATCTTAGAGTCGGATATTTCATATGTAAATTTAATTTATTGGTGGGTGCTGTTTGCATGTCTGATAAAAGCATCCAATTTTTGTTGGGATTCAATCGATCCATGTCAACATCATCGATGAAACGGAACCAAGACAGAGGTTTGAATAAAGATGTTGAATTAATTTGGCGTAAGACGGTGCCATTTTCGTCCCCATCGCTGTCCCATTTATTAGAAGCTAATTCTCACCATTAAAGGTAAAATTGTTGCATTTCAGGACCAGAGTAAGCAGTTGGACTAAACATTCAGTAGGTGGTTCTAAAGTGTTGCGCGAGTCCCATATTTCCCTACACGATTGTATTCCGTCATCATGAGGTATGTTGGTATACAATGAGGTGACATCTAAAGTGACAAGGAGGGTTTCCGGAGGAAGAGGGTTCATGGATTCCATTTTGCGAAGATAATCTGTAGTGTCTTGAATGTGAGAAGGGAGATTTTCTACATATAAATTTAAGGTATATAGGTATTTTTTTCTGAGACAAAATATGCCTGTGAGCATACACTCTTTTTGAATGTGTCTAATTCTGTATATAAACCATACCTATAGTTACTAATTTTGGTGTCATTTTGGTATCTTGTGCATGGCGAGTTGTCTCATTGGCAATCATACCACATCTTCTTTTTTTTTTATACTTACCAAGTTTATGTGAATTTTGTAATTTGATATCGACCTGGACATGGACGACATATGTGACACTGGGCATTTTTCATTAAAACAACAGCCTTCAAAACTTTAAATCATCTGATTAAACAGTACACTTGGGTATAGAATAGGGATTTCACATTGTATTTTTTTTTTTATCCTAAAATGATTTGTCACTTACACTTGCTTAGTTAATAAAGTCCATATTTGGCTTCAAAAAGAAACTATGAAAAACTGACGCAGTAAAGTATTAGTTACTAGAAACGAAAACTATAGTACAAAAATGTAAACATATTAAGTAAGTCGTGAAATCATCCGATTCACCCGGATTGAAATGGACATTTATTAAATTTGAGCTACTATGTTCAAATTATCAATTAATACGCTACCAAGTACACCTGTACCATTACAAAACTATAAAACAAATAATTTTCATGCTGTTTTAAAATATTTTTTTTTACTTCAAACAAAACATTTGTATACGAAATGTTAACTAGGCATACAATTGATTATGTTTTATATAATCTGTTTTTTAAAACCACAGTTGATGGACGATATCAAAGTACACAGTAATGGTATGATAGCCAATGAGACAATTTCACCAGAGTGCAGATGAATTAAAAGATAGCAACTACATGTATATGCCAATGTATGACTTTCAGCAATTATCAAAAACCCATGTGAATAGCAAACGACAAAAGGCCCCGACATGACGCATGAAACAATTTAAACGATAAAAATATCGACCTGATAGGTGTACAAAACAATAAAGGAAAAACAACCATATGTACAGCATCTAACGACAATCACTGAATTGAATGCTCCTGACCTTTGAAAGGCTCATATAAAATGTGACCAGCTTAAATGCTTGTGAAGAGCCCAACTGTCTTCATTAACTTTTACAGCCCTGGTGTTCTCGCACAACATAAGAACACACTATGAAATACATAATAATATATCAGACTAATAACCGCGAGTTGTCTACATACAGATACAAACAGTTATTTATTTCAACACCAAACGCCATTCCTAATATTTTTTGTCTGTTTGCCTTATTCTTTTTTAGCCATGGCGTTGTCAGTTTATTTTCGATCTATGAGTTTGAATATCCCTCTGGTATCTTTCGCCACTCTTTTAAACATTATATAAATTTAAAAAAAAATTGAATTAATCTAGAACATTGGCATAAACAATACGCAGTTAAAGCATCTTTAAATGTATTCTGAAATTAAGTTACCGGTTTGATCAATCTCCGTACAGCGCTCGTTTCCTTTCCGTATACTAAGTACAGTAGTGATGTGAGCTCTGCGCCGGAAATTGCGGTTTTTATGCTGCTTTGAACTTTTTATTACTATTAAAAATTATGATAGTCCGTGATGCGTTGACAATGTACAGAGGCGTAGCATCCTAATTTATATTGGTACGGCAGAAAATCATGATGGGTCGCGAAGCGACGCATCCCGCCTCGTAGAGGCGGTTATGCGGCAAGGGGTTCGGGGGCCGCTCAAGGCCCCCGAGAAAATTTTAATAAATAGTGCAAAATCCTGCATTCTGACGACCTCCAGACACTTAAATTTGATTCTCTAAAACCCTAGTTTTATGGGTAACAATTTAAAATATGACTCTTTTTTTTTTTGAATCAAAATCATAAAAATTTATGATAAAAAGTAAAACTTGAATCCTGCATTCTGACAATCTCCTGACACTTAAATGTCGTTCCTTAAAAAACTAGTTTTATGGTCAATTATTTTACTCTTTTGTGTTTAATTCAATTTCAAACTATAGAAAACAGAATTTAAAACATGAATCGTGTCGAAAAGGCAGCAATTAAACTTTATCAAAAAAGTTGAAGGCCGTTGAACATCTTAACTAAAATAAATACACGCACTTTAACTTTGTGTTGGACACCTTGCCAGGCCTTGTCATGCTCCTACAATACTTGAAATTTTTTGACAGAAAAAAAAATGAGCACCGTATATATGCATACCGGTTTTAGGAAATTATTAAACTAATTTTATACTATCAAATCTTCGCTAAACGTATTCAGGAAGTAAAGGGAACTATGATCAGACCGATGAACAGATTTTCAAAATTCCCGGTTTACAAAGACCAATAAATAAACATGATGGATAAACTTCAGAATTTCTCATATAATATCAAGTAAGGGTAAGACAAACGACGAATCTATAACACTACGAAAAAATCTATTTTCATTGTGAAACTAGAAAATATGTAATTTGAAGCGGCATTGATAGTTACTGGCGGTACTAAGTTATCGTCCATAAACAAATTATACAACGAAACAGGATGGGAGTTACTATCAGAAAGACGTAAAAAACATGAAATGTTTCACAATAAGACCCCTGATTATTTAAAGCGATATTATCCCTTAACAACTGTGTAATATTCATAACTATGACACAAGACGAACGAATGACACACAACATATAAAGTGTAGAACAGCATTGTATCAGAAATCGTTTCTTATGTCAGTCATTCGATCCTGAAATGCTTTTTCGGACGATATCAGATTTGGTCCATCTAAGTTTACACTTCAGACTCGGACTTCTCTTGAACTGAATTTTAATGTGCATATTGTTATGCGTTTACTTTTCTACATTGGCTAGAGGTATAGGGGGAGGGTTGATATCTAACAAACATGTTTAACCCCGCAGCATTTTTGCGCCTGTCCCAAGTCAGGAGCCTCTGGCCTTTGTTAGTCTTGTACTATTTTAATTTTAGTTTCTTGTGTACAATTTGGAAATTAGTACGGCGTTCATTATCACTGAACTAGTAAATATTTGTTTAGGGGCCAGCTGAAGGACGACTCCGGGTACGGGAATTTCTCGCTACATTGAAGACCTATTGGTGACCTTCTGCTGTTGCTTTTTTCTATGTTTGGGTTGTTGTCTCTTTGACACATTCCCCATTTCCATTCTCAATTTTAATAAGAGGAAAATCTACTTGTGTTTAAACAAGTTCAACAATTTTTAGTAGATTCAAAGCCATTTGGAATATTTAGTATAAATTTTCATGGTTAGGATCGTAGTTGGGTGAGACAGTCTTGACAAAGTCCTGGACACACACCACCCCGGTACATATCATATAGGAAAGATCAGAAGAAGAAAAAAATTATATGCAGTTATTTGCCTTTTTTTTTTACAGGGAGACCGATTAATATATTAAGGGAAATACTGATTCGAACCCCTTAGTATTAATGTATTTCTGTAATTATATGCATATGACATGCATAAATGTACATGTTTTTTTTTATATAATATGTTTTGAGTAAATGTATTTTTTTAAAGAAAAAAAACCCAGGTATTTCTGGGGGAAAGGTTGGTTACCGGGAAAAGAAATACTGATTCGAATCCCTTAGTATTAATGTATTTCTGTAATAATAAGCATATGACATATATATATGTACATGTTTTTTTTTATATAATATGTTTTGAGTAAAGGTATTTTTTAAAGAAAAAAACCCCCAGGTATTTCAGGGGGAAAGGTTGGTAACCGGGAAAAAAATACATAACAGTTAGATGCTGAGAGTTCAGGGAATATAATGGAATAGCAATTTCAAATAGCATTAAACGTATTTGTAAACCGTCGAAGATCAGACTTTGGGCTTCAGTGACTAAAATTAAAAAAAATCACTGCGACTAGGACTGGTCTATCATTATGTACTTTATTTCTTAGGATCATGCAAAGGTTGGCACGTCTACTATGTGACTGCTAGATTTATATCCACGGTGGCGGGATGTATAAATACCGAGCCACGCCAAATAGATATTACCAACACATGACTATATATAAAACAGTAAAAGTGTGTTACTGTATGGTGTTGTTGAAGTTGGATTATATTCCGATCGTCTTGGTGCCTACAAGCAGAATGAGCATTTGAACAATGTGCAGATCGTTTATTTGTCTCTGTAGCAAATAGATCGGCACGCAATAAAATTGGGACAACTCGTTTATATTTTAGTCATTATTACTTAAACTTTATGGTGCATGCATACAGAGTAACTGACAACATTTTTTATTCTTGTTTTCAATATAATATTTTTATTGCAAAAAATAAAATAGCAAAAAAACTGAACCCCGCCCAGGAACATTCAAAACGAAAATACCGTTATCAAATGGTAAAGTCAAGAGCTCAAACACATCAAACGAATGAATAACAACTTTCATATTCCTGACTTGGTACAGGTATTTTCTAAAGGAGAAAATTCTGGACTAAAACGGGTTTTATAGCTTGCTAAACTTTAATCTTGTATGCCAGTCGCACAAAATTCCATACTTGCTGCACAACGTTTGTTTCTCAATTTGAGAGTTCTAACTTTGATTCTTCCATGCCATTTGTGTTTAAACCAGAACAATTGTAGAAGGCAGTAACATGCTATTGATAGTACTATGACTGTTCATGACCATATGCATGATCAATTAAAATCTTTAGTAAGTAAACAATTCCGTACTTTGATTAATACAGGGCAATTACTCGTTATCGTATATACTACTTATACAAGTTTTCGAACTTTGCTTATGAATGTATACCGTATGTTGGTACGACTTCTACATGGACTTTTCTATCATTTTTTTTTCTGTAATATCTTTTTTTTCTTTATTCCCGTTGAAAACCCTTGTTTTTTTATTTTTTATTTTATATATAAATTTTAGGTACGGCATGCCGTACCAACGAACATTATTGGTACGGCGAGTGCCGTACCTGCCGTACCGGCTGCTACGCCCCACAAAATCATAAAGTCAATATGTATACCAAAAATGCTTCGAGGGAAACATTTGCCTATCCATCAAAGTAGTTATTATAAGATCTTTTGGTATTTCCTTGTTCTTAAACATAATACAGGTGAATAAGCAACAATGTTATAAACATTTTTATTGTACCAGAAAATCTTTTTTGAAAAAGATAACAGCTTCCTAGGTTATGTGAGCTGATGTGCCAATCGATAACCAGGAAAAGTATTTAGTCATTTGAACGATTTTTTAGAAACATACTGTAGTTCGAAATTCCTCCTTTTTTTTTTTGTAACTCAAACTTATCCAACTTCTCTTAGAATTCGGAAGCGTAATAATACAACTTGACCATTTAAGGAAGCAAACTGTTAAGTGTAAAAGTGAGGAATACGGAAATACGAGTTTTAAATGTGTTCGTATATGGGAAACAATTAAACATCCTAGTATACACGTAAAATCAATTAAACCATCAGCATTTTCTTAAAATAGTTATGGTGACACTTCCTTATATGCATATTTGTTGTATATGTATGTTCTTTTCCCTGGGAAACGAGTGAATTAAAAGTGGCATCGGATATACACTCGTCAACCCTCTCAAACATTTATTTTTATTAATACTTTTGTTTTTCTCGGAATCACTTTATACTCAAAAACCGTATTTATGTATTTAACGTATAATCTACATCAGATATGAGAAATAATAAAAAGTAAAAAAATTGTTTAAAAAAATACAGAACTTCAAGAAAAATACAAATGGCAAAATCAAAAGCCCAAACACATCAAACGAATGGAACACGAGACACATATTCCTGACTTACTCAAAGGAACTTACTTTAAATAAACTAGATTTTAACGGTAATAACTGTCCTTTCCTAGATTTAGATATTTCGGTTTTAAACGGTAAACCCCATACTAAAATTTAAGACAAAAGAGAGGATTTTTCGTTCCCTATTGTTAATTTTCCCATTTTGGATGGTGATTTTCCTATGGCACTATCTTACGTGGTTAACATTTCACAACTCGTTCGCCCTGTCCGTGTCTGTTGCGACGTTTTTGATTTTAACGAACGTAATCTATGTTTTACTGGTAACTTATTAAGCCAAGGGTTTCGTTACCACAATTTACTGAAAACCTTTACTAAATACTTCCATAGTTATAAAGATTTGGTTTTGAAGTTTGGTTGTACTTGTTAAATTTGTATTTCAAACGGGATAACACATCCTCATTTTTACAGAAATGTTGTTAAACGTGTCCGGAAATTTAGAAACGATCCTGGTAAACTTATCGATCCTTTAAATAAACTTATCCTAAAAGGTTACCAATTCAACACTGTAATTATATCACTGAGTATTGTTTTATTGGTATAACTATTGATTTTGTTATCAGTAAATTAAAAGCAAACTAAATATTATTGTTGTATTAATATACACATTCATGGATCTACAATCTGTCAATACCTGTATCTTGGCATTGCACTAGATCATGTTTTTCTCTGACTGTCTATGACGTCTTTACACTAAATCCAATGGATGTTGGATATGTACTGATTGATAATTTAGTCTTAGATGCATGCATTTTTATTAGATATTAGTGGCCTTGTACTAGCTGTCAATAACTGCGAGTACTCTCAGATCTGTACTTTTTGTCTTTTTATTGTTGGGATATACAAGTACCCGGCCACGTTAACTTGTATTGAAGTATTTGTATTTTTATTCATCTGATGAGTTATGACTTTTTAAACAGAATGTTATGGTTTGTACTTATGATGTACTGTTACACCACTGTCCCAGATTAGGGGGAGGGTTGGGATCCCGCTAACATGTTTAAACCCGCCACATTCTCTATGTATGTGCTTTCCCAAATTAGGATTCTGTAAATCAGTGGTTGTCGTTTCTTTATGTGTTACATATTTGTTTTTCGTTCATTAATTTACATGAATTAGGCCGTTAGTTTTCTCGTTTGAATTGTTTTACATGGTCATTTTGAGGCCATTTATTTCTGACTATGCGGTATGGGCTTTGCTCATTGTTAAATGCCGTACTGTGACCTAAAGGTGTTAATTTCTGTGTCGTTTTGGTCTTTTGTGGAGTTTTGTCTCATTGACAATTATACCACATCTTTTTTTAAAAATATATCCTTTGATTTTTATTCACACCACATAAAATGCTTTTCAATTTAAACTTGATTTAATGCACCGACTGTGCAAGAAATACCCTCATGGGTAGTCAAGACCCTAGCAGTAGTAATAACTACAGTATCAGTGCATCCTATTACTTCTTCATGCTCAAGTTATAACCTGATTAGGTCATTTAAAGAGCAAATTCAAAATGAAAACATAAAGTTATGATGCAGTCAACACATGTGACCATCATTATTTAACTTTAATATCAAAAGATATGTACCATTGTGTAGAATTTAGTATACAGTACAATTTTCAAATCAAATTATTTTACAGTTATCTCCCCTTAACTATGAATTTGCTGATAAAAGTGTATCATCTCAAGTTTTGGAAGCAGATACCTGCACGGACCCCATATCAATAACTTAAATTTCGAAAAAGAGGGGCGAAAGATACCAAAGGGATATTCAAACTCGTTAGTCGAAACTGATCATTTTATTTAAAAAACAGACATGAAGACCAAACTACAGGTCACAAAACACAACATAGAAAAGTAAAGACTGAGTAATATGAGCCCCACCAAAACCGCAGTTAATCTCGGGTTCACCGGAACGGTAAGCACCAGTCCTGTTACTCGTGTACAATTTAGTAATCAACCTGTTATCAGTGCAATTCGGTAGGTCACATTCTAGAAAAAAAGAGGACGGGATTCGGGTACGACAATTGGATCATATCCGTCATTATCTAAGATTTAGCAGGTATCCAATAACGGGGCGCCCAACTTGTGATAGTGTCCGTAAAATGTTTGGAAAAACGACTTAAATTATTTAAGTAGAAACTCTTGATTGTTATTACATTTCACTCTGGTGATATAACAGTATAGTTGAAACATCCACACTCTGTGTTAGTTTCTTTTTATTTCTGAAATTGAAAAAAAAACCACATTCATTTTGAGACCGAAAAACCATGTTTCAAAATTGGCACAGGATCCGCGACATAGTGAGCATATGTGTATATGTCGTGTACATGTTGCGATTTTGTACAGGTTATAACATGTACAAAAATATTGTACATGTTATAACTTGTATAATGCAAAAATACAAGTTATAACATGTACAAAAGTACCTCATACATGTTATTACCTGTACAAAATATTGCTTAAAAATGGTTTTAACTTGTACAAAATCAATAAATAAGGAAATTTTTTCTATTATCGCAACAGATGATATTGACCTCAATAACATTTTCATAACTTTTGTATTATTCCTTCATGTTAGTGTGTTTAGTCCTTTTTTGATACAGTTAATCCCCAGGGGTCGGTATTACGAAGCATTCCTAAGACCTGTCATAAGATATATCTTAGGACATGTCTATGATCCTCTTATGATCCTCTTATGACTATCTATGGACATATTTTTATTTGATGAATTATAATTGTGAGTGTCCACTTTGAAGGCAATAGTAAAATACTTTCTTTCTAGTTGACACTAAAAGACATAAGCCAGGATAGATGTGTCTACAAATAAAATTGGAATTGAAATGGGTATGTGTCTAAAAGACAACAACCCGCCCATGGAGCAGACAACATTCAAAGGCCACAATACATGCTTTCAAAGTAGAGGATATATATTTAAAACATCAAAATGACATTCGCCTCATGCAATGATCTTATAGGTTTATAAACAAAAATTGAGTTATTATTTACATAAGTCATGCTGAAGGCCAAAAAATGTTGAAGAGTAGATCCAAAGATATTGGTCCAATGAAAACTATTTCATCTCTCTCTTGCTTTTACAGAGTAAGCATATAAGACATTGTGTTAGTCTTTCATGCTATAAAAACGAGAGGGAGGAGAATTTATTATAAGGAATCGTTCTTAAATTTTTTGGAAGAATTTAGTTACTAGTATCTAATGTAATTGTCGTTGAGGAATGCAAGCTTTTAGTAAATAGTTTCACACTTATTTAAGCCATGATGGACTGAAATAAAACAAACATTACATGAAAACACATTTGCCAACATAAGTCATGAAACATATATTTCTGAAACTTTGTGATCATTGTTCTCTACAGAAAAAGACACGTTCTGGCCTATTTATTGTTGTTCTTTATGCATTGGTGAATTTAAATGTATATTTTACTTTATTAAGATTTATTTTAAATTTTGTACAAGTTAAAACAATTTTTAAGCAATATTTTGTACAGGTTATAACATGTATGAGGTACTTTTGTACATGTTATAACTTGTATTTTTGCATTATACAAGTTATAACATGTACAATGTTTTTGTACATGTTATAACTGTACAAAATCGCAACTTGTACACGACATATACACAATTATAATGAATTTCTGTTCAATCAGTTAGACACATATCAGTGTCCAGTTGAGTATCGAAAGCAAAATACATGTGAACAGTCAATCAATGCCATAGCTCATGGAAACAGCATGTAAAGCGGCAGTTTGGACAGTCGATGCTTACAAAAATTAATCGTTAAAATCATGAGATGAGATGGACTCTCATGACACTTCAACTCGGGTATTCAATGTACAGGTTTCATTGAAAACAGAAAACCAAACGTTCGTTCCATAAATTAAAGATATTCATCTATCTATAATTTGCTAACATGTACTATATTCACAAACACTTTACAAATAAATATGGTTTTGATTAACACAAAATAAAAGCGTTTGTAAATGGACATGTTTTGATTGCTGTAGTATCCTGCATGCCATTGAAAGTTGTCTGTTTGTTTTGCTTACACTGTTAACGATATAATAACATTTTAGGCGACTGACATACACGTGAGAAGTTTAACTGCAATAAAACTGAATTTTAATTCACAAGTTACCTCATTAGGAAATACCTATATCAATCATAGTATGACGGTTGTTTTCCATTCGTTCGGTGTGCTTGAGCTTTTGATTTTACTATTTTTTAATTGACTTTCAATTTAAAATTTTCTTCGGAATTCGGATTTTTTTTAATTTTACTTTTTGATACAATGACTTGCACTATGATGTATACAGTAACATTCAGGATCCCAATTCCCTTTTTCAAGATTTTTGGTGAGGTCGGTCTAACACCGATCAATATCGTTACAAACTTAAAATTGACAATTAGGTGGAATCGAATTATTTGCAGTAATTTTCTGCCAATTTAAACATCACAATGTTCAATTTGAACGAATAAAGATTGCCTTAGTTTAAATGGAATGGAAATGTAAATCCATGTCTGACATTCTTGATTGATCTTTACTCAAAATCACCAGTAAAAACGTATAAAATGAAGATTAATATATTAATTCGTTAATATTGGCACACCCGAATTCAAAACTTATCTAGGGGGTGGACCATATGATATGTCTAAAACCGAAAAATATTTGAAATGATGAACAGTTACACGTGTTTCGTTTGCAGATCACTAAAATTTTACCAAGCATAGGCGATACTATCTTACAATTCAAAATAGAAACCCATAGAAACCCATAGAAAGATAGTGATAAATAAAATGTCAAATCTGCTTCATGCCAATTGAAAACGAATTTCAATATTTATTTCAGTGTCAACATGTTATTGTAGAAGTACAAAAACCATATATCCTGATATCGGTATAGATTTCGAAGTACTACTATTTAGATACGAAAGGGCTTTTTGCATTGATCAATACTAGATTGATGATTAACCTATCCCTATTTCGAATCAAAGAAGTATAGTTATCAAGGGTACGGTACCCGGATTATATTATAATACGCCAGACGCACGTTTCGTCTACTTAAGACTCATCAGTAACGCTCAGATAAAAACATTGAAAAAGCCAAACAAGTACAAAGTTGAAGAGAATATTGTGAATATACTCTGATATATATTATTATATTATACAATAACTAAGTATTAAAAACAAGACAGGTTTTGCATGTTGACCATGATCTGCTTTTGGAGATCTCATGTGCTCCAGAAGGATAGTTAGGTGCACATGATTTATCCCCCTGATTTTCCGCGGGTTTGTGTAAATCAGTCTTCAGTTTTCATTTTATTCGCATTTGTTATATGTCGCATTTCTTTTGCAACCTGTATTCATATCCGCTGCTGCATTGTGATGGTTATGCACATAGCCTCTTGTTACACACCCAAATATGTCTATGTTTTTCTTAATAACGTATTAGTATATGTTATAATGCTGACGTAACCATGTCACTGTTAAAATATCAAGAAAAAATTGTTTTGAAACAGAATATGGTCAATATTCAAACAAAATTTAGACAAGACACAATTTTATATTTATGCTCTGATTTGTATGAAACATGGCATTATTCATTGATATTTTCGTGCTTTTTCTTTGTTTGAAACAGAGTAGATTTACAAAATTATTTTGAAATGCCATCGTTTGTCCTCAGTTTGTTGTTTCTATTTCAAAATTACTTTCTTCCTGATTTGTGTTACACATTCTCTCACCGAATGCACATATATAATTGAAAATTCGAACACAAAGAAATTGGAATAAAAATAAACCAAAAGTTATTTTTAAATTCAAGGTTTTCCTGTCTTCGTTTGATTTTTTATTTATCTGAAGAAAATTCGGTAACCCAGATACCCATTCTGTTTGATACATCTGATTTCTGTCATTGTGAGGTGAAGCCAACACATGCACTTTTCTCAGTTGTTTGAGTAACTTCGATTTGAAAAAAAACAGTGAAAACCAAGATTCATTTTGTGACTGAATTGTAAAAAGTGAATAATTTTATATAAAACACAATAAGGGGAACGTTTAAGCTTGATATTCTGCATCTATTATTACAAATATTATGTGCATTTTAGTGATCTCTTTCAGCATTACAAAAGTACTCTTATTGATACAAGTTGCATCAGCTTTTGATGAAATAAATGATGAACATTAACAAATGACTGCTAAACCAAGTGTTTTGAGTTTTAGTTTCCATCAGGATGCATAACCGAATATTTACAACAAACTAGTGTGTAGTAAAAAGGTATCATATACACAGTTTGTAGTATCCTTTATTTCAAATTCGACAAACAAGTCACAAAGCTGAATGATTTATTGAAAGATTGTCATTTGTATTTATTTATTTATTTATTCATTACATTTTTATTTGAATATGTACGCAAATAGTTATCAAAGGTACCAGGATTATAATTTAGTACGTCAGACGCGCGTTTTGTCTACATAAGACTTATTAGTGACGCTCATATCAAAATATTTATAAAGCCAAACAAATACAAAGTTGAAGAGCATTGAGGATCCAAAATTCCAAAAAGTTGTGCCAAATACGGCTAAGGTAATCTATGCCTGGGATAAGATGATATTCAAAAATTATTTTTATTCATATAGTCGCTTTTTGAAATCCCTATTAATATTCTCTCTTATACAGTTACGAGTAGAAGTTGTCAATTTGGGAACTATGAAACTGCAATTTTATGTTTTGACTGGTATAGAGAAAATAATTGTATGTTCTAAGCTGTCTCTCGTTGATGGAAGATGTTCGTTGATTTTCTGCGGTTGCATGTTGTATCGACTATTATTTGTTCGTGTGTTTCTCTGTGATGAGTGTTCTTGCATGTGTTTGTGCTGTATTACTGTCACGTAATGTATTAATTTTAAGGATATTTTTTTAACATTGTCTTATTAGCGGGAGGTATGTCTAGCCATAAAACCAGATTCAACCCACCATTTTTCTTGTCATTTTTCTAAAAACAAATCATCGAAAGGTACGAAGTCCTTGTTGATAAATATTCCGTATCAACTTAGCTTATAATACACGATGGTCGTGAAGTGTAGATTCTGGGTTCTGACGTTGTTTATCTTTTTAATAACGTTTAATATTATTCTTTTATTTGTCCCAATGATAATCATTTTACTGTTTATATAGGCTGTTTTTGGTTATATTCATTAGAAGTGACTGTACGTATTTCTCCCTTATTGTGTTATTGTTCGAATAATTTTGGTATTCTTATCTTTCATTTTTTCTAATGTGCTTTGTCTATATACCTTTTTGTGTTTCTTTAATACACATGACTTGGCTCTGTACTTATATATCCCGTTCTTGTTTTATTTTTTTGTGATAAATTTGTATTCTTGTCTTTATTTTTGCTAATGTGCTTTGTCTATATGCCTTTTTGTAATTCTTTGATGCATATGAATTGGCTCTGTTCTTATACATCCCGCAATTGTTTTATTGTCTTATGATATTCTTTGTATTCTTGTCTTTCAATCTTGCTGATGTGCTTTGTCTATATGCCCTTTTGTTCTTCTTTGTTACATAGATATAGGAAGATGAGGGAGGTATGAGTACTAATGAGACAAAAGTTAACCATTATAGGTCAAGGTACGGTCTTGATAGTGATGAGGATTGTAACCCAATGTTGACTACTGTACCCCTGTTTATTTTTGTTTCACTTTAATGTTCCTGTTGTTCCTTTTGTTTAGATCTTATAGTAGATGTTTTTCTTTAAGTTTTAGTTTGTAACCCGGATTTTTTTTCTCTGAATTGATTTATGACTTTTGAACAGATGTTTACTACTGTTGCTTTTCTTTCAATAAGTGCTTTTTATCTTTAGTCTCAAAAGAGTAATGTTAAGCCTGCGGAATTCAAATAATTTTTTACAGCAGAACTTCGATATATTTAACAAAAAATTCACAAATTGGGAAACGCAATTAGATGACCCAATTTTCATGAACTCAGCGGTATTATTTGTAATTATGGCACCCTCAACGGAGTTGGAGTGACATATTGTTATTGTTCGTTTTTTTGTTTTGTTATATTTATTCTTCCACACTTTTTTGTCCATGCTATTTCTCAGAATTGGCCCGAACAATATTGATGGAACTATACCATAATGTAGACCACTATATGAAATTGTGCAATCGGGGTATGGCATCATCAAGATGGCTGCCGTTGCCATAAACTGAAAAAATGTGAAAAAAATTACAAATTCTTAATCTTTCATTATAAGACCTTGCTGGATGAAACGTTATGGTAATGTTTCTTGGTATGCCCTGATATTGTGACAATTTTAGGAAATTCCAAAATGGCCGCCATTGTCATGGCAACAAAGCGAAAGTTTAACATTGGCCCTATGGGAAAAAACATTGAAGCTGCATATCCTACAAGAATATTAGATCAAACCTTCTACAACTTAATGGATATGTAACATGGCATGTCCCAAAGTGGCACCTGTCTTTGAAATTTTAGAAATGGTACCACTTACCATAGATATAGCAAAAATTTCTAAAATTTCAAAATGTATGAAGGAATTTTACATCATGAATTATTAGTACTGTATACGATATTCCATGTTTAGTCCAGTCAATCTAACATAAATTTGAACCTAACCCGAAAGTAATTGCAACAGAAGAATTTTAAGTTTTAATCTTAAGCATTATACCCCAAATATACACAGAAAAAAGTCCCATAAAATTAACTTGAGGAAGACTAAAAAAATCACCATTTAAAATTCCTATGGAGAGTTGCATTGAAAAGGGAGATAACTCTTGCCAAAAAGGCAGAATTATCAATAAAAATTGATACAAAATTATAACTTTTTATCTTCTATCAAGCTATAATCTAGATTTCGTAATTGATTATTGAATTTTTCAACATGTCAACGTGAAGAATCGCAAATTTAATAAAAATGATTAAGCATGTATTCTTCTTTTTGTGGTTTAAAGTTTCTTTAGATAAGTAAGTTGCTGAAAAAATATAATGTACAGATATATACAATACCAAATTTTCACATTATTTTTTTCAAAATAGTCACAAAGCTTCAAATTTGCAATTTCTTTGATGAAAAATGCAAGAAAAAAATAAAACTAGCCATAACACTTTGGTTTTGTACATTTCATGAGCAGAAGATTATATAATTTAGTCAAATACAAACTTACAACCCCATCAAAGTATCATACTTTACATAGATTTCAAGAAAATCAACCAAAAACAGACCAAAAAAGACTCATTTTTGCAAGAGTTATGCCCCTTCAAATGTTAATTTCCAAAGGACATTAAAAATGCTGATTTTGAGTTTTCCTCAAGTTAGATTTTATGGGACTTTTTTCTGTGTATATAAAGGTCATAATGCTATAGATTAGAACTAAGACATTTTCTGTTGCAATTAGTTTGAAGTTTAGTCTTAGTTTGACTGGACTAGTTGTAATGTTCACTGTTTATTTATATCAACAATAATCAAAGCCCATACCGCAAAGTCAGCTAAAGAAGGTACCGAAATGATAAACGTAAAACATTCCAAACGAGAAAACTAACGGCCTAATTTATGTACAAACGAACGAACGAAAAACAATAATGTAACACATCAACAAACGACAACCACTGAAATACAGGCTTCTGACTTAGGACAGACACATACATACAAAATGTGGCCGGTTTTAACATGTTAGCGGGATCCCAACCCTCCCTCTTACCTGCGACAGTGGTGAAACAGATCTACATAAGAACGAACTATGCAAATCAGATGAAAAAGGCTCAACTCATCAGTTGGATACAAGTATAAATACATTTAACAAAAAAACAGAGTGGACGTGGCCGGGTACTTGTATATCCCTACAACAAAAAGACACTAAGTACTGATATGAGAGTACTCGCAGTTACTGACGGCTGGTTCAAAGCCACTTATAACTAATAAAAAAAAATCATGCATCTATTTTTGGCATTTAGGTAAAGATTGAAACAAACTGTGATTAAAAATAGAATGATTTACTATTATTGGATAGTAACAATTGTCCATGAAAAAAGAGTCATCTTGACCTAAATAATTCTGGTTAAGATACATTCAAGTCATAGAAGAATGATATCGTTTAGATCGCACTTCTTTGATAACAATGGACCTTGAAAAAAGTTGGTCGCCTCGACTTATATTTTGCGCACGATTGGTAAATATTGATTAAAATTTGTGTTAAGGTCCAGATGATAGCAACAACACACAAAAGAGGAATGCTATTTGTTACTGAGCACTTCTTTGATTTCAATGAAAGTCCACCTAACAATCTTGTCACCATAACAGGAGCACAAAAAACGACACTCGTTATATTGTAATATAATTATAATAATGGAGAAATACTAGTATTGTTTTACTGTGAATTCTCCTCGTTGTTGTTATTGGCGTTCTAATTCTTCTCACTGACACATATAAGCTTGTCTATAGTCTGCGGAGTTCTGTTATTTTTGCTAACAACGTTTTTCCATATCCCATGTTAGGATCAATGTAAGAGGTTGAAAATTTCATATCTGATTATTTTTCGTTATCTGGAAAGTTACTTTAGACGATGGACTTTGATTGTTTCTGTGGGGCTTCTTTCTCCTGTGTATGGATAACTCACGGGGTAAAAATTTGAAAATTGTCGAAACTTATTTAACTTTTATGTATAGCATAGTCCTTATTATATACTTAAAAGGATTAAATTTCACAAAATATTTATTTTGCACTAAACATTGCTGTGCCATGCCTTTTTAGAATAAGATTTGTTTAAGTAAAATTATATTTCGAATAACATCGCTGACCAACATTAATAAAAACAAAATGCAATAAACAGTATACTTCTGACAGATATTTGGTTCTACTTGAAAAATACTGGGTAATAACATAAATTATCTAAATTGCAGTCCCCAGTAATCTGAAGATATCTATTTAGAGTTGAATGATCATAAATGCACAATAATATATGTCTATCAATATATATGTTTTAATACGACCGCAAAAAAAAATATGGTCGTATATTGCTTTCACGTTGTCGTCGTCGTCAGCGTCATCCGAAGACAGATGGTTTACGGATTATATCTTTTGTATAAGTATATAGAAATCAATAAATTTTTAACACAAGGTTTATAACGACTAAAGCAATGTTGGGATTGATTTTGGGGGTTATGGTCTCAACTGTTTATGAATAAGGGACCAAAAAGGGGGACCAAATAAACATTTTAGTAGTTTCCAGACATTAACTTGAATTTAAGTGTATGGTTCTCTCTGAAATTATACCACAAGTTTCCATACAACAAAGGGAAGGTTAGAATTGGCTTTGGAGAGGAGGGTATGGCTCAACCCGTTTAGTAATTAGAGGAAAAAATGAGGAGAGAACAAGGGTTTCTTGGTTAGTGGCCAATTAAAACAATTTGAAACCAGTGTAAGGAAGGTAATCCAAATATATTGAGGTAATCAAGCATAATGTTTGATTTGTTTACTACCTCCCTTACACTGCTTTAAAATTATGTGTAAAGAAATTTTTTTCTCATATCAGATTTCAGAAATTAAAAAGAAAATTTCTTCATATATATTTTTCTCCGCAAGAAAAGTGGGGGATACATTATTCTTTTCTTTTTCGGGTTGGGGTCAATATGCAACAACATAGTGCAGTTAAAAATGCCCTGGTGTGGAATAAATATGCGGTAAATTGATCATACCTCTTAATTTCCTTATTTTAATCAGTTCTAAATATTGTATACCGCCTTAATGATAACATAACTTTAATTACTGTTTCAATTTATTTGCTGGGCATTACCAATTATGGATTCTGAAATTTCCACTAAAACAAACCGAAGCTTACCGCATCTGAACCACCACCATGACATACATCAACCATCATCATCAACATCACTAATCATCACCTTAATCAACAAAAAACGTATAATGTTGTGACCACTGCATATAATGTTGTGACCACTGCATATAATGTCCCGACAACTGCATACAATGTTTGGACCACTGCGTATAATGTTGTGAGCATTTAATATAATGTTGTGAGCACTATATATAATGTTGTGAGCACTGCATATAATGCTGTGAGCACTGCATATAATGTTATGGGCACTGTATATGATTTTGTGAGCACTGCATTTAATTTTGTGAGCACTGTATATAATGTTGTGACCACTGCATATAATGTTGTGACCACCTCGTATAATGTTGTGACCACTGCATATAATGTCCCGACCACTGCATATAATGTTTGGACCAATGCATATAATGTTGTGAGCAGTGCATATAATGGTATGAGCACTGCATATAATGTTGTGACCACTGCATATAATGCTGATCATCATCATGGCGTTCCATACAATTGCACCTTTTTTTGTTTACGGTAGACACTTTTATGGTTAATGGTCTTTAAAAGTTTCAACTTTATACAGAAACTTGGTCCTTTAGTCTTTTAGTTTTGAATTAGTATAAATCTTGCATTGTATAAATTGTATGAAAAAGTTCAGGTACACGGTGGAGCCTCTTGTTGAAAACGGACATGTGATTTCATTTCTGTTTTTACATTTCACACCCATCAAATTACAGACATAATTTAGACTCACACAATAAATCAATACACAAGTGTTTTTTAAAGACATTGCGTGGGAAATAGATTGGAATTTGAAACGGAGAAAATGTCGGTCAGTGGGATGTCTTTCGTTTTGCTATCGTTTTTCAATATTTTCCCCTTTTATTGTTTATTCTCTTACTCATTTCAAAGTCACAGTCTGACGTACGCTTACTATTGGCTTGACGTCATGTTTGAAATCAATGCGTGACGTAATGTAATAACGGGAATTTCCAAAATATTAAAATAAATTGAGCTGTAAGCTTCATACTCAACTCAGTGGCATACATGATGGCAACCCTAGGTGAGTGTGATTTATTTAATCGTGAACACAACATAAAAAACGAATATATTATTGAATTTGATATTTTAATAATGTTGGCATCTCATTCGCCTGTTTTTAACTTTAAAGCACTTGTTCAAAAATACTCTTTACGGATATTAGGAATATAATAAAACATCTCAGTGCTTGAAAATCTCTTTTTCATTATTTTTAATTTTTTGTTCAATATGTGCATATGTTTGTGGCAAGTTGTTTACCATAAATGATGACGAAACAAAATGGAAACAGCACTCTGAAAAGCCGAAAACTAAATATTTGAGAAAAGAAACGACGTTTAAGATACACTCGGAGACTGATAGTCCCCCAACAGCGATATCGACCAAGTGCTGTGAAAAATAAAAATACTTCATAAATATCATGCGTTTTAAGCGCTTCTCTGCTTTTACCTTCATCATTCGGTTGATATCAGTAGCATATTTTTCATTGACTAATACATGCATTTAGCTCATTGTTTTAAAATTTTACAGGAAAGGAATATCCTTCTGATGATGACCTGGCGAACGAGCTACGCATAGTTCTGATAGGAAAAACAGGATCTGGGAAAAGCGAAACTGGGAATACTATTCTTGGTAAACCAATTTTTGATGCAAAATATAGTGGCTCTTCGGTTACAAGAAAATGTCAGATGGAAGAAGTTTTTCGCGGAAACAAGAAAATTGTTGTCGTTGACACTCCAGGAGTCTTTGACACAGAAATGTCATTAGAGGAAACGAAAAAAGAAATCACCAAATGTATAGGGCTGACGTCGCCTGGGCCTCATTGTTTTCTTGTTGTCATTCAAGTTGGAAGGTTTTCCCCAGAGGAGAGACAAACATTGGAAACTTACTTAAAAATGTTCGGCGAGGGAATGTATAGGTATTTGATAGTTCTGTTTACAAAGGTTGATACGCTGCCTGGTGATCATAGACTGTCTCAAAAGTTTGACAGTTTTCTAGAGAATATTCCCAATGATTTACAAAGGTTTCTAGACCTTTGTGAAAACAGATGCCTGCCATTTAATAATGCAGCGAATGGGAAAAAAAGAAAGAAATACTTTCACCGACTGTTTGACTTAATTCAAGCTACTGTTGGTAAAAATGAAGGAGAATTTTACACCAATGACATGTACAGAGAGACAGAGAAGATAATTCAAATGGCCATAGAAAAAGAATGAAAGGAAAGCAATTATGTCAATGTTGACTTCAGTAGATCAGCCGATAAAATGACAAAAGAGAAGAAGAGAGAAGGACATGGAGTTCAAAACAAAGATAAACAAATTCGAGCTCTTAAACAGCATCTTGGAAATGGAATTATGGAGAAAGGGGAACAATTGTTAAACGGCGAAATTGAAATAGACACTGAACTTGTTGGAGAGATTGCAAATTTGGATGTTGCAGACTTAGAAGGAGTAGCAACCGTAGCGGGAAAGTTTTTAAGAAAATGTAAAAAAGATGATGTACAAAAGAATTTAGGGAGAAAAGATACTGCACAACTGCGCAAGACCGTAAGAAGGCAAATTGAAGAAGGAGAACCAACCATATCCCACCGACTCAAAGAGGGTGTTATTTCCTTTGTATCGACAATTGCAGACGGCATCGCGAAGGAGTTTCCAAATTACATAAAAAGCCTTTTTGAAAAAGGTGGAGAATAGAGAGTAATTCAGTCCGAAACAATGTTTTCGTATATATGTAAAATATTTTGATCTTTTTTTACGATTCAATTACGACAAAAAAAAAAAATAAACATTTATGGATTTTTGTGTATGCTTTGATGTTTCTTGAAAATAAAATAAAAACTATCTAAAATATAACATAACATCATCGTTTTAGATTGCACTTTGTAAATACAGCTGTTTCTCAAACCACGCCTCTTTTGGGGAGATCTTGAATATTCAAAGAAATTACATACTGGTTTACAGTAATGCTCTCTGTGTTCCATCTCATGTAGACATCACTTGGGAATGTAACCAGTAAATATACATGTGTGTATTGTTTACATTGAAATCTGTGGTAAAGTTTCATTCGAGGTAGAGAAGTTCTGGGCATATTAACGTTCAAAATATGCCACACAGTCCTATATTTTGACCACCTTTGAAAATAATTGTGGTGCATATGAACTTTCAATTCTAGGATAAGATTTTTTTCAACTTTAAGTAAAGGTGGTACAGTTTTAACCGTAAAAGGAGTTCTTTACATTGTCAATGTTTACAAAAATGCAACCTTTAGGTTGCAACGTTACTGGTAGATCTCTCAAAGTCTATTTAATTTATTAACATCTGATCTGATCTTGAAGTTATTTTGTTTTCGCTAATGCCATAAACACTTGGCTATCATTACAATAGTATGTTGAGCTTTTTGTGTTCATTTAAAGAGTTTTGTCTTTGATATGTCTTTTGGGGATGGATCGTTTTCGAGATATAAGCATTTATTTTCGTGCTCACTGTAACAATACCTTTCACAACGTGTATATATATATGCCATCAGAAAACAGATTTACATGTATATTATTGTCAAATGAAAATAACACTATATAAATTTGCTTCATTTGCCATCAACAGGCGAACAGAACCATACAATACAAGTTTAAGCTTAGAATGTATAAAAAATTGGAGGGTTATATAACGACCAAAATATAGCTATAGAGAATACCTTAATCCTATAGAGACAAAGATAAACTATGCCTTAGACGAGTTGATATCAAATGAGATTTTTTCTGGTAGGTTTGCAACGGAATTTAGTCCATCATTTTGTCTATCCCAAATTCATGTATTTGGTTTTGATGTTGTATTTGTTATTCTCGTGGGATGTTGTCTGATGCTTGGCCCGTTTCTGTGTGTGTTACATTTTAGTGTTGTGTCGTTGTTCTCCTCTTATATTTAATGCGTTTCCCTCGGTTTTAGTTTGTTACCCTGATTTTGTTTTTTTGTCCACGGATTTATGAGTTTTGAACAGCGATATACTACTGTTGCCTTTATTTGCAATTTAAATGGAGAAGTAGGATATCAAGTTAGCCTTACACGAAACAGATATATTTTCCTTTGATTGTACATGCTTCATTAACTCCGTTACCAAAAATTAATACACGAAATATATCAATTTGTATATCATGAGTCTCAACCAATTGTTGTTTCAAATGGGTTTATATCCCATGTATTTATGGTGTTAGATTCTTAGTAATACGCTGATGAGACAGTCCCGATTCTAAATAAATTTGCTCTTATTTAATGAAAATTATGCTGTGATATGAATTTTCAACATCCTATTGACTATTTCAACATTGATATTTAGTCAGTAATTTGGTCTTGGTTTATGTTATGGAACGAATTGCATTAAAAAGACTATATGTAATTTATTGTCATTAAAACTTCAAAATGGATATTTTACCTGAATTTGCATACACTGAAAATTGCTTTACATACAAACCGTATATGCTGTTGCTACCTAAATACCTTATAAAAGTTACATACAATACAAAATTGAATATACGTATTTGTTAGATTTGCTTGTTTTACGGTATACTACTGTTGCCTTTCTATAGCAAGACAAAGGGATGATAATCGATACATGTAATGAACCTCGCATGCCAAGCATAACAATGGGGAAATAACCAAAGTAGGACATGGTTTTTCAAAATTATTCAGATTGCAAACAAACAATCAAGATATAACTGATGCAATCTTACAATCGAAATAGAGGAAGTTCTTTGTTTGATAAACTTTGCCGCGTAAAATATTTCTTACTGTTTGAGTTGTTTTTGTATTTTGACAATTATGTCACTAAATATTTGAGAATGTTTTTAAATACTTGGACCGTGTAATCCAAGGACAAAAAGTGAATGATGTCGACACAAAATCGTCGATCAATAATACGGTTATTTACAAACTTCATATTCTAAAATTCGCTGTTTTGACACATTTTTTAAAAACTTGTTTTAAT
Organism: Mytilus edulis; assembly: GCA_019925275.1. Classification (NCBI taxonomy): domain Eukaryota; kingdom Metazoa; phylum Mollusca; class Bivalvia; order Mytilida; family Mytilidae; genus Mytilus; species Mytilus edulis. The sequence goes on from CM034350.1 coordinate 68,802,067, forward strand.
CATCTCACACAGCCTACTAAATTTTTCTTTCTAACATATTTTACAATTGTATGTAAGGTCCAAATGTAAATATCTCTTTTCTAAAATGAAATTGTTATTGATTCCCTTCTTAAATAAAACTCGCAAGAAGGTTGCGTTTAAAAAGAGAAATAGGGTCTACATGGACACACATTTGGTTTTATAAATTGAACAACTCATCTGAAGCTTTGTCTTGAATATTAAATCTTGATCTCGATTCAGTGGTCTCCCAACACATAGGACAATGATAAATTATGCATTAGAGGAATTAAAACTGTCAATTATGCGCTTTGTGGAGGAGCCTAGAAACACTGAAGACACAATCTAACAATTGAAAACAACACATCCATTATTTATTAACTTTCATACGAAATAACATGCAAAGTTGGGACTAAGAGTGTCAACCATCTGGTAGTACAAATTCATTTAAAAGACTAAGACATTGTCCCACTATAGCTGTTATAATTGTACCCTTATATTCAGGAACACCGTATAAAATTGAAAAACGTTTTGATAATGTCCGCTCAGATTTTGTTGTTGAATTCGATGCCCCCTACATGATGCCGATCTCTCTGCACGTAAAATAAAGGCAACAGTAGTATACCGCTGTTCAAAACTCATAAATCCATGGACAAAAAACAAAATCGGGGTAACAAACTAAAACCGAGGGAAACGCATTAAATATAAGAGGAGAACAACGACATAACACTAAAATGTAACACACATAGACAAAATCCCACGAGAATAACAAATATTACATATATATATATAACATCAAAACCAAATACATGAATTTGGGATAGACAAGTACCGTGACACGTATTATTGCAATGTGAATTTACACTCAAAAATAAGAGAAAACAACGTTATAATGTAATACACACAGAAACGAACTATAATATAACAATGGCCATATTCCTGACTTGGTACAGGCATTTTTAAAGGAAAAAATGGTGGGTTGAACCTGGTTTTGTGGCATGCCAAACCTCGCACTTTTATGGCAAAGTTGAACAGTATCGAGGACCAAAAGAAATATAACTTTATTTCCTCTATTATAGAGATTTGGTGTACATGAAATGTATAAATCAGAAAATTACAAAAAAATCAAAGAATTAAAGTCACTGTTTAAAGTTAATATGAGAAAAAAATGAGCACTGTCTATAATATCGATAACGGACACATCTTCTATCGATTGTAGAAATCTCTGCAGATTTTTTCGACGTGACGAACACAAGTCTTAGAGAAATAAGTTAATTCATCATTTTCTAATTCATATGACGTATTGCAAGAAAGAATTGTTGTTGTGAATTCATGTGCCGAAAGAATGTCCATAAAAACACTGAACTGAATGGGATTAATGTTAATAATGTCTTGCCATAGATCATCTCTTTTGTCTTGTAAAAAATCACAGGATACCAGTAAGTGTTCAACGATATTCAAGAAGAACTTTCCACATTTGTCGCAAAGTAAATGTTCATCTTCATAACGTACTATAGAACATAAGTCAATAACATACTTGGTGGAGACACGTAAAAGACCTCTTAGCAACTATTTCAGAGGAGGATACATTTTGAACCCTATCCAGCTTACTCTAACATTCGAGTGGCAGACCATATATTTGGATATTTAACATTGCAAAATCTAAATATTGGATAATTTGTGATTTTGTACTAGTCCTGAATTTTCAGGATGTATATTTGCCACTGGACGATCAATTTCAATAAATCAATCATTGATCGAGCGATTGGATTATACAACTTATTAATTCTGTATTGCCAATACCTTATATTAATCCCAAACCAATACAGATAAAAAAAAAACACTTTATAAATTTAATGTAACCGAAGCTTTTTTCTGGATTTAACCTGGAAAGCAAAGGATGAACACATACTTGAATTAAATGACAAATCAAGAACCATTTTTAGTATTGCTTTCAGAACTAATACAAAATTATATAAATAAAGGCAACAGTAGTATACCGCTGTTCAAAACTCATAAATCCATGGACAAAAAACAAAATCGGGATAACAAACTCATATTTGAATATGACGTCTCATTTGACATTATGAGGGCAACCTGAACACTTTGAAGGACTATACCTCACCCAAAGTGATCTAAAAGTAAAATAACAAAATATACCAAGACTTTTATATAAAACGTCACCAGTGTCTGCGTAGAAATTTGATGAGCCAGGTTTGCCGAAATGTGGTTATTGTGTCAAATTAACACAATATGACTACTGTACACTAATTTATGACATTTTTTTACCATTTTATCTCTGTTTGTTTTGTTCACACATCGGTGTCAATATAATGGAAATATATGAGAGTGTCATACAAGTTAGAGGTTTTGCAAGCTATAAAATCTAGTCTAATTCTCCACATTTGAGGTTACAAGGTTACCAAAGCTTGTACAAAGGTAGAAAAAGAGTGAAAAATTGATTGTTATTTTCTTATATGCAATGAAACATTACGTTAGATTTTGTCTTAAGTACTGGACAGGATAAAACTTTGTTTATGCCAAATATGTCTTTATTTGACACAGGGATAAATTCTGCACAATTCTTTTGAAAAGTGCAAATTTTAAACATATACATATAATCTTAAATCAATCTTAATTCTATCTAACGTTTGAGAGATAATTTTAGTCAATCTAATGTGACGTCATTTTTGTGTTGTTTTAGAATTTCAAATGTGACTTAATTTTTGTGCCTTTTCACCACTTCGTATGTGACGGCATTTTTTTCACTTTTTGCGTTGAGGCATTGAAGTCGGATGTGTCTATTTTTTTGTGTTGGTTTATGTATGTATCCGGGTTTTGTTTTCTGTAATTAGTTAATACTTCAGTTTTATCATGTATATCTTGTATACTCATTTGATAAAATTTACTGTTTAAATAGCATAAATTATTCTAAATAATAAAGATGTTTTTATCCCAAGCAGAAAACCCTAGCCGTATTTGGCACAACCTTTTTGAACTTTTGATCCTCAATGCTGTACAACTTTGTATTTGTTTTGCCTTTTATATCTGGGCGTCACTGGTAAGTCTTGTGTGGACTGCGCTTTTCTGGCGTATTGTATAATTTTAAACCTGATGACTTTTGTTAGCTATTATTCATGTGTTTCTTTGTCTAATATGTTCTCCTATTTATTTGTATTGTAGTCCTGTAATATTGTGTTGTCATTTTAATGTTATATTTAACATTGCCATTAAAGTGCGAGGTTTGGCATACCACAAAACCAGGTTCAACCCACCATTTTTTTCTTTAAAAATGTCCTGTACCAAGTCAGGAATATGGCCATTGTTATATTATAGTTCGTTTCTGTGTGTTAGATTTTAACGTTGTGTCGTTTGTTTTCTCTTGTGTTTTAGTGTAAATTCACATTACTATGAGACTTCTCACGGTACTTTTCTATCCCAAATTTCGTGTATTTGGTTTTGATGTTATATTTGTTAAACTCATCGGATTTTGTCTAATGGTTAGTCCGTTTCTGTGAGTGTTATATCTTTATGTTGTGTCGTTGTTCTCCTCTTATATTTAATGCGTTTCCCTCAGTTTTAGTTTGTTACCCCGATTTTGTTTTCGAGTTTTGAACAGCGGTATACTACTGTTGTCTTTATTAAACAAAGACTAATAGGAGGAAACATGGTGGTATTATACCTAGATGATCTACTTCATTAAAAAAAAATGAGACAGGATTGCCAATGAGACAGCTCTCTACCAATGCCAAATGAAACACAAGGTTAGCAATTAATTCACCGTCACGCCTTCAAAAATGTTCAAAAATAGGTACCAGGATTTTAATTTAGTATGCCAGACGCACGTTTCGTCTACATAAGACTCATTAGTGACGCTCAGTTCAAAAAAGTTATAAAGTCAAACAAGTACAAAGTTGAAGAGCATTTAGGGCCAAAAATTTTAAAAAGTTGTGCCAAATACGGCTTAGGTAATCTATTCTTGGGATAAGAAAATCCTTAGTTTTTCGAAAAATTAATAGTTTTGTCACAGGAAATTTTTTAACAAATGACCATATAATTGTTATTCATGTCAACACCTAAGTGCTGACTACTGGGCTGGTGATACCCTCGGGACGAAACATCCATCAGCAGTGGCATCGACGTAGTGGTGTAAATAGTTATCAAAGGTACCAGGATTATAATTTAGTACGCCAGACGCGCGTTTCGGCTACATAAGACTCATCAGTGACGCTCAGTTCAAAATAGTTATAACGCCAAACAAGTACAAAGTTGAAGAGCATTGAGGACCCAAAATTCTAAAATGTGCGCCAAATACGGCTAAAGTAATCTATTCCTGGAATAAGAAAATCCTCAGTTTTTCTAAAAATTAATAGTTTTGTCCATACAACATAGCAAGCTATAAAATGCCATGAAATGAAATGTACAAAAGTTCAAACGAAATAACTAACGGAATGATTCATGCACAAGAGAATAAAATAAAAACAAATATCCTATATACCACCAAGAAATGCAACAGTAGTATACCGCTTTTTTATGTCATGAAAAAAAATATAAGCCCATGTATATATTGACTTGCATAGTGTTTGGACAATAAAACATAAAAGTACACTTAAAATAACTTGTCGTCGGTGAGTAAATAATATGACAAGGAGTATTGAAACCCTCACAGTTGTTTTATTGCTTCAAAGTTAAACCTTTCTGCGTCTTCTGTAAATGTTGTTTGAGCGTTGGATGCATAAGTTAATTGTTGATTTGTCTAGTTTTTTTATGCCCCATTTATGGGCATTATGTTTTCTGGTCTCTGTGTCCGTTCGTCCGTCTGTCTCGCTTCAGGTTAAAGTTTTTTGTCGAGGTAGTTTTTGAAGATGTTAAAGGCCAATCAACTTGAAACTTAGTATACTTGTTCCCTATGATATGATCTTTCTAATTGTAATGCCAAATGAGAGTTTTTACTCCATTTCAACGGCCCACTGAACATAAAAATGATAGGGACATTTTCTTGTTTAAAATTTTTTGATAAATTCGAATTTATTTTCACTTGCAATTATAGCTGTCCATGCAGAATTAGGTTGAATAGATGATTCCAGTCTCTAAAAATTCACAAAAAGGGAATGTACATTTTGTGTATTAATAAATGTTTAAATATATGCAATTTCCTTTTACGTTTCGGAAAGTACAAGCAAATAATGAAACAAATAAAAATAGCTTTGAAGGTTGCATATATACATTACAAGTACATATGATATCTCCGCAAATTATATAACGACAATATTGTCACAGCTTAAATTGACCTTGTTTCAGCTAAAATTATCAAAGGAACATTGTTGCTGGAGAAGGTAAACAATAATGTTAAATAAAAACAGGAAAACCAGTTATTGCAATTCATATTAACCATGACCTTTCTGAACTAAAACGTTTTTATTTTTTATTTATATTTCTTTTGGTCGTGTTAAATACTGCTAGGTGTATCATGTAATGAAATTGAGAAAAGAAATGGGGAATGTGTCAAAGCGACAACAACCTGACCATAGAGCAGACAACAGCCGAAGGCCACCAATGGGTCTTCAATGTAGCGAGAAACTCCCGCACCCGGAGGCGTCCATTAGCTGGCCCCTTAACAAATATGTATACTAGTTCAGTGATAATTGACGTCATACTAAACTCCGAATTATACACTACACAAAAAACTAAAATTAAAAACCAAACAGGACGTACAAAGACCAGAGGCTCCTGACTTGGAACAGGCGGAAATCTATTATTTGATATAGTTTGGTTGTAAAAAACTTTATACTTTTGTTGATTTGTTCCAAATAAGTAACAAATTAGTTCGGATGAATATTTTTGTGAACTTTTTTTCTTTATCGTCAACTGTGTATCATCTTCATCAATTTACTTTTTGTAAATCAAAGAAGTGGTTTTTTTTTTCATTTCTTGGTTATTTAGAAATTATTATGGCAAATCGTCAGATTGATTTAAAAACTGTAGGAACATGACAGTGTCACAAAAAAAATGAAATTTAAAAATACTAGTATTAGTCAGTGTAAATTTTCAATTTCGCTTGCAATGATCTTCCCTTGTACTTTTTATGTGTAGATGCAATTTTATCATTTTTCAAAAAATATTGTAAAGAAGAGTAATATCATTCACTCAGAAGGCTTATAGTTTGAACATGTACAGGTCAATTTAAAAGAGAGACGAAAGATACCATACTCATAGATCGGATATAAACTGACAACGCCATATATAGCTTAAAAATAATAGCCAAATCACAACTTTGCTTTAGGAAATGGAAACATTAGTTTCTTCATAATTTATAATCGGACAATTTTCAAAAGGTTTGTAATAAATTACCGAAGTACTGATATCGGAGCCATTGGATACTGATAGTCCACCAGCATAGGTAAAGCATGAAAATAACTAGTTTTAAATGTCATGCGTCCGAAGTGCTTTTCAAGGATTCACATCCACCATTATATGTGCATTTGTTTTATTCGTTGGTTTTTATTTCAAGAACTATCTTAGCTTTCCTGCGCTTTTATTTGTTCCCTGATAAATCAACACTGGCGTAATACGACAAAATAAGTTAAAGTAGCTATACATCGGATATCTTACTTCGTTAAGTAAATAAAACTACCCATGAAAACAAAAGATACTATGGTAATCAGGGTTATTTTTATCTTTTTTAGGTGCGGATATAAATGAAAGATGGCACCGCTCACTTCTCGTATTATTAATATCTGTAATTAAAATAAGGCAATTAAAAAAGTGGTCCGCAGATTTAATTGTCATAAAATTAGACGCCTTTTAAAGACGGCGTTTGCATTTGCGCCAATTTGCATTTCATTTGCGCCAATTTGCATTTCATTTGCGCCGATTTTTTCCATTTGCACGGATTGTTTTAACAGGTAAATTACAGGTAAATTACGGGTGAATAGATATAACAAGATGTGGTATGAGTGCCAATGAGACAACTCTCCATCGAAGTCATGTTATTTTTCATTTATCATTATAGAACTCTTCCGTAAGCCACTTGTACAAATGCAATGAATTGTCAATCATAACATGTATATAACTGTTGTCCCCTGCTCACCATGGGAAGATGGAAGAAGGCCAACAAGATACATCTCCAGACTTTTCCGTGGCCGTACCCGTAGGTCTTTAGCCTCTGTCTTTCGGTCAACTGCCACATGGTTATGCTCGTTCTGTGTTTTGACAATAGTCAGACCATCAGCTGAATCCATGGTGACTCTAGCATTACACGATTTTATGGTACTTTGTAAAATATGTTGTTATGTTTCAGGACACTGACCTTCCGATGTATATAACAATCGATGATCAAAGAATTGACTCATCGGCTCGTTTCAGAACAACCAAATGTTACCAATGGAAAAGTACATGTACAAGTATTAACTTACCTGTAAATTTATTTAATCTAATAAGAAGCAAATATTAAATCGACACAAATAAAAAAATGAAATCGGCGCAAATTAAAGAATGAACATTTTAAAAATCGGCGCAAATGTCATACCCCCGTTTATAATCACAGATAACCAGATGTATTGCATTATGATGTACATGCTTTCTTAGAATTATTTTCTTATCTCTTCTCATGTATAGTTATCTTCGGATATTTTATCTGTCTATTATTTTTGTGAAGATCGGTCAACATCGACTGTTTTTTTTTTTACGTTTCAATTTATAAAAAAACATCAAATATACTTTCACCGCTGTTAAAACACTTTGACTTAATCCACTTCGTCCCATGGGGGACATAGGGCGACCACTGTAGCTTTCCATCTTTTCCTGTCCTTTGCCAGTTTCTTTGCTTCACCCCATGTTTTCCCAATTTTCTGAAGATCAGATGTTAAATCTCTGCGCCAAGTGGATTTTGGTCGCCCTCTTTTACGATGGCCCTGAGGATTCCAATCTAGTGCCTGTCTTGTTACATTTGTGTTGCTTTTACGAAGAGTGTGTCCAATCCATTTCCATCTTCGTGTTGTTATCGTTCTTTCTATTGGCTCTTGTCTTGTCCTTTTCCATAACTCTTTGTTGCTGATTGTGTTTGGCCACTTGATTCCAATGATGTTTCTTATGCATCTGTTCATGAAAACTTGTAATGTTTTTGTAGATGCAGCTGTCAGTCTCCAAGTTTCTGACCCATAAAGAAGAATAGATTTTACATTTGAATTGAAGATCCTGATTTTGGTGTTTGTTCTGAGCGCTTTGCTCCTCCAGACTGGTTTTAGGATAGCAAAGGCTTGTTGAGCTTTTCTTTTTCTTGATTGGATGTCTTCATCTGTCCCACCTGATGTACTTATGACACTTCCAAGATATGTAAACTCATTGACATCTTCAACTTCAGCATCTCTCACTTTGGTTTTGTTAAGTTGGTTTGTGTTTACCCTCATAGATTTTGTCTTTTTTGCATTTATGTAAAGTCCTACTTGTTTTGCAGTTGTTTCAAACAGATGATGAACAAAAGTAAGAAAAAAAGTACCGGCTATAGTTTTGGTAATGATAATGTTGACAAGACATCTGGGCATACAATACCAAGTAGTTCGGTATAAACAAATAAAAAACCAAATGATTAAAAAAAAAGTCCATGTGAAAGTATGCGTTGAAATAACGAAGAGTTTAAAACGGTCAAGAATGTTCCTCATTTGTGTGGGAGTTTTCTTTGTTTACATTGAAATAAGTTCCTGCTTACCAGCTTGGCTTACTAAAGTATAGAAATTTTCGTGATTGAAATTTCTGATATAACATAGCATTATATTCTGATTCATGCTTAACATATTTCACGTTTGAGCGGGTGTTTATTTTGGGTTTTTGTCTCTCTCTCTCAAAATAGATTTATTATTGTCGGTTAAAAGTTGTCCTGTTGTAGTATGAACTTAGTAATATCTATACTACTAAAGAAAGAGATTTCATTAAGCCGCATCTCCTTTGAAACCCTACAAAGTTGAAATTAGTTGTGACATGACGTGATAAATGTAGTGTTTTGTACTAGTAAATTTGTCTTTGAAATAATCTTTTTTCCATAGAAAACGCAATTTTCTTTTGAAAATATACAAATACAGAGAACTTTATCGTTCTATTTGTTTACAAATAAAGGACATATATTTTTTTGATATATAATATAAACAGTTCTTGAAGAAAATTTACCTTTCTGGTCTAAAAAGGTTTATTTCTTTTCGTTTTGATTGTAGATAACACAGATTACTCATGGAACAATATCATTGCAAAGTTATTCTCTTTCAGTCATGAACCTATAAACAAATCTGATAAAAAATAATTAAAACGTTTCTCTGCAATACACATGATATTTTATCTTTTTTTTAATAGTTTATCAACCTAATATAAACACAATATAATCGTAAACAAATTCAAATCTTTGTGTTTGGTGTTTTTTCTCAGGTTGAATATTTTTTTCAACTTTTTTGAATGAAGAGGAAGATTTTTAATAACATACCGGAACAAGTTTAAAACAAACAAATTGATTGGTGTTATTCATATTTCTCATGTTTGGCTACCAGTGTTATATTTGGTTATTTGGTCAAAACGGTTTCAGCACTATATATACTTAGCTTACAAATATTCGGCTGTGAGCGTTCCTGATGAAGGTAAATTCAGAAAAGTGCTTCGGACACATGCAATTTATCACGTGTTGCTTTCATTTGTTTTCAGCACTGAGTCGATACCTCTGCTAGTGGCCTATCAGACCCCGATGGTAACATTGATTCAGTAGTCAGGACTTAACGATTGACAAGATTTATAACAAACTATTCCAAAATGCCTGTTTGTAAATTTTGAAATTATACAGAAACTAAGGTTTCAACTTCCACAGGCAAAGATGGCATATCGGCTATTCATTTCAGGTAATATTTGGTTAATATCACTCCAAGGTATTTGGTCCTTATACATCATTGGTTTTTATATTCGACTTTTTGTGTTCATGATGAATGTAAATCCAGAATTATACATAGGACAAATAAAATTTATAACGTGTTGTTTTAATTTTTTTAAACTAATGGAAAACAACTGTCAAATTATTGAATTTGTACAGACATTTCCTAAAGTATAAAATGGTGGTTAGCTAAAAAACAAATCTCTCCACAAAGTTGAATCACGGTTGGTTCTTTGTTCACACCATACTACCAGCAATCGGCACGTCATATGTAATAAGTAACACCGATCAACATCTGCTGTATACAATTGTAAAATCAAATGTATTGCAATAACAATTGAACACAGACAGGAAGCTACTGTACATGAAAGCAAAACCAATGATTTTAATCGCAATCGGGAAAAACAGAATTTTTTGGGTCTGTCGTAGTAATAGGCTACGGTACAACTTTCAGTTTGATTTCCCTCTGTTATTCATGTGAGACATGCAAAATTATACTCGAGGAAAGGAAAACTTATACGGCGGCTCATCATACCGAAAATATACATTTTATACGAATTTTGAAGTATAATTTGATGTTTAGACGTTATGTGCAATTTTCAAAACATTAGTCTCATTTAAAAAAAAGTTTGCTGAATACAGGACAAAGGTTACTAGTATAACAAAAACTATCTGACAGATGCAAAAATTTTGTCTTTAAATTTATACAAGATTAAGAATAGATAATTATATATAAGGACGATTTATATTTTCAAGTGAAACAGTTACAAATACGAATAAATTGAGATATAGTTATTCTACAAAGGAAAGGTAAGTTTTATATAATAGACAACATACAAGTTAACGTTTGAGGTATAAAACGAATTGACAAAAGGCTTTTTTTTAGCTTCAAATTATAAAAGAAATCAAACAATAAAAAAGATAGTGAAAACCTATTGAAAGATGAACATCTGTTACTGGTGATGGTTTTTAAATCTGTACACAAGGACATACTTTCATTAAAAGTTCATCATATTTCAAGGTTCAAATAAATAATGAACCCCACCCCCTCCCCCCAATAATGAATAGTAATTAAATTACTGATTTTTTTAATACTCAAAATTGTGTTTTCAAAGTTAATAAGAGCTGCTTGAGTAACGTTAATTAATTCTTCCAGACCAATTTACAATCAACTTTTCTCGAGCTGTCAATGGGAGATAATTCTATTTCAAAAGTTTAAATTGTCAACTTTTGTAATGAAAATAATGCTTGATCTAAGTGTTCAGTTTACTGTTACTACTAAATGCTATATATATTTGTCATACATTATCATATTAACAAGTGATTAAATGTATATGATTTATATGTGTTTTAAAAAATTGTTATATTTGCTAAAAAAGTTATCTTGCCAGACGTTTGTATTCCTTCCAAGTTACTATCTTGTGCGCTGAAGTTGTAATTTTATTAAGGCATGTCACTCCAGGGCTTCCGTAAATCCAAAAATGTTTATTGTTTAGTAATTCATTCTTTACGAACACGTATAATTTATTTATCTAAAGAACACGCAGTATTAATTTGATAAATATTTCAATAAATCTATATTGGAAATAGCTTGTCTAAGGCACATATACTTGCATGCACAATTGTATTTTTCACAGTCATTATGCAAAGGTGTATTCACAATTAATTGTATAACAAAAAGTGAAAGACATATTCTATTATTGTTCAACATATTTATTTAGATATCGCTGATTGTAGTTCAAAGTCATTTGGGACTACTGCTTTCCATGAATAGCTTGGCTGTACAGATTTTCGTAATCTCTGTGAAAATAAAAAGAAACTAATAAACTGTTATAGAAGTCTCAGGTAAAACCTTTACTGTATATCATAGTAATTAAAGCAGAGAGAAACAAACGACCACCACTGAAAGCACGACAACAAATAACATAAAAAATAACGACTTACGAAACCGATTTTAAAGTACTTCAAATAATTGCAATGAAATACATTTTGCTTTTGTAAAGCATCCTCTACAATGGTTTGAAGATTTAATTTCTATTGTTGTTTGGTTCCATTTTTACGTTAGTTAACAGTTTCAAATTGCATCTTAAACATTTAAAAAAAAATTAAACTCTACAATGTATACTAACAAAAATATGGTTCAAACTACATCTACAATTGCTGATAAATTCATTTATCACATGAGATTTTTTGGGATATGCTTTTCAAAATTATTACTGATCTCTTAAAAACAACAGAAACTGAAATATTACAAAAATGGCGAGTCTCCTACGAACAGACTTTTAAAAGAATAAATTTAAAACATATTAAAAACATCAGTAAGTATACCTGGATAAAACTTCCTCTTTGTTTCCACATAGTGTATATCATGGGCGGAAAAATTACAAATATAGGGACCATACCCAAGATCCATCCGAATACAATAGACCATGACGGATATGGTATTTCGCCATACTTAATGGTTTTAAGTTGAAAAACCATTATTACCCAAATTATCTGAAAATAACAAAAATAAAATTTGTAATAATTAGATATGTTGTCGTTCAGCATTGATGAAGTGATATTGGGAGAGGGCAACGCTATTTTGACCGGATTTAGGAAATACATTAAAACAGCATCGCTTTCGTATAATATATGTTTTGCAATCACAATTAAATGTAGATTTTACATAAAGAGCAATATTGCTGGCGCATATTCTACTAGTGTATTATATGTTTGTAATGAAAATATAGGGTTTTACATATACAATAACCACATAGTAACCTATTCATACTCTTCACCGGGGAAAATAACATGTTATTGTACCACGTGTTGACGTCATAAGCCTTCTGAACAATAATGCTACCCAAATGGCATATAAGATCTGCCATACTACGAACTTTATGAATTGTCGCTGTTTGCTACTCGGTAAAACGAAGCAATACAGGTATTTAAATGACAGACACATGGATGCTAACCGTCAGTAATGGTGGGGTGACAAATAACCAAAAGAATTTCCATATCTTTGATGGTTGTTTGCCTAACATCATTTCAATGTCTTTACTTAGTCTTCTGACACCTGAAAGAAAAACAAATATTCAAGTGATGTTAAAGTGATGCTTTTAAAAAAAAGATAAAAAGCTATATTTCTTATAAATAGCGTTGTTGATGAGAAAAAAAAAGACATCATAGATGGATTGTTTATTTATCAACATGTGAAAGTAGGAGAAAATGCCTCTCAAATTAACAGTAGGGCATTTTGTGATGGTTGATGAAAACAAACCAACGTTTGATAGTGAACATGTAACTCCTTTACAAGGACAAGTTCTCCTGAGAATTATCGAAAAATTAAGAATGTTCACAAGAAGTCAGGAACAGTACTCACGTCGATAATGACACTATGACATACTTTAATTACCTATTATAATGTTGTGTCACATACTCTAATTGTTTAGTAAGTTTGAAAGTATACAAAAGGATGTGGTGGTTTTAAAGTTTAATTTGCTAAGTTGAAAACAATTGCATTTCGCTCGTGCATGCCATGTATATGTATTCATATTACTTAACAAAGTTTTATATCGAAATTCATTAAGGTTGTGCACTTTACACTTTAGGGAGATAACTGTACAAACAGCTGAACGTTTTTAAAATCAAATTATTATGTTCTGGAAAAATTAAGCTAAATTTTTTTTAAAATGTACATTTTTGTAAAAAAATCAAAGTAAATATACTGTCAAATCTTATTGAAAATTAAACAAGTCAAATTAATCATAATCAAGGTGCTCGGTACCACATTAAGTCCTCTGATAATTTTACCATAGATATAGATGATCACAATGCTCTCAAGCAACATTATAAACATTCTAGGTATACTTGATAAATACCAGTCAACAAGCTGCAAGACGTACATACCACCCTAAAAAAGAAAATAAAATTAATCCACAAAACAATATAACATTTAATGTTTTGTAAATACAGAAAATACCTGCCATGATCTATTAGAATAAAACATGACCTATACTGGTTTCATTTGTTTATAAAGAAAATGAAGCTACAATGCGTTACGTATTTTACATGTTTTTTATTCTTTAAATTTAGTTTAAAGTTTGCTGATAAAGTTAACAGTTTTCGGTCTATAATGTCTCATATAAGCTGTTTTACTTTATGTTGTATTTTTTATTTTGTAATCGATTATAGCAATCCAATCTTGACTTATCTTGGATAACAACAAGTAAGAAATATTGACCAAAGAGTAATGAATGCATATCAATTTTAAAGAAATAAAATATCCCGTTTTATGGATGAAATTTCTAATTCGTTTTTCTTAGATGTGAAAAATTTCAAATATCCGCGTTAAATATACATTAACTTGTGAACTATGTTGAAAGTTAATGACTTAAATGTTCTATGATCTTGTATTGCATATGATTAACAATATCTCACCTGAGTTGTGTAAATTAAAGTAGTTAAAAATCCTAGTAAACATATGGACATTGTGACAAGTGTCCGTTTGGATGCTGATAAATTCGGGAACGTATCGAACATACAACCGCCAATCACTTGTACTACAACTACCTGTGCAGAAAAAATGGCTGTTTTGTCATTTATGAAAAAAGCCTCATTGTAATCAAGTTTGGCGAAATCAACGTTTCCTGACGTATAGCTGATAAATAAGCTTTTTTTACTTGTGAGTTTGAATGTTTCTTTGGTATCTTTCGCCTCTCTTTTAATATAATCCATATTTTCTAGAGTTTGGTACACAATTTAAAATTTAAAGAGGTGGTATGATTGCCAATGAGTTTCATAAAACACTTAACCAGAGAACCGATGACGTAGAAGTATGGATCTATTATAGGTCACTGTAAATAAATTTAAGACATGAAGAAATCATAAATACTTGTGTAAAATGTAACCAAGGCACAAAGACATGTTTAAAACCACATCTCTTTCTTATACTTTGGGTCAACAAAACTTCGACATAGAAGAATATATGTTGTTGCGAATGAGTGATTGACGAAAATATATCCAAATCATACAACATTTTTTAAAACAATATAAGTGTTTGTATGTGATTAAACATCTATCTTTCGTGTATATGTTTTAGTTTGAATGTGTTTATTTGAAGCTATAGAGAACAGCTGTTGTTAGCTAATCTGTTAATCGGTCAACAGAGATGGTTTCAATGATAGTTGTAGGGAGCAAGTTCCATTGT
Source organism: Mytilus edulis (assembly GCA_019925275.1). Classification (NCBI taxonomy): domain Eukaryota; kingdom Metazoa; phylum Mollusca; class Bivalvia; order Mytilida; family Mytilidae; genus Mytilus; species Mytilus edulis. Next base: position 68,817,159 of record CM034350.1, read on the forward strand.
ATGATTGTCAGCGGGAAGCATGACCATTTATATATGTAGCCTAGAGGCTTGAACATGTCTGTATCAACATTAACAATATGAAGCGGAACATGTACGTTTTGCAGAAAGAGCTAACAGCAAATGCACCCTGTACTTAATATATCATACTTATCACATGCTAGTAGTATGTCTCTTTTCATTCATTATATATAATGGACTTACCAAACTGTTAGTTCCTATCATGAATAACAAAAGGAAAAACAACCCCAGACCATATCTGTGGAAACGGTAATGTGGCTAAGGCGTCTGGATAGACGACAAATGCAATTCCAGGTCCTTAAATTCAATCATGAAAACAGAAAAATGTAATCAATTCATAAAAAACTTTTGAATACATTTTGTTTTGTCTTAGTAGTAACCCTCATAAAAACAAGAAATACAATAGACACTTTGAGAATGTTACCATAGAATATTGAATAATTGACATTTTTATTTGTCTACATTTGAGGTATTTGTCAATTTTAGCATATCATTTTATGTTTGTTTGTTGTTATGAAACGCTTTGTTTGTTGCTGTGCAACGCAGCTTTAAGTTACCTTGGCTAATGCTAGGCGGCCTACTTTTATTGGTATCGGATCCGTAGCCGGTAAAGACTAATTAATGTTCTGATTACACATTGTTTACAGACTTTAATGATATATCTTAGTTTAAAATTTTAGTATGCATTTTAAGATATGTATACATTTTCAAGAAGTGTGCGTTTGTAGTACAATTCAACCTATGGATATTGTTTTAATATCCCCTTTATGTAACTTTTCGTCATTTAACTCTTTTTGTAAATATAAGTTGTTTTGAATAAGACATCACGTTTTGGGGTATTGGTGTTCCTGGTGGTTTTACTTCCAGAAAAATAATGGACATTTCATGTAGTGTTTTTTTTTATATGCATTACCTTGTTTGACAACCATATCAATGTCTAGATTCGATGCTGCAGCTGTGTAACCCAGTGTTGAAAATATTACACATCCTGCAAAGATGCTCGTAAAAGCATCAACAAATGGAAGAATCATAGCATCTCTGAAAATATGTTAAACTTAATTTATTTTACCAGTTATTTTGTACTTTGAATATAAGTAAATGCATAAGTCTCGATGCTATTTTTGCTCAAACTCATTTTGATTAAGTTTGGATTGAATTTGTACTTTCCTTTTTGAGTTCTTATAAGTGTCGAGTGAAAATGTAACACTAAATTCGAACATGTACATTTGCTTGTTGAGGCAAGTGTTCTCAAAAGACAAAGCTAAAGTCTTCTCTTTGAAAAACTTTTTGACGTGATCAGGATTTTTATGAACATTTATATTGAATTTCTGCGTTAAATTTGACCAATGGAATGTTCCACATTTATCGTAGTAGATAGTTTCTAATTGTCGACTATTATCGGGAGCTACTTATTGACGATTTGTTTGCATGACATGAGCACAACTGATGTCAGATGTTATCGGTTACAAGAACTATTTATCTTTGGAGAGCATGACTTTCCCCCCGTTTTTATCAATTGGACGATGTTTGTCCTTACTTTTTTCTTAAAATCATGGTGTTGTCTGTTCTCTTTGACCTCGGGTTTTATTGCCTTATTTTTATATATTCTTACTTGTTTTTCACAAAATAAAAGCACTTGATACAATTAAGTATCGTAACAGGAACTTTCTAAATTGGTAAAACGATATCTTATAGCTAATTACATATAATTATATACAAGGACGGAAGCCAAATACAATAAATGTGTTCTAAGTAGGCGGCAAAATAATAATACATAGAAAATTCTTTGAGTCAAAGAAATATTTCTATCCATTATAATCGTTAAAAAATTGCAAATTGTTGATATATAATATAGATAATATACCTTTGACAATTGTTCTTAAAACGATTATGACTTGACAGTGTCAACAGTTCACCTATTCCAAGACTTGACGAATAAAAGACTTGAACAGCTGCATCGCTCCAAACCTGATGTAAACATTTATATTCTTATAATGCATTATACTTGATTACCACTCTATTGAAGTTGTTACATTTGATAATTAAAAAATTCAACCGAAGCTCATTGTAAAAACTTGTGTATATAGATAAGGAGAAGACTTAGTATCATTGTTGAAGGTCGGATATTGACATATCATAGTTGCAAACATTTGGTCTCCGATGGTAGTTTGTTCAATTTATAAGCAAAACCCAGACTTGATTAAGCTGTTATTGACTTTGCATGCGAATGTACAAAAGGATGTTAAAACTATACATAAATGTCCGGCACTGCAGTATTGCTTTCTGACTGATTAATTATCATAACTAGGTGACATCTCATATAAAATAATACAATTGGACGAATTGCTGTTTTCCACTAGAAACGAATAGGGGATTTTAATGGAGGCAAACACTTCAGTTCTGTAGTTTAACGCCAAAAGGCAAATATTACAGCATGTTATATTGGGATAAGAAGAATATGATGATGTGATATAATTGGAATCCTATTCTCTTCGTCTAAATAGTAACTCTGAGTCGTATTTGTCGTGTTTTATACCTTTTTAATACCTGCCGTATACGGTGCAGGAAATGCTTACCCTTCAGGAGCACCTGATTTCACTCCCGGTTTTTAGTGGAGTTGGTGTTGTTTCATTATTTATAACTGTTGATGTAAATGTTCCTTGGTTTTGTGAGTCTTTCTTTGCTCCTTGGTTTTGATTGTTATTGTCTTTAATCTACATGATAACAGTCCGCAAAAACTATATCACCCTAACCAAACACAATTAAGTCTATGTCAAAGTCTGGCAAGATATTAATATTTATGCCGAGTTCTAGTAGTGTAGAAGCAGTTAATACCAATGCTCAAGTCTTTGTTTAATCCCAGCCGTGGATCGAACAAAGGAGACGAACAATCTACCGCATGATCATCAAGACGGTAACTTGATGAACAAATAGATGCTTGGTGAATGGGAGACTATTATGTGGTTTGATTAAGGCTACTTACTGAGAATTTCTTCAGATCCGCCCATCTTGGTATGAAGAAATATTTAATACCGTCTAGAGCACCAGGAAGAAGAAGCCCTCTGATTAGCAGTATCAACAAGAACACGTACGGGAGAGTTGACGCAAACAGCATAAACTGTTAAAAAGAAAATGAATTATTCCTACAATATTTAAAAGAATAAAAACACAATAAATAACATATATATAACAAACATTTATAACAACACACACATATATATATATATAAATAGTTTGTAATGTTAACAGTGGTCTTAAACAAGGATGTCCATTATCTCCCTTGTTATTTAATTTATATATTAATGACCTAGTTTCATTCTTGAAATCATATGAGTGTGGTATTGATGTTGATGATGAAAAAGTTTGTGTTTTGCTTTATGCTGATGATGTGGTTTTACTTGCAAACGATGAAAAAGAATTACAAATTCTGTTCAATGCATTAGATATATGGTGTGGAGATAATTGTATGACCATTAATTCCAAAAAGTGTAATATTGTGCATTTTAGAACACCTTCTGTTAATAAGTCACATGTTGAATTTAAATTTGAGAATAAAATTATTGAATATTCTACTACTTATACATATTTAGGTTTAGTTTTAAGTGAATTTTTAGATTATAATGTAACTGCTAAAGCTGTTGCAGCTTCTGCAAATAGAGCACTTGGCCTTATTATAGCCAAGTGAAAAATCTTAGGTGGTATTACTCATAATGTCTTTTCAAAATTATATGAGAGTTTGGTGCTTCCAATTGTTGAATATGGTGCTGGTATTTGGGGATGCAAAAATTTGTCTTTTATAAATGCCATCCATAATAGAGCTTGCAGATTTTTTCTTGGAGTGGGTAAATATACTCCAAATGCTGCAGTTACAGGGGATATGGGGTGGATACCTATCTTTCAAAAACAATGGCAATTCTTAATTCGACTATGGTGTCGTTTGAACAATATGAGTTCTGATCGTTTAAACAGAAAAAATTTCATATGGGCAGACATTATGAGTAAAAAACATAAGTGTATAAAAAAATGGAATTTTTATGTAAGGAAAACGTTTTCTGAGTATAATGCAGAACATTTGTGTATCATTACAGATTATGTTGATAGTACCTCAGTTGTCAATACTGTTATGTCTAAAATGTTTAGTAAATATACCGAACATTGGCAAGGCAATTTACAATCAGAGACAGCTTTATCTGGTAAAGGTGGTAACAAACTTTGTACATATAATCTATTTAAGAGCAGTTTTGAAACGGAAACTTATTGTAAAATTCCAATGCCATTTTCGCAAAGGAGTTTATTTGCCAAATTTCGATGTGGTGTAGCACCACTAAGAAAAGAAACGGGGAGATTTGAAAAATAATTTTAAAAGATCGAGTCTGTGATAATTGTATGAATATTTTAGAAGATGAAGCCCATGTTATTTTATCGTGTCCATTGTATGATGATCATTTTAGAACAAAATTATTTGATGAAGCAACACATTTTAATAGTGATTTTATGTCTTGATGATAAACAGAAATTAGTGTTTTTATTTACAGATAATAATATGATTCGTAGCTGTGCCAAAGCCTGTAATCTTATTTTAAATAGACGTAGAAATGTTTTATACTGTAAATAATGTTAATGTCAATATGTTTTATAATAGATGCATTCTTTATATAATTTTTAATGTTATAGTCTCTTGTAATTCTGTACAGAGTGGCTCTCTTTTTATATTTATATATTTTTACATTTAATGTAATGTTGTATTGTATATTATTGAGAGATGAGACTAAAATAAAATATTGAATTGAATTGAATTGTAAAAGTATGACCTTAAACATACTAATTAATACATTAAAAACTTCTATTAGTTTGTAATCATAAATACGCAATATTTTGCTAATTAAACAAATTAGCTTCATCAGGCGGGTGCATCTCTCAAGGTGAAATCGGATCATATATCTGACGTTAAAAAAAATCTGTTTTGCTGTTATGTTTTGTTTTCAAGCTTGAACTTTTGACTTCATACTGTCAACAATCACTTTGTACTATGGCATAAATAGTTTTCTTTTTTTAATCAAGTTTTACGGTAAACAAATGTCTATGAAAAGATGTAAAAGATCAACACGACAGATGTGTAATATAACTCCCTGTGTTGATGAGGTTCGTGTTACTATTCTAGACTGATGTTTGTCTATTCTATTCTCTATATTTCTATGATTAAAAATTTATTAGAGAATCAACTAATTTATAAGATTGCGAAGAGGACCATCTTAAATTTAAAAACAATTCTGTAGGTATGAGTCAGTGGATATTTCTATTCAAATAATTTCAATATTTATTCCAGCATAAATCAATAATATGGGGAACACTGTTTACTAGCCTTTCCTGAAGACTTGATGCCTTTTATTAAAGCCAGGATCACTACAGTCCATGTTCCTAAGGAACATAACACTAACTCCCATCTCAGTATTCCGATGTTATTTATGCTAGAGGTTAGTCCCAGTACACGGTTTCTGAATACAAGAAAAGATATTATTGCTTTTAAAAAGTTATAGTTATTGAATATTAATTCATCTACATTGATTTAAAATTATTTTCACATATCCAAAAACAGTTTACACCTATTCGAAAAAGTTATTTAAAGAAGATTTGAATTAGTAATACATACTCCCAGAATTCTTCGGAACTCGTGTAAGCTTCCACGTGCACACTGCCATTATGAAACTGAGTAATGTTACTAAGGATCACAGTACTATTCATCGTTTCTTCTTCAGAAAAAGATCTCATATAACAGTCTGGTGTGTTCCAAGTGTTGTTGCATGATGTCCAAGGCAACGGCGACAGAAAGGAATTTCCAAAATAAAATAATGTCCAGGATATGACGGTCGAATAATAAGAAGCTGAAATTACGCACATAAGAATCATTCCATATCCTATACCTGTAAATAGAAGGACATATATCATTTAAACTAAAAATAAGGGATTTAAAATAATTTTAACGATAAGTGCAATTTGTTTTCAAAAGATCTTGCCTTAATAAAAGGTAGCAACAGGATTTTTTTCTTCTTATTCGTGATTTGACCGGCATTGTTTTATTCAATTCCAATGTTATCTTTTTTAAAGTCAAATATCATGCCATTTCCAAGAAAATGTATAAAACTCACCAAAAAAAACCCTTATTAGCCAACACTTTTGATTTCCATTATTAAAACAGAAATCATCAACATTAAACTATGGTCAGGTAATCGAATTTAAAACTTAAGTATTTATTTACCTTTAAACAATGGACAACACAGAAACAATCTCCCTGGCCCAAGGCTGGAATACTGAGCAATTGAAAACTCCATAAACATAAGCGGCATTGCCATGGCAAACATAAATATGAAATATGGTATCAAAAATGCTCCTGCATATAAAAAAGATATACATGTAGTAGACGTTTCATGGACCATTTTTACATCATTTAAACATTAATAAATGATAAGCAAATTATACCTATTTGTGACCTTCTGCTGTTGTCTGTTATATGGTCGGGTTGTTGTCGCTTTGACACATTCCCCATTTCCATTCTCAATTTTATATTTCATATTTTTATCCTTATCAACGTTGACACGTTACCTTCAGGTGATTTTTTCAAATATTGATTTTCCCCTCCCTCATTATAGCTATATAAAGTCTTTCGTTATCAATGCGAAGGACCATACTTTGCTTTTTCCTGAAACTACAAATTATAAAGGGTTCACTTTCTTGATTATTATAGTAACGAGTATTTTAAAGATAATTACAAACTAGAATAAAGCTAAAACTTTATGAATTTATTCGAATATTTCCTTATTCATAGTACTAATTATGTTTAAAGTTTGTCCTCAGCTAAGCATAAAATTCGGTTTGTCTTTTAAACATGCTTATTACTAAGAGAGATATACCATTTGCGAACATTCAAATGCTATACATGTATAACTGTACAGTTGTATTGGCCTATGATAAAAAAAATATCTTTATAAAAACAACAAAATAACATAATACATTTTGTCCAATCTGCTCCTGATGAGAAGAATTCTAAGGTTAAGCTGTCACGATCATACATGTACAACTCCTGAAAATTACTTGCATGTAACTGATGCAGGTAATATAGAGGCATTGATGACGATGACGATGAATACGACCTATTTGCTTTGATGCCTTTCAATATTAAATGTATTTTTTGGTTCACAGTTAATAAAAATATACCATAATGTAGTAATATTGCTCACCTCCACCATTTTTGAAGCAGATATATGGAAATCTCCAAACATTACCTAATCCAACCATAGACCCTATACACGAGAAGACAAATTCAAACCAGCTTCCCCAGGTTTCCCTGTTCAATTTAGGTTCGGGCATGTTTGTTGACTCTTACGTAGCTTGCTGAAAATAATTCTGTAAATCTGAGTCACATCTTATGAGAGAAGTGCAACGAATGTTGTGTTGAATGGTTCGCAAAGCGATTATCTAATGCAAGATCCTTATTTTTTTTTTTACAGATTCTTAACATTTCAGATTATGCTCAATATATAAAAATGAAGTTAAAGCTGAAATCGACTTATTCCCGCAATTGCAGTCACTTAAATCATCTCAGTTCCAGAATTTACTAGTATGACAAACAATAGATATAGTCTAGGAAGATGTGGTTGAGTGCCAATGAGAAACTCTCCATCCAAATAACAATTTATAAAAGTAAACCATAATAAGTCAAGGTACGGCCTTCAACACGGAGACTTGGCTCACACCGAACCAGTCAGGATTCTACTTCGTCAAAATTATCTCCTCATTACGCCAGTTAATTTTCACAATCGTCAGAAACGGAAGCCATTGTAGCGATGACGCGCTGCCAATTTTGCTTTTGGAAACCAAATAAATTTATCCGCATAGCACCATGACGATCCCTATATGTCAGTTGTATTTTTTAGACTAATATATCTACTAGCTAATGAGCATCAGTTAATTATCTTGTCTTCATTGGTTCAATTTAAAACTATTGTCTAATCGGTTGTCAGGTGGAATTTTTGAAAATTCATAAACATTTAATAAAATTCTAATTAAATATTTCGTGGAAGGGCAGACTAGATTTGTTTTAGTGGTTGAAGACTATAAACCTTAGTTATCACACACAAAAAAATGATGTTTTCCTGAAGATATGCATTTTCATCATCCAACTTGAAAGACTGTACCATAGCTGCATTTGGCAAAACTTTTAGGAATTTTTGGTCCTCAATGCTCTTCAACTTCGTACTTTATTTGGCCTTTTAAACATTTTTTGATTCGAGCGTCACTGATGAGTCTTTTGTAGACGAAACGCGCGTCTGGCGTAAATATAAAATTTTAATCCTGGTATCTATGATGAGTTTATTTGCAACCACTGGATCGATGCCACTGCTGGTGGATATTTATTTCCCCGAGGGTATCACCAACCCAGTAGTCCGCACTTCTGTGTTGACTTGAGTTATCATTGATATGTTCATAATTATAAATTAACTGTTAACAAAACTTTGAATTTTTTAAAAACTTTTAGTAAAAACATAGCTATTCAAACATAGCTATTCAAACACACCTACTCATCATTAGATAGGTATTTCACTTGATCCATATATTTCATCTTTTAGTACTGTGATTTTTTTATGTTATGAAGTCAACCTGTAGTTTTAATATATAAAAATGATAGAATCTGAAGCGAGATGATATATCAAATACTCTTGCTTTATACGTTTTAAGACAAAATATTCAACTGAAACACGTCCTAACATAAAAAGGTGCACTCGATTTTCTCTTTTCGATACAATTGTTACCCATTTTTTAGAATTTTTTCTTGAGTCACATAATGAATGGGCGACACGAAAATTACTGAACTAATAGATTAATATGTTCTCCGTCCGTGGTAATTTTTTAAAAAAAATCGGAGGTTATTCATTCTCTACATCGAACTTGTAAATGATAACTTTTTACTGTTTAGTCTATTTTTGATAATATCCATGATGTGTGGCTCGGTACTTATAAATCCCTCATGGTGTTGTGCTAAGATAAATTTGGGTACTCTTGACTTTCGGTTTAGCTAGTGTGCTTTGTTTATATGCTTTTTTGTTTTTCTTTGTTGGTATATTTGTTTGTTTGTTTTATTTATTATTAAGGTCGTGCTACAGTGTTGACTACTATGCCCCTCCTTTTGACGTTTTTGCCTTGTGTGTCTGTATAAGTTGGTCCCCATTATTGTCAATAAAATGGAATTGTACGCGCCTGTCATACAAGTGAGAGGTTGAGCTAGCTTTAAGACCAAGTTTAATTCACCATTTTGTACACAAAAAATACATGTACCAAGTCAGGAGTATGACAGTAGTTATCCATTCGTTTGATGAGTTTGACTTTTGATTTATGACTTGTTGTTAACCTAATTACTGTCAATACCAGAAGAAATTTTTTCAATACAAAAGTTTGCTTAAATTGATGTATGATCACTTAAAACTTATCTCGATTGACAAAGGGAAGCAATTTGTTTAAAAAGTCTGAAATAACAGAATCAAATCGGTATTGTCTATGAACTATTGTGTAGTAAGGTTTACAATAGACTCATGATTGTCAAATAGCGTTTATGATATCAAGCTATAGGTTGCATTTCTGTATATATTGACAATGCAATTTCCAGTAGGAACTCCTTTACGGCTAAAACTGTACCACTTTTACTATGAAGTTTTGAAAAATCATTTTCCTAGACTTGATAGTTCATATGCACCACAATTCTTTTCAAAGGTCAAAATATAGGGCTGTGCGGCATATTTTCAGCGTTTATATGCCCTAAACTTCTCAGAGTTTAAACTAACACTAATTTTCTTTACTACCCCTACCTCGAATGAAAGGTTACCACATATTTCAATGTAAACAATATGCAGGTGTATATTTACTGATAACATTCCAAAGTTGTGTCTCTGTGAGATGGAACACAGAGAGCATAACTGGGAACCAGTATGTAAACAAAATTAATTTTCTATGAATATTCAAGATTCCCCAAAAGAGGCGTGTTTTGAGAAACAGCTGTATTTACAAAGTGCAACCTATACAAACATTTATTCAGATATCAAAACTCTCTAAAATCAGTTTTTCTCACATTAATACTCATGTATCAGAATTATAGCCTTAAAGAAATCACTGTGTATACTCTAAGTTTTTTTACTATACATTTTATACCCCCTCTTCTGTTTCAATATTTTTTTAAATTTAAAAACAACACTTTAATTACATGTATTGCCAGCTTACCCTTTTTGCATATTTTCTGATAAAAAATGCCTAGAACCTGTTTAAAACTGTTTTGATAACATATTGAAAGCATATCACAATACTATAAATGTAATGTTTTAGCAGTCAATCATTACAACATTCAAGATAATATAAAGTGTTCAATCCAGCCTCTGTCTCCAGTCCACATCTTACTGTATGCCAATTTTCAATCAAAGTACACATTTTCTGACTCAAATGGACAATTTAGAATTCTTGTCACAACAGTATTATCTGTAACCATATATCTGACACAATTTAACTAATTATATACACAAGAAGTGTTCAAACAAAGACCATATTTGTAATAGTTGTATGTATGCAGATACCAGTCTGAGATATACATTCACTTAAAATGTTGTAGAGATGACTGCTAACATCTGATTTTTGCATAACTTCCAAGCATAGTTATTGTTTTTTTTTTTTTTTTTATATCAAGCACTTTAAAATCATCAAATCATAGCATTTACAAGTTATATTATTTGTTGTATGAACCAGGGGGTAGGCAATTTTCTATGTTGTATGCCCCTGGGGCCTCAAATTTCCTAAATCATTCTGCTGTTTCTAGCAATTTGGAATATTTAGTACATATTAAGGATAGAACACACTATTGTAAGTTTTCTTGAGATATTTTTGTTTTTCTAGCTTGTATTTATTATGCAGTGGTGACAAAAAGCAAATTTAGGTATTTGCGGCTTACTTTTGGGTTTATCGAAAGGACACAAATACACCATAACTACCCCTACCTCGAATGAAAGGTTACCACAGATTTGAATATAAACAATATGCAGGTGTATATTTACTGGTAACATTCCCAAGTTATGTCTCTGTGAGATGGAACACAGAGAGCATAACTGGGAACCAGTATGTTAACAAAATTAATTTTCTATGAATATTCAAGATCTCCCCAAAAGAGGCGTGTTTTTAACAGCTGTATTTACAAAGTGCAACCTATAAATGGTATAAATCAAAAGAGTTGTGAAAAAGTAATTTTCTTTTGCAAACACATTACACGATTAGAATTCATTTTGGAATTGAATGTTTTTTTTCAAAATTTGATTTTGGAGGACGGGTGTTAAAACAAGGACACGAAGATTCGTATGTCCAGGGAAATGAACTTGTGACTTTGATAGAGAGTTTTCTTATTGACACGAATACCACATCTTATATTTATTAAACAACTATAAAAAAAAGTTGATCGAATAACAAAGTGAATACCGCGGTAACTTCTTTCATTGATTTAAAATTAGTTATATCACGTAATAAGTGTTTAACCATCAACTCACCTTTAAAGTCTTTTCCTCGTCTAAACAGAATTTAACCTCATATAATTAATTGTTAATCTGTATGTCCTTGCATTAATTTTTAATGTCCTTGAATATGACCATTGAGAATTATTTAGTAGTACAGTATCAATACTACGATATAATTAGAGCATGATTTGAAAATGGGGACAAATAATTTCGAGCCCATTTTATATATTATAAGTTATATGGTTCGCTACTGACCCCATACGGATCCATAGAGGGTTAGTAAAATCCATAGGGATGTGAGGCTGGAGGCCGAGTCCCCTATGCATTTTATTCACCCTCTATGGATCCGTAGGGGGTCGGTTGTTAACCGTATAACGAATTTATCGGACGCTAGACTTTTTCTGCGGCGTTTTGTTGAAAAATAAACAATGAAACACAACATTAATAAGATCGCATACGCGTCTGACCCCTATGAACTACAACCCTACGCTCAAGGGTCACACGTACGGCGTTTAACAATCCAAGGATAATCATCTGTGTCGATATAGACATTAGTCAAAACGTTTTCATCTATGAAGCAAACCACAATAAGAGCACCTAGGTACACACGTTTAACCCATTGTGATTAAAGTAAACGTTTTAAGATATGCAGTGTAAATCGAATACACAATCCATGATTGATGTGCCGAACTGGAAGATGACCCTTCCATCATATTTCTTAAAATAGCTCAATAGTAGTCGATATTTTGGCTAAATTTACACGCTTCCCTGCATTTTTTTTTTATATTCATTTTTTTATAATCAATTTTAGGTTCGATATATTTCTTGTGGTGCTGCTTGGTGGTAAAACACCTAGAATGCAATCAATCAATCAATCGGATATCGTATAAATGTTCCATCCAATACAACTGACATAGGAAAAAGTAAAATCACAAAAATACTGAACTCAGAGAAAAATCTAGTCGGAAAGTCCATAATCACATGGCAAAATTAAATGACAAAACACATCAAAAACGAACGGACAAGAACCGTCATATTCCTGACTTGGTACAGGCATTTTCAAATGTAGAAAATGGTAGATTAAACCTGGTTTTAAGCGCTAAACCTCTCACTTTGATGACAGTCTCATCAAATTCCGTTATATTTACAATTATGCGTGAACTAAATAGACATAATAAATAAAATAGTCAAACTATGGGTACAGGAGTCATCATCGTGTAACAATTTTAAAAGGATCAATTTAACAGAACACAAAAACATTATCTGCAAACACATTACTTGATTCGCGTATCTGACGTCAGAAAATTTTATATCGTCACATATATTTGTCGTTCAAGGTTTATAAAAACAATTTCAAAATTTCACATGGGCAATGTTAGCATAAAGGGTTAAAAATCAAAAGTATTTAAGAATTAATTTCAGAAATAGATCGAGATTTGAAATAGTCCAAAAGTAGAATTTATAGGAATCCACAAATAGTTTATTGAATAATTTGACGTTTGTGGTTCAACGTGTTTTCTAATTCATAATATAAATATATCATAATGACATATAAAAGAACAATATCATACTGACGGAATCTTTTAAAGTAAAGAAAAACACAAAGTCGCATATACAAACGTACCTGCAAACAATGAAAGATAATACAAACACATTGACGGGATGTTTAAGTACCGAGCCACGTTAAATGGATATCACATAAAACAATCCAACAGTAAAAGTAATATTAATAATAGAACAAAGACAAATGAAAGAACAATAAAACACGATGATAAACAACATCAGTACGCAGAATCTATACATCAAGACCATTATGTATTATTTGTGAAGTTGTTACGGAATATCTATCAACAAGGTCTTGGTACCTTCCGATGAACTTTAAAAAAAAGGATGAGACGTTTTTGCCATTCCCCAGGTTAATCAACTTTCTAATCAGACGCTGATTGCGTTTTACAAAGTCTGAGTAGGAGCTGCAAGCTCTTGAATATCGAATAAGTTGGGAAATATATTTCCCAGATGCAGGTGAAGTTGGTATATTGCTACTAAGGTGGGGGAAATTTATAATTTCAAAATTAAAATCGTCTCGTTTGTCATAGATTCTGGTACTCAGATCACTGTGCAAGTCAAATTCGAGATAAAAGTATAAAAATGAGGCGGAGGAAGCCGTGTCTGTTGTTTCTTTTTTTAATTTCTAGTTCTGGGGGATATATTAATGGAACCCAATCAGAAAAGTTCGGATTGTTTATGGAAAGAACATCATCAATATATCTGAAAGTGAAATTAAATAATCTGGCTTCTTTGATCCTCTTGTTTTTGACCAATGTCTGAAGGAACTCCGATTCATATGAAAATAAGTAGAGGTCGGCAAGAAGAGGCGCAGTTTGTTCCCATAGGAATGCCGACAATTTGTTGAATAAGACTACCTCCAAACTCAACAAATATGTTGTCGATAAGAAACTCCATCATACTGACCACTTGTTCTTCTGTGTAGCGGAATATAGTGAAACAGTTGCACTGACATTTGACTACATAAACGATGTATGAAAAGAATTGTATTATGTTAATTATAATGAGAAATCAAGTCATCAACTCAAAAAACAGACATTTTATCATGTAGAGTTAAACATAAATTTGCATCGGAAATAAACACGTTTATTCTTTGACCAGTCGTTGGCATGATACGGGTTATGTTCTTCTCATATATTTTATGATGGTATGGGTTGTTGTCTCTTCAACACATTCCTCCTTTCCATTATCGATTTTATATTGATAATTTTCTATCCATTCACAATCCAAACTTTTCTGATTTGGTTTCATTGATAATATCCACCCGAACAAGAAGTTAAAGAAACAAAAGACACGGCTTCCACCGCCTCAATTTTAGACCTTCACTTTGTTCACCTCATATTTAACAAAAGCTGTCATCTCAATACTAGAATATTTGACAAGCTAGACTATTTTAATATTGAAATTATAAATTCCCCCTACCTTAGCAGCAAGATACCACATTCACATGCATGTAGGATATACATTCACCATCTGATTAGGTATTCAAGAGCTTGCAGCTATTACTCAGACGTCACTAGTGTCTGAACAGACATTTTATGAACAAGGGACATTATTCTTAAAAAGGAAATGCGTTGGAAGATACCAAGACCGTGTTGATTATTATTTCGTATCAACCTTCAAAAATAATACATTTTGGTTTTAAAGTATAGATTCTAGGTCCAATAAAGGAGTAGGTCCAGTAAGACCCCCTTTTGGCCCCAAAATATAGCAGTTTTACAAAGTTGTTAAAATGTATACTTTTAGTTATTTTTGGACAGAAGAATGCTTCTGCTACATAAATATGGGCTGTTTTTGACAATACAATGTACATATATCGAGAACTGGCACCATTAAGTCATGCTAAATTACTGAAATCTTCACAATTTTATCATTATGGTTAAATTTTAGACGGTTTCCGTGTAAAACGAAAGTGGCCGCATTCGTGTTCATCCAAAATATTTAAATGTAAGTTGTATTTGATGATAATACATAACATATATAAAGGTTAAGGATGAACACGGATGCGGCCACTTTCATTTTTAACAAAAAACATCTTAAAAGTGACATTTTTCAGCATATTTGGTAGACTTTTCATATTTTAGCTTGAATCGGAGTGTTTTAAAGGACTCAATTAGTTAAAATCTTTCACATAAATTAATGGAATCAAATAAAATAGACACTTAAGTTAAAAAGTGGTCAACATCTTTCGTCAGATGAACCTGAAATTTGAGGCCAAAATCCGTCCTTACCGGACCTACTCCTTTCTTGTAGTGCTGCTTGGTGGTTAAACACTCAAAATGAAATCAATCAATCAATTATCGGGAATATGGTATAAATGTTTCATCCAATACAACTAATATAAGGATATATATTAAAAAGTAAAATCACAAAAATACTGAACTTAGAAATAAATCAATTCGGAAAGTCCATAATCACATGGCAAAATCAAATAACAAAACGCATCAAATGGAATGGACAAGAACTGTCATATTCCTGACTTGGTACAGGCCTTTTCAAATGTAGAAAATGGTGGATTAAACCTGGGTTTTTTTATAGCGCCAAACCTCTCACTTTGATGACAGTCTCATCAATTTCTGTTATATTTACATTGATGCGTTAACTAAACAGACACAATAAATAAAATAGTCAAAATATGGGTACACCAGTCATCATTGTATAACAATTTTAAAAGGAATAATTTAACAGAACACAAACACATCTATCTACGAACACATTCATTGATTTATGTGTCTGACGTCAGAAAATTGTATACGTCACATAGATTTGTCGTTCAATGTGCATACAAACAATTTTAAATTTACCTAGGCAATGTTAGCATACAGGGTTAAAAAATCAAAAGTATGTAAGAATAAATTTCAGAAATAGACCGAGATTTAAACTAGTCCAAAAGTTATATATAAAATTTATAAGAATCCACAAATAGTTAATTCCACTACGCGATTGAATGATTTTGACGTTTGTGGTTCATCGTATATTGTAATTCATATTAGAAATATATCATAATGACATGAAATAGAACAATATCATACTGACGGGATCTTTTAAAGTACAGAGTCACGTTATAAGAACCAAAGAAATACAAAAAGTCGCATATACAAAACACACCATCAAAAAAATGAAAGACAATACAAACACATTGACGAGATGTATAAATACCGAGCCACGTCAAACGAATATCACAGTAAAACAGTTCCACTGACATTTGACTACATAAACGGTGTATGATTGGAAGTATTGAATGTACATGTATATGTAAATAAGGAATGTGTCAAAGAGACACAAACCCGACTAAAGAGCAAACACCAGCCGAAGGCCACCAATAAGTCTTCAATACAGTGAGAAACTCCCGCACCCAAATTGAAGTATTCTAGTAATTAACGTTGTTACATATCTTCAATACGTGAAATAGGGTAATTTTTGTTTGCTTTGTATATTTAAACTTTACGGTTTAATCCATTTTTGGTAATATCCTTTTGTCGTGTCTCGTTATCTATACATCCCGCCATTGTGTTACTGCGCTAGTATAGCTTCTAAATGCCGTTTTGTTTTTGCTTTAATGATATATACACATGGAAAAAAGTATTGCAACACCAAATTGAAATTGAAATTAAAAAAACACTTTTTATTTTTTTGTGATATAATTTGGTTAAATAGAACTAATTAAACATTATTTAAGTATCACCTGAGTTTAATCAATAAATATTGACTCGATAAGTTTTTATCTGCACATGCAGCTACTGTACCGGTAAACAGCAAAACAGATGTTTTCATCCTCATTGTTTTCAACATATTAAATAACCAAGTTTTTAAAGTTATGTGATTGACACCTTGTAATGAGTCCTCGACAACTCTAAACTGCAGCAAGATGGCAGATTATCAGCACGAGAGAAGCAGGGATGTCGCTGAAACAACTGCACGTAATTTTGGTCATCATCATACCACTATAAGTCGTTTTGAGAATAAAAATAAGGCACTAAACGATGTTAAAGACCTTCCGAGATACAGAAGACCCCCTATACCATTTGCTAGGGAAAATCGAGCATAATGAAGGTTGATCAGAAGGCAACCCATTGCATACAATACAATTCCTAAAAAGAGAGTGGTGGGCATACAGGAGCATTTTAACAAGAACTGTTCGAGATCGACTCATCGCTACTGTTTATCGTGCGATAAGACCATTTCGGAGACCTTTGATTACAAACAGACACATATTTTTCCGTATCCAATGTAGTGCAGAGCTCGCTAAAGTTGAAAATTTAATTCGTGCAGGAAGATCCATTGTTCCATCTTCATCTTCCTTGAACGGATCGTAGCCAGAATTTGAACCATATCGAGCATATATGGGACACTATTGGGCGGAACGTGCGAAAGGACACCCCAGTTCAAACACATCATGAAATAAACAATGCTCTTCATCAGAAATGGTTGCTGCTACCTTAGCAACAAATTAGTCGACTTTGGCAGGAATCAGAAGACGTTTAGATGCGGTTATCCGTTTGAATGGAGGCTGCGCACAAAGCTAATTCTTTGGCGTATAACGATCAACCATGATGTGAAAAGTCATCTGAAGATTAATTTTGAAATGTCTGACATTGTAAAGTTCGACTACAGTAAAAGTTGTAAAATGCATTTTTTTGTACAAAAAACACTTCATTTTGTTATTAAAATTGTGGTTATATAATTCATTTTTTTTCAAACATTTTTTGTTCGTTTCAATGCCAATATTATCATAAACTATGTTTCAATAATATTATACAAATATTTTATTATATTTCATCCAAAAAAAGAGGCTGATTTTTCAAATTTTAAAAAATCAAGGTGTTGCAATACTTTTTTTCGTGTGTATAGTTGTTTATTTGATAGAAACGGACATTACTTCCGATGTTGACCGTTGTACTCTTATATTTGACATTTGTATGTTTATTTTGCTCACACATTATAGTCAATACAATGAAATTCTATGAGAGTGTGATACAAGTGAGTACCTAGCTATAAAACGAAACGTATAATCCTTCATTTTCCAAATAAGGAAATGTCTGTTCCAAGTCAGTGATATGACAGTTGTTTTTCATTAGTTTAATGTGTTTGAACTTTCGATTTTGTCATTTGATAAACGACTTTCAGTTTTCAATTCGCCTTGGAGATTGGTACTTATCTTATTTATTTGCTTCGTGAAATTTGTTTGTTTTTATATGAGATTTATTACGGGGTACATTTGGGTTTCCAAAAAGGGCTGAATTTTCCTCTACTGACAACGGATTTCTTTCAAGAATTTGACTAAAAGAAATTTAAAAAAACCAGAACTATATGTTAAGGATTTACCTTCATATATAATCCCCTTTGAATTATGAAAAAAACTTTCATTTTAAGAATATGCAGATGTGGTATTATTGACAATGAGACAGCTATCCCATTAAATTCAAAAGACGCCGATGATTACCATTCCATCATTAATGTATGTTTATATTGAATTTAGTTTGATTATATTTTACATAAAAAACTAAATGCTAAAATAACGATTGATTTATTTACTAATCTAATAGCTTCAGCTTTCTGTTTACTGTGACGGAATGAATCAGATTATCGACAATTTTCGCTACTAACTAAATAAACTGCAAGATGCAAGGATGAGATTAATACTTGTGTGTTCAGGGGGAAAATGTTTAACAGTTTATAAACCTAAACATCTTCTAATTGAATAAACTACAAAAAACAAACTTTGGTATGTGTTCAAGTGGAAAAGGATTATCATAATGGTTATACACATCACTTCTTTTAAGACTGATGACAGCAACAAATAAGAAGAAGATTTACGTTTACTTTTTCAGCTAAAAAACGATAATGATTAAAAATAAAACTTCCACTGAATGCTTATTGCCAAACGGAAACTATTTGTTTCGGGAACCAGTAATACATAACGTGACTGGAGCGGCTGTGTCGTTGATGTCTGTGATAGTCTATCTTAAGTGGTCTTCTGTTTGCATCGTTCATGATAATGAAACAGGTATGGTTATACAACTAGTATTATAATAAAACATATGGTAATAAAACATGCATGTTAATAAATAGATAAAGGCAGATGTGGTGTGAGTGCCAATGAGACAACTCTCCATCCAAATAACAATTTAAAAAAGTAAACCATTATAGGTTAAAGTACGGCCTTCAACACGGAGCCTGTTAATAAATAGTCTGACTTGGGCTAAAACAATTTAGACTGATTTATCTGTAAATGAATTACGTTATCATGATTGAAATTGTAATGAAGAAAGTCACTTAATTTGCAAAACATCTCGGTTGAAAAGGTATGAATCTGTTTTGCTTTAAAGTTTTCTGTAAAAATTCTTTTGTAGAATACTCAGATTGTCGTTTTGTTAATGAAATATTCTTTTAAAATAAATCTTGGTAAATATATTTGTATGTGTGTGTTAATTTTATGAAGCTACATTTAAGGATTAGCTATATATAAAGTATACAATCTATATATAGCCTTCTTGAAACGACATTTCTGGGCTTGCTATTCAAATGACAGTTCCAAAATTACAGTAAAATGTAAAATCACAAAAATACTGAACTCCGAGGAAAATTCAGAACGGAATGTTCCTAATCAAATGGCAAAATCAAAAGCTCAAACACATCAAACGAATGGATAACAACTATCATATTCCAGACTTGGTACTTATGAAAGTGATTGCATTGAAACAAGCAAAACCAATGCTTACAATGTAAGTGATAAAATCTGTGCAAAAGTTTTACGGGCGACATCGTTACTTGGTTTTTGTTAAGCAATAGAATTATGTGTTATTTATGACCATGTATACGTTCAATTTGTCGTAGACGCCATACTCTGCTCTTTTCTGATTACATTTACAAATGAACTTATATAATTGCAATCCAACCAATAGAACTGAAATGTCGTACTCTTATGGTGAATCTCAGTTGACTGACAATAATAAATCTGAGGGTTCGTGTGGAGCAATCTTTAATGTTTTCTACTCTGACACCTTCAGCACACACGGATACTATAGTTGTAGTGGATAATATATTCTAAAAGAATGATTTATTGTGGATAACGTTTCGTATGTCATAATTAAAAGAAAACTGAATGAATGGAACCTATATAACTTTCAATACAGATTCCGATCATTAATGATAAGGTCGCTTAATTATTTACTTTTCATTATAAGTACGTCGTAAAACATCTAAAAGATCAATAAATAACTCATTATTGAAAACTTTAAATCAAAATAAGGTTAGTTAGAACATTCTGCTAAATTTTATTGCATATTCTACTTTGTTCTTTTCATTATCACACTTACATATACACATACATACTCATTGTAAAGAGTCTTTTCCAAATAAAGTGATGCTCCACAAGTTCACCATGTTTTGCTGTGATTCATATTTTGAAATCCTTAATTTGTTTGTACAATGTCTTTTGGATAGCATTTTGTTTCTATTTGTCTTTTTCGCATTGCAATTGTACTGTATGTTTTTTGGATAGCATTTTGTTTCTATTTGTCTTTTTCGTATTGCAATTGTACTGTATGTTTTTTGGCCTTTTTAACTGTTTTCTTTTCGAGCGTCACTAGTGGTCTTTTGTAAACGAAACGTGTGTCTGGCTCAAAGACAAAATTTCTGTCCTAATATATCAATGATGAGTTTATTTACAACCACTAGGTCGATGCCACTGCTGTTAGAGTTTGTATTCCCTGCATTGCACCGAATTTTAGTTTACATGGTCATAATAATAAATTAACTGTTAAAAAAAACCTAGAATTTTTGAAATACTAAGGCTTTTCTTCCTCATAAATAGATTACTTATTTGTATTTGACACAACTTTTAGGAATATTTGGTCCTCAATCCTCTCCCTCTTCGTACTTTATTTGGCTTTCCCCCCTTTTTTATTCGAGCATCATTGATGAGATGAGTCTTTTGTAGATGAAACGCGCGTTTTAACTGATAATTTCCAAATGAAACATACAATTTCGCCCAAACTTTACTTAGCTATTTTTAAAAAAATGATGGGGAATTTTGATGTAATTGTTTATAATGGTCACAATAGTAAAACACATGTCTTTTCATAACTCCTCTATGCATGAAACGACTTTTTTTACCAAATTATTTGAAATGATAGTTTCCATGTCTGTACATTTCGATTTGAGTTTTGGCCTGGAGTTATCAAGGACCTGAATTATTTAAAAAGGGGATATATAGCTTTTGCGTTTCATTTTTCAATTGATATACGACGATTGTTGGTCTTAGTTTTTGTAAATATTTTGACTTATGTCTCATGTGCATTCCTTGAGGTGTAATATGGCTGGTTACATAGTTGCCGTGGAAGGAGTATCATGAGCGTATGTCAAAGCAGTTTCGAGGCGAATTGTTTTGTAAACATAATTATCACAAAAGCATTCAGAGCTTCACTATTTGTATACTTTCCTCAGAATACCAAGCAACGCTATTGCACGAGACGTTATCTGCTGCTGGAATTTTCGGGAATGTTCAACGGATGGAACAAATGACGTCACAGAGAATAGACGATTTGATGTCAGAGAAAACTACGGCACATGACGACACAAGCCTGAATTGTACTTTATTATGTAGTCTAAATGTATGCCAAAACTACTTAGCAAAGGTATAAAGTTAACTAAATATGTTTTTTTATTTTGTTTTAAACAACGTCTCAGAGAGGTAAACTGCCTTTCTTTTGTCGGTCTGTCAATATAATACACCTTTAAGTGCATTTTTATTTTTAAAAACATATAAGTTAAAACTTCCTGAATCTACCATCATCCGTGTCATTTTATGAATCTAATGCCAATAATTAAAATGTAATTCGACCCTCGTCAAAAAGGTGTGAATTAATTTGATATTGAATATCTGCTTTTATAACACATTATCATAGAATTTCACGATATGTATATTTATTTGGTAGTGTGTAAACATTGAACTTACAGTTCAACTCTACAAGCTACATACCTTAAAGCTGCATGGGACAGTATGTATTTGCTTTTTTAACTAGCTACCGAAAAGTCAATTAGAATTTAATATATTTAAGCTTTCACAAAGGAATGTAAAACAAATGTAGTTATGATTTTACATAAATCAGACTTGCTTTTTATGAATGATTTTGCCATGTCAATACTTTTGAAAGCATACTAAACGGTATGATATTTGTTCGTTGTATAAGGCCGCGAACTGTGACTTACAATTTATTTACATCCGTGTGTTTGGTTTGTTTCTGGTAAACAGTTCGTCATTGCCAATCAAACCATTTATTTTTTCTTAAAGTCATAAGAAACCTCAAATTAAAAAAAAATTATGCATGTGTTTTTTATAACTAAATGGATAGTTTTCATTATACAACTTATGTACATATACTTTTTTCTGAGGAACATTCTTTAATTTTTCCACATTTAGAAGAAATTTACTTATTTTTAATTGCTTGCTTCCAGGAAGCAATTCGCCGACATATTTTCCGTATGCATAGTGACCTGAGCGTAACCCTTCTCGTAAAAAATCCGGTGATCGCAATACGCATGGATCTGTCATTAAAATAAACAATTATCTGATTGTACTTGTTAAACACGTGCTCAATACCCATGCTTTTTGTTATTTGTTTACTATAAGGTGACAATCGGTTAACTTCGGCTTCAAAACACGGCATTTGATGAGCAGCCATATTTGTTAAATCATAACAAACAGAGAGAAAATAAAATGACTATTATACAATATATATGCTTAAAAAATGATAAAATCGTGCACAGAGGACTTAGTTTATTATATATACATGCATTGGTTCAAGACTTTAAAACTGAAAGAAATCTCGTTCTTGAACAAAAAACACCCCATATATTAATCAATTCATTGACTGATTGTCTCTATTTATGTTATTTAATGAGGGTCTGTAATTACAAACATTTATTGCTACCGAAAGATAAGATAAAACAATTTTAATGTTACTAACCCTTTGATGATTTTGAATATTCTTAACTTACTGATTTTCTATTTTATATAACGTGTTTCAGATTCAGAAGTAAGAATTGTAATTTGTGCAACAAATATATATCAGGAAAAGATGAATGACCCCCCCCCCCCCCTTCCAAAAAAATCCAAAATAACAAAAAACAACAACAACAAAAAACCGAACTCCAAGGAACCTTTCAATTGACCAATCACATATAATTTTTAATCTTCTGTAATTCATAATTTCAGCCTTTCGACTATGGACGTAAACATGTGGTTAGATCATCTCTAATACATAACTCCAGATGGTTACTTGGAATATTTCATAATGGAGATACATATGAACAGGAAACCAACTACAGCACTGTTTTAGATAATGTAGCAGTAATACAATTCCCTACTTCATTTCTGAATAAATCACAACATCATACCGATACGGTAACATAAAATTATGATCTATTCAATTGTCAAAAATTATAATAATATGTATTACATAAAACAGATAGGGAATATTGACAAATCTAGACATCATTGATCCAAGTATTCAGTTAAACAACGTTGGGGTTTAAAATTTTAAAAGGTTATAGCAAATACATGGTTATTCAGTCCGTTAAAGCTAGCATTATAATTTCGTTTTATATATATATATATATACTTACTATGACAAAAACACAGGATGTGTATTAAAGAAAATAAAAACTCTTTAAAACAAAAAAGAGTTGTAAAAAGTTCGTTTCTGTTTGTGTAACATTTTGACGTTGTGTTTCCGTTGTGTCGTTTGTTTTCTCTTATATTTGAGTGTGAATTCACATTTCTATAAGACGTGTCACGGTACTTTTCTATCCCAAATTCATGTATTTGGTTTTGATGTTATATTTGTTATTCTCATTGGATTTTGTCTTATGCTTAGTCCGTTTCTGTGTATGTTACATTTTAATGTTGTGTCGTTGTTCTCCTCTTATATTTAATGCGTTTCCCTCAGTTTTAGTTTGTTACCCCAATTTTGTTTTTTGTCCATAGAATTACGAGTTTTGAACAGCAGTATACTACTGTTGCCTTTATGTAACAATTGAGGGCAATTTATGATTTGGGATTACTAGACCGAGAATGAGCTGGTATAGAATATAATTTGTACTAAATTTTACCTGATAAAGATGCTCAAATTAAACAAATTGCGAATTTAAATTTTAATTTCTACATTTGTATTTAGAAACCAAATTACTTTACCATGTTTACTAAGGTATTTCTATACTGCGTTGACAATTGGTATGAAAAAATACTTGAACACAATTAGGACGAAATAGTCCATGTAATTGTGATTATAAAAATAATAACATGAAAGGTAAGTATTATATTTCTTCACTCTAATTTAGTTTAGAAAAAAATGCCAGTAGTGAGTGAGAAAAATGATGCGATGCGAAAATATTAAATGTTGAATCGGCTGGCATCACTGTAAATACTAATTATACGGATGCCATTAGGAGTTGGATGTCGATTATGGAATATCTGTTCACAGATGACAACGACAAACAAGTGTCCTTTTATCTCCGAATATGACACACTTAGTTATACTAATCACCGGGTTTGTACTTACGTGAGAAACACGACGGATGCCAAATTTGGAACATGATATGATCACCTGTCCAAAGCATATAAGATGATCCCCGATTTTTTTTGTTGTGTTTTGTGTACTGTTGTTTGTCTATTCGTTTCTTTTGTAAACATTTTTCGATTAATGAGTTTGAATATCTCTTTGATATCTTTTGGTTATCTTTTGAAGAAAACAATAGCATGGCATATAAAAAGACGAAATGCAACATACTTGTAATCCAGGAACCCATCATGTTGCTCAAATGATGAAGCCAGGGCGAATCAAGAATAAGGAAAATGGAACAAGATTTTTACAAAAGAAAAAAAAGTCATTGTTAAATGGATTTAGTAAAAAGTAAAATCACAAAAATACTGAACTTTGAGGAAATTTCAGAACCGAAAGTCCCAAATCAAATGGCTAACTCAAAACCTTAAACACATCAAACAACTTAATAACAACTGTCATATTCCTGACTTGGTACAGGCGTTTTCTAATGCAGAAATTGGTGAATAAAATCAGGTTTTATGACTCGCTAAACAAATATATGTAGTAAATTGCATAAAGCGTTCAATACATACATAACAAGTATTCGTAAAAAGTTTATTGTTATTGATCATTTTAGATTAGCTTATGCGATATGAAAGATGGTTGGTTACCCATAAACACTTTGATGTGGGAAAAGAAAAGCAGAAGACTGAGTATCGTTGGCTATACGAAACTATCTGGAAGCCTACTGACGATGAAAGAATTTTTTCCGAACTCAAAGATGGGATTCAATAAACGAAAATTCCTTGTTAGCACATTACCTGTAAGCCTTTAATTAGTGATAAAACATTTTCATTCGTTTCAAACTATCACTGCTCTTTGATCTTATCAAAGTAGAAATCATTAACGTTTTATGTTTTGTTGTAAGCAGACTCTTTCCGTTCAATAAATTTTGTCACGTATGCATCTTCAAAGAGATAATGACCGTGGAGATATTTAAGAAATTATCATTAAAATAATAAAAAATGTCCTTTTACTGAAACGAGCATATCAAACATAGTACTACAAGTAAAAATCAGGAGTGGTCGGTCCTGATGACATATATTTGTTAACAAAAACATCACTTTACTGCTTTTTCATCAACCCTTCTCAGGAGCACTCGAGATAACGGTGTTTTTGGTGAAGTTCGTGTTGCAAAATATTTTGTATTCTAAGTTGTGTCTTGTATACTGTTTATTGTCTTTAAATCTATAATTTTATATGAGTTGAATATCCATAGGTACATTTTGCCTCTGTATTATGTGTGATTGAATTTTTTTAATGATACTTACCTTTCAAATTAATTAATTAACTATTACTTTCCTTCAAAAATGAAATGTATATTCAGAAATATCTTCCTGGGTTTAGAGTGGGCTGCAGTATTGTGTAATATGTTTGTTACTGCATATTATGTCTTTTACGAATTTATGCAACTTGCAATTATAAAAAGTAGAAATAATAATAATGTTTGTAGAAGCTAGCCGTCAAAAACACAAAAATGACGTCACATAGACATAAAATTACTTCTTACAAGATTTATATTACATGTATTATTAAACAAAAGTGGAAACTTCATCACAACAGACGTAACTGAAAAATGATCCGCATAGTAACAACAGTGCTTGTGAAAATTTTAAAACGGCAATTTTAACTTTTACAGTGGAAACCCTTTGTAAACTTTAATGAGAAAACAAATACATATACAGGATTTACCATGGACCTACTACAACATCTTGCATTAGCCCTCAATTTTACGTAAGTAGAATATTTACTATGGTTGTCATATATAAACGCTAAGGACTATACAAATATGGTATAAGTAGGTCTTAATTTGTCATCGTTATCCTCTATCGGTATTGTAGACTCTAGGGCTGGAGATGTTCTTCAAGAGACCTTAAGCTGTAGAACATTATGTGGACTATTTAGATTCTAGTTAATTGACTCTGTTTTCGCACACAAGGTATTTCCTTTTCTTCTTTGACAATTGTAGACTCGTTCTATACCAAATAAACTAGACTAGTGTTCATGCAATGCTTGATAAGTTGTAAATGATATATAAGTATTTTAACAGATTTTTTTTAATGAAAAATAACTATTATCATCAAAAGTTTGTAGCTTAACAAAAGATTAAATTTGATTAAAAGGTTTGAAACATTTAAATTTTACACATATTACGCACATATAGATATGCGCTTTCTACCATTTGTGATACATTTTTTTCGCCAGGATGTTTCAATTGGATTGTTACCTGTAAAAATCGTGTTTTTATCTTTTGTTCTTTATCTAGGTCAATATTTTTTCAAATATCCCTACAATGATTTCAGATGTGGTAGGGACTTCATTGTTCCTTCTCTGACGATTATGCGTTACTTACTGTAAAATATATGGTTAGTTTGTTTTGGAACAATAGAAAATTTTATTAAGTTGCACTTGTATTCTTTATGTTCTTTAACATTTCAAAGTACATTTCAGATATGAGATAACTCGACCCCTTGATGGAAAATGGGGTTCTCAGATGGAAAATGGATCATGGAATGGTTTAATAGGTCATCTTGAAAGACGGGTAGGTAGAGTTGGAGAAAAAAATTGTATCGCGGAATCTTAGGTCAAATCGAGGACTCGTAATTTCATGGATAACTGATTGAAGATAATAAATTACATGCAAATTATTTTTATTTGCACCTTTGCTTCCAATTGCGATTAAATGCACTCCTTTTACTGAAATGACTTGTAGGTTACGTATTTTATGAAGCAAGGTACAATGTATCTTTTTGGCGCTGGATATATTAAATTGTTCAAAGATTAACACCGCTGATTGGAAGTCTCCTGGCTTTCGATGATAAATTCTGCAAATAAAAGCACGGATAGCTATTTTGTTTGTACCGATCCCATGTCCTAAAGCTTGTATTTGAAACAAAAGTTACCTGATGATTTACTTGTTGACAAAGTAACAGCCATGTACAGGAACTTTTGGTTTAAGTATATACTACGTTTGAATGCCTACTCAAAATGTCTTTTATTTCGTATCAGTTTGTTTAATGATATTAAATCAATTATAGTGCTGTAAATACCCCAAAAGTCATACAGTATAGTTGTAGGCGTAAGAAATAATACACAAAAAGCTTTGACAGGTCGCAGTATCGTTTATGAAAGAATATTAAAAAATCATCAGCTTAAAAGACATGAGAAACTGTAAGTTTGATTGAATCTTTGTTAAATCTATAAAAAGACGGCGGCAGATGTTTATTTTCAGATCACCAACAAGCAGGATTAACGAAAAACATACAAAGACAACAAAAGGATTTACACAGAGAATAATCTGCATATTCAAACCGACACAACTAAAAGTATACGTAAATTAAATTTATTTACGTCATTCTTAGAAGGACAAATGCTAGATGATAATAATCCTTTTTTATAACGAATATATCAAGCACAAGTAGACTAGGAGCACAATTAAGCACAAGGAATTCAAAAACACATGGCATATATATTTGAACAGATACGATATATATTATAAATAAGCTGTAGTTGAAATCAGATTTTAATAATTTATCAAATTCAATTAAATAATTACTATATTTCAGGACGTAGATCTAGTTGCAGCCCCTTTGACTATGACAATTCAAAGGGAAAACGCTGTAGATTTTGCAATACCATATTACTATGATTCTGCAGCTATTTTGTTGAAAAAGCCTGATCCAAATGCAAAAAAATGGAGAACATTAATAGATCCCTTAAGCGAATATGTATTTTTGTGTATATTCCTTTTCATTACAGTTACTTCACTATTTTTGTTTGTTTTCGAAAAATATACTCCATACTATAGAAGAATGGAAGAAAGAGATAAAGTAAGAGGACTGCATCATTTCTCTGACTCATTGTGGTACATGTACGGTGCCCTATTAACTCAAGGTAATGTTATCCCTTTTGAAGGTCATAACAAAAATGTATTAGTACAATGGTAACATATATGTATGAAGGAATGCAATCGATTAGAGTTTTATTAACGCTCTAAATACTTACCTTTATGTCATAAAAGAACACAATTCATATAAAGACAGTTATACATGTGAAAAAGAATCGAAAAGATGACAAAGATTAACAAAAATAAATTAAAATAATATGATAGAGCATTCGGCAATATATAATTAGTTTTGAAGTTACATGATATACTGTAAAGGTTACGTTGTTTTGTTTACTTTCTGGATAGCAAATGAACTTGTTTTCCTATTGTCGAATCCCCCCTTTTCTGTTCTATCAAACAAAAGCACTAACACTGAAAATATTATAGCATGTCACCCCTGTAACTATTCTTTTGATCCGGTCATGACTTGAATACCTTAATGGTATCAGACAGGGTTTACTGCTACGGTCGTTGTATCAAAGATGGGTTTTATTTTCATAAGACTCTAATGAAAACATGTCTATGATAAAATGTAAAAACAGGTTATGCAAGTTTTGGCATAGGCAGTTGCTTTCGACAAAGGAATATTCCTTTGATATATTTCGTCTTTCTTTTTTTTTAACAAATGAACCAGTTTTGTTTCGTCTACAAATGCTTTTTCGTAAATTAATAATTGTAATTGAAATATAAGTTAATCAACAGTTTATAACATAAGAACGTTCGTAGACTCTTTGTATAACTACAATATGTATATTAATTTTATAGATATTTTCTACTTTTCTAAACATAGGGGGTGAACATTTGGCAGGTTCGTCTTCAGGTCGGACATTATTAAGCTCTTGGTGGATATTTTGCATCATAATGATGGCAACATACAGCGGTAACCTTGTGGCCTTCCTAACTGTAACTAAAGATAAACTGCCTTTCTCTGATATTGCTGGACTTGTAGAACTTGGTAGTTATAAATGGGGAACACAAGAGGGAACTGTCTTTGAAACGATTTTCAAGGTAAACATTACAAAATTTCAAAGATGTTTGATATTGTATATAATCTCTTTTATATCCCACAATAGTTTTATCCGTATTTTGGCCACATTTTTCTAAATTTCAAGTTTCCATTTCTTTTCAGTTTCGTTTTTGAGTCTTTTAAAGTCGAAAACGCATTTGGGGTATCAAATAGAAAGTTGGTATTTTTGATGTTTTTGTATAGCAATAAAATTGTAGAATTTACGTGCGCTCTTTTTTTCTATGGTTGGATTCCTTGTTTGAATTTTTGTACACATATATTTGGAGACCCTTTATACCTTACTGTTTGTTGTGAGCCATCATGAGCACTCATACCACATCTAAAAATACTCTAGAATGCTCTGTTCTCTTTTTATGTATTAACGTCAGCCAGGTCTGACTTCAATTGCTTTATCAGTTATTGCGAGCTTTCTATATGTTTAGACAGTTCAGTTACTTTGTTTTTTGTGTCTTTATATTAACAGGCATGCATGATTCGACAGTTCAGTTACTTGTTTTTTTGTGTCTTTATATTAACAGGCAAACATGATTCGACAGTTCAGTTTTTTGTTTTTTGTGTCATTATATAAGCAGGCATACATGTTTTGACAGTTCAGTTAGTTTTGATTAATGTGTCTTTATATTAACAGGCATGCATGTTTCGACATCTAAGTAACTTTTGATTAATGTGTCTTTATATTAACATGCATTGATGTTTAGACAGTTCAGTTACTTTGGTTTTTTTGTCTTTATATTAACAGCCATGCATGATTCGACAGTTCAGTTATTTTTTTGTGTTTTTATATAAACAGGCATACATGTTTAGACAGTTCTGTTAGTTTTGATTAATTTGTATTTTTTTTTAACAGGCATACATGTTTAGACAGTTCTGTTAGTTTTGATTAATTTGTATTTTTTTTAATAGGCATACATGTTTAGACAGTTCTGTTAGTTTTGATTAATTTGTATTTTTTTTTAACAGGCATACATGTTTCGACAATTAAGTATGTTTTGATTAATGTGTCTTTATATTAACATGCATTCATGTTTCGACAGTTCAGTTACTTTTGCTTTGTGTGTCTTATATTAACAGACATGCATGTTTTGACAGTTCAGTTAGTTTTGATTAATGTGTCTTTTTTTAACTGGCATACATGTTTCGACAGTTAAGTAACTTTTGATTAATGTGTCTTTATATTAACAGGCATTCATGTTTCGACAGTTCAGTTACTTTTGATTAATGTGTCTTTATATTAACAGGCATTCATGTTTCGACAGTTCAGTTACTTTTGATTAATGTGTCTTTATATTAACAGGCATTCATGTTTCGACAGTTCAGTTACTTTTGATTAATGTGTCTTTATATTAACAGTCATTCATGTTTCGACAGTTCAGTTACTTTTGATTAATGTGTCTTTATATTAACAGGCATTCATATTTCGACAGTTCAAATACTTTTGATTAATGTGTCTTTATATTAACAGGCATTCATGTTTCGATAGTTCAGTTACTTTTGATTAATGTGTCTTTATATTAACAGGCATTCATGTTTCGACAGTTCAGTTACTTTTGATTAATGTGTCTTTATATTAACAGGCATTCATGTTTCGACAGTTCAGTTACTTTTGATTTATGTTTCTTTATATTAACAGACATACATGTTTCGACAGTTCAGTTAGTTTTGATTAATGTGTCTTTTTTTAACAGGCATGCATGTTTCGACAATTAAGTAATTTTTGATTAATGTGTCTTTCTATTAACATGCATTCATGTTTCGACAGTTCAGTTACTTTTGATTAATGTGTCTTTATATTAACAGGCATTCATGTTTCGACAGTTCAGTTACTTTTGATTAATGTGTCTTTATATTTACAGGCATTCATGTTTCGACAGTTAAGTAACTTTTGATTAATGTGTCTTTATATTAACAGGCATTCATATTTCGACAGTTAAGTAACCTTTGATTAATGTGTCTTTATATTAACAGGTATTCATGTTTCGACAGTTAAGTAACTTTTGATTAATGTGTCTTTACATTAACAGGCATTGATGTTTCGACAGTTAAGTAACCTTTGATTAATGTGTCTTTATATTAACAGGCATTGATGTTTAGACAGTTAAGTAACCTTTGATTAATGTTTCTTTATATTAACAGGCATTCATGTTTCGACAGTTAAGTAACTTTTGATTAATGTGTCTTTATATTAACAGGCATTGATGTTTCGACAGTTAAGTAACCTTTGATTAATGTGTCTTTATATTAACAGGCATTGATGTTTAGACAGTTCAGTTAGTTTTGATTAATGTGTCTTTATATTAACAGGCATACATGTTTCGACAGTTCAGTTACTTTTGA
This sequence comes from Mytilus edulis, assembly GCA_019925275.1. Taxonomy (NCBI): domain Eukaryota; kingdom Metazoa; phylum Mollusca; class Bivalvia; order Mytilida; family Mytilidae; genus Mytilus; species Mytilus edulis. Next base: position 68,849,133 of record CM034350.1, read on the forward strand.
TTAATGTGTCTTTATATTAACAGGCATACATGTTTCGACAGTTAAGTAACTTTTGATTAATGTGTCTTTATATTAACAGGCATACATGTTTCGACAGTTAAGTTACTTTTGATTAATGTGTCTTTATATTAACAGGCATTCATGTTTCGACAGTTCAGTTACTTTTGATTAAGGTGTCTTTATATTAACAGGCATTCATGTTTCGACAGTTCAGTTACTTTTGATTAATGTGTCTTTATATTAACAGGCATTCATGTTTCGACAGTTCAGTTACTTTTGATTAATGTGTCTTTATATTAACAGGCATACATGTTTCGACAGTTCAGTTAGTTTTGATTAATGTGTCTTTATATTGACAGGCATACATGTTTCGACAGTTAAGTAACTTTTGATTAATGTGTCTTTATATTAACAGGCATACATGTTTCGACAGTTAAGTAACTTTTGATTAATGTGTCTTTATATTAACAGACATACATGTTTCGACAGTTTAGTCACTTTTGCTTTGTGTTTTACTATAAACATGCATTGATGTTTCTACAGTTCAGTTACTTTTGCGTTGTGTGCCGTTATATTAACGGGCATCTGTGTTTCGACAGATCAGTTACTTTTTGTACATGTGTTTTTATATTATAAATAGGCATCCACTCGACCAGATTATGTAAAGTTTTGGAAGGGAGTGGTTGCCAACAATAAAACGAATCCTAATATTCTGAGTGCAGACGGAGATGTTCAAGTTCGACTTGTAATGGAGGGAGACTACGCATATGTTGGTGACAAAACTCACTTTGAATTAACGATGGCTACTTATTGTCATCTGAAAATGGTGCCATCAGATATTGTTTCAATGCAATACGCCATAGCACTCCCTAATAACTCTCCGTTCACCAAGATTTTTTCTGATGAGTAAGTAACTGTTAATCATTACGTATACGTGTTCTTATGGTTCTACATAATTTTACATCAATGCCTTCCAAATGCTACGGATTTGACTGTTCTTGGTAACAATTAATCCAGAAAGACACCTCAGACTCACACAAATTGATTAAGTATTATTTTAATTCAGAAACAATAATATCAAGATCAATTTCTGATTAAATCAAAATAACACATTAACCATCATCAGAATCAGTGTGAGAAAATATTGTTATTTACGTTTATGAGGAAACGAGTAAGGCATTTGCTTTTTGATCGACACACTGAGCAGGATCTGCTTACCCTTCTGGAGCACCTGAAATCACCTCAAGTTTCTGGTGGGAGTTTGTGTTGCTTAGCCATTAGTTTTCCATGTTGTGTTGTTTGTCTGTTTGTCTTTGTCTTTTTCACCATAATGATGTCAGTTTATTTCCAATTTATGAGTTTAAATGTCCCTCTTGTATCATTCGCCTCTCTTTTAGAAACAATACCATATTGAAAAATATTGATTGACAAGAATGAAATTGTCTCGCCTAAGGTTTACCCAGATGATGTATACAGTCAATTGGAAAAGAAGATTTTCAATTGCCTCCTTCATTAAAAAAGAGACATATGATGATTGTTGCTGATTTTAAACGTTGCTACAGAGAACTAATATAAGCATAACATCAATGCTGTTCAACTTCTTATTTGGTTTAAACTCCTTAGAATCCAGCGTCACTGATGTGTCTTTCTGAGACATATAAAATTATAAACCTAGTATTTTTGATGATTTGTGTCTTTACCAACATTTTCGATCTTGTGTGTATAGAAAATTTGTAATAAATGTTCTTTATGGATTTCTCAGGTTCGTCTTTCTTGTAAACCTTTGAATAGAATTTTCCAGAAAATACTTCTCCGTGAATTGCAGTACACTTCGTTTCGACAGTTTGAAGCTATGGATCCTCCCCGCCGTGATAGGACACGGGTTCAATTTCTCTTGTAGTTTGATAGTTCCTATCGATGTGCATAGCTGTTGAATGTCGGTTACTTCCGCAATCTTTGCATGTGACGGACTCCTTACAATCTCGAAAAGATTATCGACCCTGATTGTAACTAACGTTGTCCCTAGCGTTTTGAAATAAAGAGTGTTACCATTACACAAGATTACCATTGCCTCGCGTTATTGTAAGTATGAACCTTTTATAGGCACTACAGTTGAATTAAATAATTATGTTAAATCTTAAATGTATAGAATTTACTTGTTTTAAATTCCAGAATGACTGCCTTGTTCGGGAATGGACTATTTCAGATGTGGAAGTTAAAACACTGGCCAAAACACGGTTTGTGCCACAATGATGCACACAAAGAATCTACACCAATAACTCTAATAGATATACATAGTTCATTTTACGTCGTAGCAATTGGTATTTTCGTTGCCTTCATTTTTCTTGTTTTTGAATGTTTTAAAAAATTCTATAGCAACCATAGAAGGAGATTGCTGCAAGACCAAGCAAAACAAACAGATTACGAAATTGATTTAGTAAAGACGAAATCAGATCTGGAGGACTCTATGTTATACTAGATGCTAGAACTTTATTATAGTCAATTTAGTTCTAATGTGTCATTATAAATATTGGTGCTGTTGTATATGTGTTTATATTATAAATTGTGTATGGTGCTTAATGCAAGTGAACGAGAAAAAAAATACTTATTTCAGGAATATCGTATAGTTGACATTTAACTACAAAGCTAAAGTTATTGTTAAACATTTAAAAAAATATATTTATGTTTTAAAAAATAGGAACAACAGAATTGCAACCTTATTTTCATGCTGTATAGTCTATTTTATAATGCGATACGACTGCTGTTCAACTATTATTTCAGCAACTTTTGTATGTTGTGCATTCTAAAATTGATAAATGTTTTCTATTTCTATTCAGACTTTTCGTCATAGTTAACGTTGTTGTATTCAAACTCAGTTTTCTTAAGTCTTAGTCTATCCTTAATAAACCAACTTCACTGGCAAATACCTTCATTTTTTATTTATACAAATTTGTACAGATAATTTCTTATATATATTCCAAAACAGTTGCGACTTGAATGTTCAATTACAAATACATGTTGTAGGATTTCAATATTGACGACTTCAAATCTGAACCTGTGCTAGTTCTTCGCTTATTTATCATATGTCGTCCAAGAACTCCGCATTGTACTAACTTATCAACATCTATTTGATAATCAATCAGAGCCTGACTTCAAAATAACTATACAACTTCAGACCTCATAGGCATAGTGATTAAAATGTGGATATTAAACAATCAAAAGATATATTAGAGTTCATCCATTCTTAGTCTCTTTCCTCTAGATACTGTAATAAAATATTTCACTGTTTTAACCTTAACGCTAGTGTTCCCTCATCCAAAACAAGACAAATTATAAATAATGGTCCTGCTTTGTTTCATAAGACAGAATGGTCAACGTAGATACAATTTATGTTTCTGAGGGATGGATTCCGACAATTTTTTTTTTGAAACTTACATTTTCAAGATGCTTGATTTCTTGATTGATAACATATATGTATTACGCTTAGTGCGTGGTCTTCAACAAACAATCGACATTCTCATCGTAGCAGCCTCCTTTTTTGTCTACTTGTTGTTCCTTTATTTCTATGAGCATACGTCATACAGGAGCAAGTCCGTTAAACGTAACACGTATGTTGTTAAGCAAGAAATCAAGCATCTTGATAATGTCAGTTTCCAAGATTGAGATCCTGCAAAAGAGTATTGAATAGTCTGACTGTAGTGAAGGTTACCTGTGATCAATTATAGACTTCGTTGTCAAAATATCGCTAATATGTAAATCGTCTATAGTTTGAAACATATTATTGAAACTTGTTTTACTAATTGGCGCTGTCTATTCATTAATTTATGTTTGCCTGAAATCCTGTTGAAGTGTGTTATGCATGTTCATGACAAAAGTTAATGCCAGTAGATACAAAAAGCCTTAATGAGATGAAGGAAAGCAAATTAAGACTGTCACTCTCAAAATATGAGTGTATGATAGACGCAGGCATGTTTCTTTGCAACAGGCAACTCTAACTAGAAGAAGTCATCAGATTTAGCGTAATTACTCGACCAGACGTGCATTGTCAGACAGATCCAGTAAAAGGGGAGCGAAGAGACCAGAGGGACAGTCAAACTAATAGATCGAAAATAAGCTTACAAGGCCAAGTTTATTCAAGTGGCCATATTCCTTTACCACAGGCATTCGTGTTATAACAAATCCTTGACAGCAACTTACCTGTAATACATAGATTGCGTTAAAAGTATAGATGTCTCTACAATATTAAGGAAACAAAATAAAAGGAGTTTGGAAATACATTCACAAAGTTGACAATTCCTTTTTATCGTTACTTATTTTCAAAATATAAATAATGATCGATTAACATGTAAATCTTCATTTTCTTGCTATGATTTACCTAGAACCTTTAGCATCAATGTAAATATAACGGAATTTGATGAGACTGTTACCAAAATGAGAGGGTTAGCGCTATAAAATCAGGTTTAATCCACCATTTTCTACATTTGAAAATGCCTGTACCAAATCAGGAATATGACAGTTCTTGTCCATTCGTTTTTGATGCGTTTTGTTATTTGATTTTTTCCATGTGATTATGGACTTTCCGAATTGATTTTCCTCTAAGTTCAGTATTTTTTTTATTTTACGTTTTGGTAGATTCAGTAGTAGTGAAAATTTAACCCCGAAAAAAGTGAAATAAGGAAAATGCATAATTATAGATGGTAATTTTAAATTTTATCCTGCAAAAGTTGATATTGTACCAGTATCAATATAAAAAAGAAGATGTGGTATGATTGCCAATGAGACAGCTATCCACAAAAGACCAAAATGACACAGACATTAACAACTATAGGTCACCGTACGGCCTTCAACAATGAGCAAAGCCCATCCGCATAGTCAGCTATAAAAGGCCCCAATAAGACAATGTAAAACAATTCAAACGAGAAAACTAACGGCCTTATTTATGTAAAAAAAATGAAGTTAACTTGAACTTGCAAAGTGTTTGTTTATCATAATATTTATTTTATAACAGAAGAAACGACAAAAAAACCGTATATGTCATCGAAACAATCTGGAAAAAATATTCTACGCATCCCTCTTATTTGTCAGGTTAGAGTCATAATTATTTATTTTCAATTCAATTAAAAAACACAACCAGTTGCAAATAAAGAACATTCAAAAATTGAAAGGTAAACTGCACTGGCTGAAAATCAAATGTTTAAACTGGCCAAAAAAAGCCATCATCCTTAAGTAAATAAATTACGTAAAGTAGTTCTGACAACTTGCTTCAATTCAGAGAGACAATGGAAAATGTTTCAAATACAAAAATCCATCAAAAATAATACGACGCTTTGAATTTCTTTAAACATATAATTTGAATAAAGAACGAGAGTAAACTAATGTAATGGTCGTGTCAATAGTAGAGATAACCTTTAAACAAATTCACACTAATCGGCCATTTAAAATAGTATATGGAAAGGCAATTATTACCAATAATCTTTAAGTTTACCATGTGTGGAAGTATTGTATTAATATGATACTTCCATTATTCTATAAAGCGAACACTGTTAACATTGGTATATCATTTTTGTTCTGTTCTTGCAAAAACTCTAGAAATTTCGTTTCCCAGGCCAAACGCTCAACAGATTTATGAATGAATGCTTTGTATCTTCAAAGTGCTCAGCGTTGTAATATTAAATCGAATCTCTTCGTCTCGTATCAGGTTGTAATAAAGTTTTTATCATTCATATGACCAAACTTAATGTTTTGGTTAGAGGTAAACATGATAATTGAGTGTATTGTACTTTACTTTGTGAAAGTGGCATTTATCTATTATCGAATTGAGCTAATAGCCAAAACAACATATTTTGCAGTCATAACATTTATTGTCCTTTCCATGTAGGAATAAACAGAGAACAACAATTCAAAACGTAGAAATAGCCAAGAGACACCATATTAATGTATATAATATATTGCATTTGGTTTGATTATACTTACATAAAAATATTTTTAAATCTAAAATAACGATTTTATAAATAGCTCATAGCTCTTGCTTTATTTTAATTGTGGCTGAATGAATAGAAAACTCAACAGTTTTCGTTACTAACTAAATAAACTTAAAATGTACGGTAGAGAGAGAAATGTTAAATGTTATAATGTAAAACAGGATAATGATTAGAAATACCACACAATATCTTATGAGTGAATAGAAAGCAAGATAACTTGACAATAAATGGTATGTGCTCAGATGTAAAAGGATATTGGTTATTACTTAAACATTCCCATTCTCTGGAAAAAAAACCCTGACAAAACGAAGAGAGTAACGATTTATGTGTTAAAGTAACAAAGATTATGAGTAAAATTTCCACGTCTACAGAATGCGTGTTGCCACGAGGAAACTATTTGTTTCGGGAACCAGTAATACAAAACGTGACTGGAGTAGCTGTGTCTCTGATGTCTGTGATAGTCTATCTTAAGTGGTCTTCTGTTTGCATCATCCATGACGATAAAACAGGTATGGTAATAAAACAGGTATGATAACAACAAAGGTATGGTATTGCAATAATTATAATAATTTTTAAAATAGGTGCGGTAATGAAACAGGTATGATAATAAAACATGTATCATGATAAAAAGGTACAATTATTAAACAGGAATGATGATAAAACAGGACAATATTGACACACATATGTTGATGATAGTTTAGTTTAAAATGCTAATTTATTTGTTAGTTTTTATTGGCTTTGAACCAGTTGTCAGCAACTGTGAGTACTCCCAGATCTGTTAGATGTAATTCTTTTAGTGTTCATCTGATAAGTTGAGCCTCTTTATGTTTTTTATAGCTTGTTATTATGTTGTTCTGTTACACCACTGTCCACGATTAGGGGAAGTGTTGCTGCTTTCACACGAGGTTTACCCCGCCACATTCCTTTACCAAAGAGTTTTTTTATTTGAGTTGTTGTCGATATCTGTAGTTTCTTATATTTGTTATTCGTCTATAGTCTTGCATAGTTTTTTCTTGTGTTGTGCTATTACACCACTATCCCTTGCTAGGGGTGGGGTTGGCGAAAAGAATACAAATAGTTAATCCAACCACATTCTTTATTCCTGTCACAAATCACGAGCCTTTAATTCAGTGGTTGTCGTTTGTTGGCTGTGTAACAAATGTTTTTCGTTTTTTATTCGTTCATAAATTAGATCGTAATTTTTCTTGTTTTTTTTTGTTTTACATTTTTTGTCTTTAGGAGCGTTTATAGTTCACTATGCGGTATGAACATTGTACATTAATAAAGGCCGTATGTGACATATAGGTGTTATTTTTGTATCATGTGGTTTCTTGTGGAGAGTTGTCTCTTAAAAATCCATACTTAAAAATCAAATATCTGCAGTTGTTATAAAGGTTTATTGGGAAGTTTGCATTAGGTACGCATGCTAGAGCAGTTTTGAAGCAGAATGTGGTATAACAATGATGGTCACAAAGTTATTTAAAGATTCACCATATTTATACTATTCGCAGATTACCAAGCAACACTATTGCATCAAATGTTATCGGCTGCTGGAATCTTTGGGAATGTACAACAAATGGAACAACTGACGTCACAGAAAATAGACGAACTTATGTCAGAAAAAACAGCTACTAATGACGATAAAATCTTAAATTGCACTTTATTATGTAGTCTGAAAGCGTGCCAAAACTACTTAGCACAGGTATTATAATAAGTATTGATATACTCATTTGCCTACATAATTTTTCACTCCGTCCGAGAGAGTGATACTGCTCAACTTCTGTTCGTCTGCCAGAATAATAGAATTTTTATTTCAGAAACCGTCTGAATCTAGCAACTAGTGAAATATGTGTATGCAATACCCCAACCAGGATTATAATTTAGTATGCAAGACGCGAATTTCGTCTACATACGACTCATCAAACAAGTTCATATCAAAATATCTATAAAACAAGTACAAAGTTGAAGTGCATTGAGGATAAAAAATTCCCCAAAAGTTGTGCCAAATACAGTTAAGGTAATCTATGCCTGTGATAGAAAATCCTTTTCTTTTCGACAAATGTAAAGCTTTGTTAACAGGAAATTTATAAAAAATACCATATTATTGATATTCATATTAACACCGAAGTGTTGACTACTAGGCTGGTGATATCCTCGGGGACTAAACGTCCACCAGCAGTGGCATCGACCCAGTTGGGTAAATAGATATCAAAGGTACCAGGATTATAATTTAGTAAATCAAGCTACTTCAAAACCGGGAATTGATTTATATGCACACACATTTATGATGCATTAAATTTTGGTAGATATATCCTATGCACTACAAAAATGCGTTTTTTTATTTTGAAATCAAGCTTCATCTTAATATGTTGTATCATTTATGTGGTTTTGCATTCATCCATACAAACATTTTTCCAGCTTACGAAGGTTTTTTTGATTGTCCGCCTTATGGTGTGTACAAACTCTATGCGATAGTATGTAATTTCCTTTTTTAATAAAATATGTATATATATGAATGTGTTAACAACGGAATGGAATTATGATGAAACAGACTCTTGTATTTGCCTTTTGAATGATTTTGTCATGTCATTGCTTTTTAAGCTTACTATACGGTTTGAGTTTTGAATTTTTTGTAGGTCATGTACTTTGCATTATGAATGGTTATATCCGCGTGTTTTTATTCTGAATGCGAATAATTGTATCATTAACTTCAAACCACCTTTTTTGTATATATAATGATTAATTTTTTTTTTTTAAATAGAACCTTTTTATAAAACCTTTTATTAATCTAATTCGTTATTGATTTTCTCTATTAATCTGATTGACGTTGATTGACTCATTGCTAACACGAAGAAGCATGCGTTTGCCTAGTTTTGAAAGCTATACTGCTACCTGACGATTAGGAAAATTACTTTACGGTCATCAGCCCTTTCAAAGTATTATGTTGATTTATCTTAACTGTTTTTCCTGTATTATGTATCGCGATTATTTCACAAATTCAACATTATTTTGGCAAAATATGTTATAAAGCGTACCAAATAAATAACTAGTTATAATTAACTACTCACATTTAAGTATTTTTTTTTGTAATTTATTATTCAGCCTTTCAAGTATGGACGTAAACATGTTGTCAGATCATCCCTTATACATAACTCCAGATGGTTACTTGGAATTGTTGATAACGGGGATATCTCAGTTTTGGAAACTAACTACAGCACTGTTTTAGACAATGTAGCAGTGATACAATACCGCACTTCAGATCTAAATAAACCACAACATCATACAAATAAGGTAACCTGAAATAATGATATATACAATTGTTTAAACATATTTTACCTTAGATATCATTTTCTATATAAGATAAGTTCACAATATGTTTATTATTTTTCAAATTACAAGCGTTGCACTATTTGACCGGTCAACAGTTTCCAACAATTAGACCAATATTTTCCAACTATTGACCAATTGTTTCCAGCTATTGGACTTTGATGAAACTATTTGACCGCAAGCGTCATCCTATTTCTCGGAATTTCCAAATTTCAAATGCAATAACGGGATTTGAGGATTTTCAAAAGATATTAATGACAAAAACACTTACTAGATTTTGTGCGTCAAAAAAAGTAAAATCACAAAAATACTGAACTCAGAGGAAAATCAATTAGGAAAGCCCATAATCACATGGCAAAATCAAATAACAAAACGCATCAAAAACGAATGGACAAGAACTGTCATTTTCCTGACTTGGAACAGGCATTTTCAAGGCACTTTACTTTGCAATCACGCCACATCTTCATTTGTATATTCTTGCCAATGACCAGGTACCATTTGTAATTTTCAGCACATTACTTCATCTAGCGTTTCTCTTCACAAAATTGCAAACTTAATTAAATATTAAGCTTGATATCAGTATGGAGAATTTCGTTAAAGCTGATAAATCCAATATTCAACAAGTGGTAATATAATAAACGTTAACCATTTTAATATGTATCTGTTTGCGTTTACTTTTTTTAAATAAAGACACAAATACAATGCATCAAATGTGCATTGCAAAACCAAGTGAACGATAAAATAATCAGTAGAAGAAGTAATTACCGTATTATAAAAAGACGGAATTCAGGTTATTCCGGAAAATTTAAACAGACTTTTCGTAGCTATGACACAAGGATAAAATCATTGTTCGCCTTTATAGTATCGGCAATTAATAAAAAAAAAAACATAATAAAAAAAATGAAAAAAAATGAAAACTGCGAAATACTAACTATAGCCACTTCCCACAAAGAAAAAATAAGATAACAATTACAAACTTAGATGTTCCGATCCTGTTTGTCTAGTGGCTGCTAACATGACGATCAAGTGAATTATTAAGGGCGATTCAGTGAAAAGGCAAAAAAGACGACATTTCCAAATATATCAGTCTGTTAGATACACGTGACAGATATGCATAGGACCCTTGAATACGCAAATATTCCTTCAGCTGTTTTTTTTGTACACAAGTATCATTTCAGATGGATTTTCGCGATACGAAAGATTGTATTTGGTTACCAATTAAAACTTTGATGTGGGAAAAGGAAAAGAGACGATGGAGCACCGTTGGATATTTGCAACATTCAGGAAGTCTTCTGACGCTGACAGAAATTTTTCCGAACTCTAAGATGGGATTTAATAAACGAAAATTCTTGGTTGGCACATTACCTGTAAGTCATTATCAGTGATAAAATAGTTTTATTTGTTTCAAACTTTTTTTTTAACTACATAATACATGTAATCATTGTAAAAATAGCACACAAATGATCTAGAGCTGTAATATGAGAACGGTTATTTTAAGCTACCATTTTCGTGCTTATACTTTTTCTAGAAAATCTGCTATTAAGAAAAAATTAAAGACGTTAAGTTTATAAAAGATCGAGACATTGATATTTTACGCCGCACAAGAAATAAATTTAGTCTTCAGCGGTGTTTAGAAATATCATATATGAGTATATCATAAAAGAATTACAGTATCATAATTTAACTTTATACAACTGTCAAATTAAGAAATCAACATGATGGTGACTTATCGTCAAACAATGTTAACATTCCTATACAAAGACTTTTTAAAAAAGATCATTGAATCTTCCTGTAAATACCGACTTTTGATTGTGTACTGTACCTGATACTGACATCAATGGTGAGTTATGCATAAGTTTAAAGTTACTTTCAAAAGGTGGCATATATCATTATATTTCAATGCTTAGATACTAGTCTTTACTATTTTGATTTGAGCGTCACAGACGAGTCTTATATGAACGAAACGCGCGTCTGGCGTATAATCCTGGCACCTTTGATCACTTTTTTTCCTAAAAGTTATTTAGCTTGTGAAATTTAAAATTTGAAATTTTACCTTTAATAGTGGGATCCCTTTGTCATCTTTAATGAGAAAGGAAACGAATATACCGGATTTACTATAGACCTACTACATCATCTTGCATTAGCCCTGAACTTTACGTACGTATTTGATTTTTTTCTATTTTTGAAGTGACATGGATACTCTTGAAGGACGAATCAGTTGTGTATTGTAAGGTCATAAAAATGTGCAAGGACCCCCATCAAATACATATACGATTTTGCAATAATTTGACATTGGTGCAAATAAGCATTGGTGGAGATATACCAGAGTATATTTTATTATGATATTGTTGAAAAGTATAATGTATATGACTTGATTTTTTTTTATTACACACAAATTGTTTCTTCTTAATCAGTTGTATAATTATACTTTACCGAACAAATTTGACAGCTTTCATTGCAATGCACGATGAGTGATATCTAGACGTTTCAACATAATTTTGATAAACTTAAACTATATATCTTATACTAATGGTTAATCATAAGTTAAATTTTTTTAAAGGATGTGAAAATCTAACTGATAACACACATTAAGCAAAGATAGATAAATACGCTCTTTCTGATCGCTCGTCTATGCCAAATAAATAATATTCCTCCTATACGAAAAACCATAAAAAATCTCTAGTCATAGTATTAATCTCGGAATTGTTACATCAAATATAGAACAAACATTCTTCACTTCCGTAATTATAAATAATGCAACTCCTCTCTATATCATGAAATTATTACCTAAGATGCATTTGGCATAACTTTTAAGAATTTTTGCCTCTTAATGCTCTTCAACTTCGTACTTTCTTTGCCTTTTTCAATATTTTTTTATACTAGCGTCACTGAGGCGTCTGTTGTAGACGACGACACCCTCGTCTAGTGCAAAAACAAAATTCCAATTCTGGTATATATGATGAGTTAATTTGCAGCTAAAACTGTACGACTTTACTGTGAAGTATCCTTAAAAATTAGAATGAAAGCTCTAATGCACTACACGTTTTTTAAAGGGTCAAAATATAGAACTTTGCGGCATATCTTCAACATTTATCTGCCCAAAACTTCTTACTAGATCTATACTAAAGATCTGTCCTACCTCTCCGTACATTTTGGGTCTTCTGCATAATTCAAGTTCGCATAAGAGGCGTAGTTTGTAAATCAGATGAACAACATATACCATGATCATTGTGTTGATACATAACGCGCATGCATGTTAACATTACATTACACAAACACTGATTATTGATTCATATCAATATGACTGACTTTTAAGGGTAACCATGATCAGTAAGTTGTGCCAACAGTGCAAAACCCATATGGGCAGTCATATTCAGTGTTTCTTCTGTTCCGTTGTATTCCTATTGTAGTTTACTATTATGTGTTTAACTAGTGTTAACCTCGGTTTTTGGTTTGTAACCCGGATCTGTTAACTCTCAATCGATTTATGAGTTATAAAGAGCAAATAACTCTTGTCTTTATAAATGATAATTGTATGTATATATATATACAACTCGTCTAAACATCAACCCAACAATGTTAGATCTGTAAATTTGCTTTCGCAAATTTTTGGTTCTTCCCTCGCCGGGATTCGAACCCATGCTACTGTGATATCGTGACACCAAATCGCCTGCACTGCAGCCGTCCCGCTAGACCACACGACCACCTGGGCTATATATGTATATCGGTTAAGTCGGCTGATTGTGTCATTTTCCCTTTGGTGACAGTTAAAGTAAACGTGGATTGAGTTGACGGGTGATGTACGGTAGCAGTTATCGCATCCAAAATTACATTTGGAATTGATGCAATTCTCACATTTTTTTTTATATATCTTGAGGGCATATTTCTTAATGAATATACGATAAGTGAACATCGATAGACTACAGTAACTGTTATCTTTTATTCCCACAAGCATCCCGTTAAACATTTGTCTGAAAACATTGTTATTTCACCAACATTGAATTCTTGCAGACGCGTATTCGATGCAGATGACATGTATGGGTATGTAGGCTGCGTAAACAATATTATGTAACTGTTCCAATGCTCTTGAATATGTACTGATGCACTCTGGTTTTGTTTTTCTTGTTAAGCCATTTTTATAGCTTAACCAGTAAAAAGTGAAATCTTTTCCTTCATTGATGTCTTGTCTGTAGAATACTAGTAGAAGGTTATTTTATAAAACATTTGTGACACTAAAATTCATATTCATTATATGGATTGCATCTTATTATCGACAGAATGATTACATTAACTTGTTTTTCGAAAATTAATTCTTAGTTCATCATCAAGGTTCAAATTTGTTTTTCTTAATTTCAAAAAGGTCAGTTGATTAACAAATACAAAAATAAATCTGTTTAATTTTTCAACTGTATTCTTTATGTTGTTCAACATTTCAAAATACATTTCAGATATGATATAACACAACCCCATGATGGAAAATGGGGTGCTCAGATGGAAAATGGATCATGGAATGGTTTGATAGGTCAGCTTGAACGACGGGTAAGAAAGTTGGGATCATTTTGTGTATTAAGAAACTTCAGGTAAAACCGTATACTATTTTTTTTTATCGCTAGTTGATAATTGCGATTCATATAGGGGATGATTTTTAATGATATGCTTTGTATATGTTTTTATATATGCTTGACGTTTAAATTAATATTGCTTCCGCACGGATAAAATGCAATGTATCATATGAATAAAGATAAACAAATTGCGACTTGATATTCATGATCGTTACATGGTTTGCCTTTTAAAAATAGGAACACATTTTTAAATAGGAAAACACACAGATGTATGATGTGTAAGAAATAACGCATAGAAAATACTGACAAGCGGCAATGTCATTAATGCACGGATTATAAATATTCTGTAGGTCATTAGTCACCTGCATTTTTATGGAATAAATTTTAAATCATAAAAAAGACGGCTTCGGGTTTTTACTCCTTTTCATACACCAAACAGGTAAATGTTAATGCACGACATACAAAGACAACTCAAAAACATTAACACAGAAAACAATCCGACTACCCTTCACGATACTGAAAAGAGTTTACATGAAATTTAATCTAAAAACTACCCATAAAAGTCCTTATGCGGGGGTTGGTGCTGTGCGGTAACATAGTTTTTTTTTTTAAATTACGAATAAATAAAACAGATGAAGGTTAGAAGGGCAATTAGTATCAGAACTATTCATATGTTCATAAATTTATTGTATTAAACCGTAGAAGTATTATATTTATCATTTCAGGATGTAGACCTAGTGGCAGCCCCTGTGTCTGTTCATATCACTAGGGAAACTGTTGTCGATTTCACAATTCCCTATTACTATGACTCTCCAGCTATTTTGTTGAAAAAACCTGATCCGAATGCAAAGAAATGGAGAACATTAATAGATCCTTTAAGCGAATATGTAATTTTGTGTATATTCATATTCCTTCCAGTTACCTCACTTTGTTTGTTTTTCTTCGAAAAATATACGCCATACTATAGAAGAATAGAAAACAGAGATCAAGTACGAGGACTGCATCATTTCTCCGACTCCTTGTGGTATGTGTATGGTGCATTGTTAACACAAGGTAATTACACCTTCAATGAAAGTAAGACCTATATTTTCGTTTATCAAATTTATTATTCTCAATTTATATGTTAATATAAAGTGTTAGATTGGTATACCTTCATGTTTGTGGGTATGATTTATTAAATTCTAAAATACATATAGCTTGATTGTTGTGGCTAGATATCTTCTCTTATTAAACTGTATACTCGATTACATGCTGTATTTCTGTAGACAAATATAATATGCATATTCTGGACGAAAACAAATGAGAAATGCAAAGGAATGTAATAAAAAAAAAGGTGGACCGAGGTGAAGGGTGTGGATTTTGAATCCACAGAAAAATTACAGTATGTCTGGTACTATCAGAAGTAGTTGCCGTGCAACAGGCTACATTCAATTCCCTGAAAAATACAGTATGAGTTAATTACGGATATGGTGTCTTTTTTGCTTACCGTTACTACATGGCTACGTATTTTCAAATCTCGCATAGACATATGGAGACTCCTAGCTAGCATTAGAGTATGAATAATCGTATTTCTTTACACAAGTAAACAATTCTGTTTTTTTTTAATGAATTCTTCGATGATATCAAAAAAAGGTTTAATACATTAAATTGCTCATTTAAAAAAGAACTGATTTAATTTAGTATGGATATTTTCACAGTGTAGTAGATAAAGGCAACAGTAGTATACCGTATAACTCCTTAATCGATAGAAAAAAAAAACAAATCCGGGCTACAAACTAAAACTGAGGGAAATGCATTAAATATAGGAGGAGTTCACAACACAACATTAAAATGTAACACACACAGAAACGACTAAACATTAGACAAAGTCCGATAAGTACAAATATAACACCAAAACTAAATACATCAATTTGGGATAGAAAAGTACCGTGACACGTAAACAATATTACATAAAACTTTTGATATTGATTTGCCATACTATATTTAGTGTTTCATGTCTTAATGTAATTGCATCGTACTCATGGTAGGAAAATGACAATGGAGAAGGCAACTTTATTCTTCTTTACTAATAGCACAGCAAAATAACTATTTATCATCATGTGTACCTGATCATACTACTGTGGCAGTCTTAAATAAAATTGAGAATGGAAATGGGAAATGTGTCAAAGAGACAACAACCCGACCATAGAAAAGCTGTTTCGAAATTATTAGACTATGATTTTTTCTTGACCTTGTGTTTCATGATATCTTGTAAACACTGCATGTTCTTACACCAAACGTCTTAATCAAGACGACAATAGTTTATAGGTATCCAAATTGCGCAAATCGATAATGAAAATAACAAGGTACCGAACAAAAACCGTGAGAACCGCATGAGCTTTAAAAAATGCAAGACCGGATGCGTCAACAGTGTGCGTTGACATGGTTATTGTATCTTGCTTTGCATGTAACACCCACGATGCGATTTCGCATATAATCTAAGAATATATGTATATGGTGCAGTAAAATTGGTACCGTCAATGTTATAATTTTCTAACATAGGTGGTGAACATATGGCAGGTTCCTCTTCAGGCCGTACGCTTTTAAGCTGCTGGTGGATATTTTGCATAATAATGATGGCAACATACAGCGGTAACCTTGTAGCCTTCCTCACTGTAACAAAAGAAAAACTGCCTTTCTCTAATATTGCCGGACTTGTCGAACAAAGCAGTTATAAATGGGGAACACACGAGGGTACTGTATTTGAAACAATTTTCAAGGTAAAAATTACAAAATTAAAAAAAAAATTATAAGATTATGCACAGAGATTGTGACAAAGGATACGTCATGTTGTTTGTAATTTTTATATAAATATATACTCGATAGTTTCACTTATATAATATATCCACTACCAAAATGAGTGCACATATATAGATTTTAAACTAGATAACAATCGTCATATAGACAAATGCACTGCAGCTTTCCCATTGAATTTCTGAGACCTACAAATATATTGAATAACTAAATAGCTAATAGGATAAACAAGTGAAGAACTATTAAAACGTGCAAATGGCGCCAAATTGTCAGTCGGTTTCCCTTGGATTTTATACCTTTTACTGTAGAATTTTACTAATTTGTCTGCTTTTATGCCTTGGAAGTTTTATAGTTGTACTAAAATTTGAATAACTGGACAAGAAAATCTACAAACGAGAAGACATGTTCGTTAATTCCTTACTAGGGTTGTAACCCTATAGTGATTAATTCTATAATCGTTTTGTTTTTGTTTGTTTTTGTCTTCGTATTGTCTTCAAAGAGTACAAATGACTAACTTAAAACGTTGAAAACCGAAAAATGAAAATGAAAAACAAAACCAGATCAGCAAATAGGTTAACATAGACAAAATTGCTAGTTGTATGCAATAAGTCAAGAGTATGACATTCGTTAAGTTGGTCGATATAGTTTAACGTTTGATTTTGTCAGGAAATATGGTATCCTCCTGCTGTGAATTTGCCATAACATTCGATAGTTTAACACTCTTCTACTTTTAGAGGTTATTCGCCTTACATGATGAGTTTTATCTTTGTGTGCCTTGTGCGAAATATAGAAAATAGTGCGAAACTGTAATAATAAAAAATTGACAAGAAATACAAGATAGAAAAAAAGAAGAATCAAGTCAGAAATTATTTTTTAGTCCACAATAAAAAAGAGTATCCTTTATTGAAGATGAACATAGACACAGGTGAGCGACATTAGCTCAATAGAGCTTCGTCTTTATGGTGTCTTTCTAAAATTAAATTTAGAATGTTGGCATGTTTTGCTTGATATATATAAAATTTGTTGCAGAATCAAATACAAGCTGATGTAAACTGAGATATCATGCAAGTTCTAATAGATATAGGAAGATGTGGTGTGAGTGCCAATGAGACAACTCTCCATCCAAATAACAATTTAAAAATTAAACCATTATAGGTTAAAGTACGGCCTTCAACACGGAGCCTTGGCTCACACCGAACAACAAGCTATAAAGGGCCCCAAAATTACTAGTGTAAAACCATTCAAACGGGAAATCCAACGGTCTAAACATTCTACTACTTGTCATAGATCAAATTTACTCGTTACGTGAATGTTAACTTGATTTTGTTAATATTTCTTTTGATCGGGTGAAACCATTTCTATTGGTATTTTATACGGTGTCTTTCTATGTTTTGATGTTAGACTATTATTTCATGTTATGGTGAATGATAACGCCTGTTCAAATTTTAAACTCGCTGCCTTTGTTTGCACTTGTTGTTCTGTAAATGGGGTTGCCGTTTGGTGATGTGGTTTATAAGTGTTTTTCTATCTCGTTTTATTATATAGATCAGACCGTTGGTTTTCCTGTTTGAATGGTTTTACACTATTCGATTTTGGGGCTCTTTATATCTTTAAGTTCGGTGTGAGCCAAGGATGCATGTTGAATCCGGTTCTTTGACCAATAATGATTTATTTTTACAAATTGTGAATTGGATTATGAGTTTTCATATTGACACTCATACATTATACTCTTCAATATATTAGAAATAAGCAGTCTTGAATTCAAAAACAACAGATAAAACATACATATGACATACCATTTCGAGATCAAATTATCATACATCAAATGTAACGCATGAATTATTGAAAGTACTAGACAGTACATCATATAACGATCACACCAACAGCCAAAGTTTTTGAGACTAGAAAAGACTATAACCACAATGCATGGTTCAGATAGCCTGACGGAATATTTTTATTGTGTATAAAGATAAAAAATGAAATGAAAGCTAACATTGTTTGTTTTTAATCTCCAGCCATATATTTTCTTCTCCGTATTTGGAATACAACTTTTAAGAATGGTTCCATTTTTTTTTATCAAATACTTCTGAACTTCGATTTTGATTTTGCCTTTTGAATCTATCAATTTACTTCATTCAACACTTATTGTAGTGCTTCGACAGTTCAGTTAATTTCTTTTTGCTTATTCTTATTCTTATATTAACAGACATCTACTCAGCCAGATAATGTGAAGTTTTGGAACGGAGTAGTTGCCTACAACAAAACAAACCCAAGTATTCTAAGTCCAGATCCTAATGTTCAAATACGGCTTGTAATGGAGGGAAACTATGCTTATGTTGGTGACCGAACTCAGATGGAATTAGCTATGGATAATAATTGTCATCTGGCAATGGTTCTATCAGATTTATTGACAATGCAATTCGCAATAGCACTTCCCAATAAATCTCCATTCACTAAGATTTTTTCTGACGAGTAAGTAAATTAAGATATAAAGTTCGAATTCTGATTATTCTAAAGTAATTGTTATGAAATGCAACTATCTTGAAAGTTTAGGGATTTTAGCCTTTAGATTAATAATAATAATATAGTCAGCTAGTCCATAGTTCCGTTGCACGACTTATAAAATAAATTTTCCATTTCCAATCTAATAAATTCCACAATTATTAAGAAACTAAGCTTTATAATCTCCCAGGAAGCGTTGACCTTGGATGACTTCCAGATATTACGATTTGAGCGTCGATGCTGATAATTAATCTTCGGACGTATGCAAATAAACAAAGTTGTCAATCTAAATAGTTTTAATGAATTTGGCTTTTTTCGCATTAAACCCTCCATGAATATATATATTTATACTGCACTCGTTCTATTTGAGCAGTCAAAATGCGTTGACTGTATATTTCTATGTCATATACAGTCACTGGCCCGATATCACTTTTTCTCATGAATATTTGAATAGAAATTATTAATAAATTTTAAATAAAAATTATAATTTTGCATAAGACCTCGTCAAACTGTCCTTGTTTCAAATGCATACAACGATGCGCGGAACGACTCAACCTTGTTTCTTTTGCAATTTTTGAGAAAAAAAACATATTTCATTTGCTAATATTTTTTGTTTGCAACCTATAAAGCATTGTTTTATGATTATGATTGATATTTTAATCCATACTCAAACGAGTTTGTTCACCATAGAGTGTGGGATTCAACAGGTAATTGTACATTTCATTGTGTTATATATTTCTCCGCGAGTATGATATGAGGCCTTTTTAAAGCAGGTTTTCCCCCAATATTTAAATCAAATAAATGAATTAACGCATTAAACAACAGTTAAAAACGTTTTTTTAGATTGCAGTATAAAGACAATAATAGTGCATTGATTTGACGTATCAACGATGTAAGGATGAGGCTTAGAAACGGGAATATGTGAGACTGTGCCGAGCTATTTCCCCGTTTCGGGCCGAATCCTTATATCGTTGATATGTCAAGTCAATGCACTATTATTGTCTATAAATTTCTTCACCTTTGGAATGTCAGAGATGTGCCAGTTCGTATCGTAAATAACTACTTTTATTTTCGCCTATCTGGGCAGTCCTTGCGTCATGTTTGGAATTTTTTAAATTGTACCAGCGTCTCTGATGTTCGCCTAAACTGTTGGTTATTATTTTTGTGTATAAATTCAAGATTGTGATACTATTATAATTAGAAAAGTGGTCATACTGATGAAGGATATCTGGTATACGAAATATCTATAGTGACATTTATTCATGTATTGTTATATGATGGTGATGTTGTACCCTTTTTGACTGGTTATATATTATACTTTGTAGTGTAATGTATAATATCTATCGCCCGTTAGATTTATCGTTGCCTATTTATTCAGTCATTTTATATATTTACAAATATATCTTCTCCCATTGGCATGGAAAGGAAAATTAAGAACTATTGAAATTAAAGTTACTATTAATTATCTTAAATTTTAAATAAATTACATCAACGTTAAACAAAGGGCCGTTACCTCATTTTACACACGGTCGAAACTTTAGATAAATGATACAGTCAGTAAAAATATAGGATGTTTTAAAATTATTAATATATTTTGATTTTAGAATGAATGCCATTTTTGAAAACGGATTATTACAGAAGTGGAAGTTAAAACACTGGCCGAAACATGGAATTTGTGACAATATTTCACGCAAAGAATCTACACCAATAACTCTAATAGATATACATAGTTCCTTTTACGTGGTAGCCTTTGGTGTTTTCATCGCTTCTAGCATTCTTATATATGAATGTTTAAAGTTGAGATATCAGAAAAAGAGATTGGTGCAAGACAAAGGAAAACAAACATCACATGAAACTGACATATTAAGGACGAAATCAAGTCTTGAAGACTCAATTATATACTAAAGAACTTTTCATCAAATCAATCAAATTTCATTTTGAATAACTTTAACTTTAAAAACGTTTATTGTGTTAATATGAAATTGTTTTACTGTGAATTAGTATTTAACAGTTTGTATAGGGTTTAATGTAGATGAAAGATTAAAGGAACGTTTATCTTGATCAATAATTGATTTTTATGTTCAAGCTTTATGTTATACTGTAATTGAATTAACAATTTTCCTGGACAATTAACTGTTTTAAAACGAAGATGGCAAATGTCTTTGGTAATGAACTGTGTAAAACATAGATATTTGGCTAAATAAATATTTTGATAGGAGCGTCACTGATGAGTCTTATGTAGACGAAACGCGCGTCTGGCGTACTAAATTATAATCCTGGTACCTTTGATAACTATTTACAAAAGTCTAAGACAATGGGTTGCTGTAAAACGATAGATAGCGAGTGTAGTTATTATGATATTATCATTTGATGTTCTATGCTGACTCTGATGCGCACCTAAATTTGTTGTGTACTTTTTTCATCAGCCTTTCGGTATAGAATATAACTAAGATTGCAAACAATTTGTGCAATAAATTGTATTAAAACTCAGATTTTAAAAGTCACAGAGAATGAGCTGTATTTAAAACTTAAATTACCAATATATGAGCCATTAAGGTGGTACCTAACACTACAGGGAGTTAACTCTGTAATATCAGCTTAACGTTTTAATTACGTTGTGTTGTAAAGGGAATATTAAGCTTCTCAATGATCAAAATTAGTGTTTGTCAAACTGCTATAGAACCATAGTAATTTTTCTGAATTTGTTTTATATTTTTGTCAAAGGATCAAAGTAAATACTTTGTCAAATATTTTATGAAAATTAAACGAGCCAAATTAATTTTAGTGAAGGTGTTGGGTACTACCCTAAGTAGCTTTAATTTAGTTCTTATAGATGTATTTTTTTGTTTGTTCTATTGTTAAATAATGTATGTATTTGTCTCAAAAGCCTTTCAGTTTGCGTATACCTGATCAATATTATCAAAACACATGTGGCATTTAAACTGCACTATGCAGCTTACATATTTGTTCTTATAATCTGGTTATTTGGTGTATATGTCTGTGCGTAATAATTGCATTACGACAAATGTCTAAAAAGAAAAATCACAAAAGTACT
The DNA here is from genome assembly GCA_019925275.1 of Mytilus edulis. Classification (NCBI taxonomy): domain Eukaryota; kingdom Metazoa; phylum Mollusca; class Bivalvia; order Mytilida; family Mytilidae; genus Mytilus; species Mytilus edulis. The sequence goes on from CM034350.1 coordinate 68,871,353, forward strand.
AAACTCCGAGGAAAATTCAAAACGGAAAGTCCCTAATTAAATGGCAAAATCAAATGATAAAACACATCAAACGAATGGACAACAACTGTCATATTCATGTAGAAAATGATAAATTGAACCTGGTTTTATAGCGCTAAACCTCTCACTTATATGACTGCCGCATCAAATTTCATGTATATTTACAACGATGAATGAACAAAACAGAAAATAAAAAGTATAGGTAAAATTGTCAAAATAGGGGTACAGTAGTCGTCACTGTGTCACAATATCAATTAGAACACTAACAAACAAATATTGAATAAAGAAGCACAAAAAGCCTCTATCAAATTTAACAACCACATTCATTGCTAAGAGTCGCGTGTTTGGTGACAGAATGTAAACGTCAATATAAAAAAAAATTGTCGTTTAAAGAAAGTATTTAAAAATTTATAATTTCACATGGGGATTGATTTTATACGGGGTTGAAAAATCAAAGTTTTACATAGCACCCTTATTTGACTCTTTAATCTTGCAGTAGTATTAAAAGATTAGACATTTCACAAGTATTCCTCATTCCATATAAAAATGAATGGTAAACTTAAGTACAAGTAATCTATCTAAGGGAGGGACAAATCCTACTTCTATTCTAACAAAAAAATCTCTGAAACTGACATTTTTAAGATGAGTGATGTATTGAACAGCAACATATTTGATACGTGTCGATGTCATGTTTTTCAACAAAGAAATCGGCATTCAATTTGAACCAACTTTGTCCTTATTCTTGCCGACTTAATTCTTTATTCATTGAGGCGTCATACATGAACTTCTTAGAAAGAAAGAAGATAAGTTAGAGTATCCTTTAATGATATCGGATATGCTCCTTACGTCGTAACTACAATCCCCTTCCCTTTCATGAATGTGAACTACCGAATAAGACTATTTACCGGATTTGTTATCACATAAGCAACACGACGGGTGCCACATACTATGCAGGATCTGCTTACCCTTCCGAAGCACCTGAGATCACCCCTAGTGTTTTGTGGGGTTCGTGTTGTTAATTCTTTAGTTTTTTATGTTGTGTCATATGTACTATTGTTTGTCTGTTTGTTTGTTGTCATTTTTAGCCATGGCGTTGTCAGTTTGATTTAAATTTATGAGTTTGACTGTCCCTTTGGTATCTTTCGTTCTTCTTTTTTAACGTTGCTTTCCTCTACATAGATGATGTTCTCTCACTTGACAACTATGTTGAACGTATCAATCCCATCGAACCTGAGATAAGGTATACGCCAGGTAAGTTAAAGTATGCTACTCTAGGGCTTGTATTTACTATCATGATTTCATTGATAGATGGGTTGACTCTGCAGGGATCCTACATTTGTATCAAACCTGAAATCCATGTGGTGTAGTTGAATTTATCTTTTCGTTAATTTTACGTGCGAGTTAGGTTACCGTTACGGAATATCCATATAACAGATGATAGTGGATATTTTCCGATATCGTAACTACAACCAAGTCCTCCTTTTTCCGAATGTGACCTACCGATTATTTCCGTGTTTCTGCTAACATGACCAACACGTCGGGTGTCACATGTGGAGCAGTATCTACTTATCATTCCGGAGCACCTGAAATTACCCACAGTTTTTGGTAGATTTTCGGTTGCTCAGTATTTTGTTTCCTGCGTTATGTTTTGTGTACTATTGTCCCATATGGCAAAACATGCACACTGATCGAAGAGTACGAACACAAAAAATATTAAGTAGCAGAGCATATATATTTGGGTAAAGCTTTTGCTCATACATAAATTGTTATGTCAAGATATCAAAATGTTGGCATGGGTGTTGTTTTCCACTAAATGTAAGAAGTTTTAAGCCCTTTTGTCGATATATAATTCAAAATGAAGAAATATAAATATTGGTAACCGACTGATATTATAGAGTTTTATGACATTCATAAAAATTTCATATGGAAGATTTACAATACTATTTGATTTCAAAATCAAGGGACCTTCTTTTATGGGGAAGAGATTTTTTTTTCTGTTTTGAAATAAATGTCTATCGTGCATGACTTTCACCACATTTTTTACAATAAAACATTGTCATCAATCCATTTAAAAAAAGAATAATCATTTTTCAACCCACCACCCGAAAAAAACAGTTCTTTCAATTTTTAAAATTGGGCTGTGGTTTGCCAACAAGAGAACATGATACAAAATAAAAACATCTCTACTCCACATTTGAAATGAATTTACCGATTCGCACTTTCCATACACTGTTATTCGGACCAAGCTAATTTCTTATCTGACATTCCTTTAGTTTATATGGTTCATTTGTCAGAAGTCAGATAAGCAATTTTATTGGTGTGAACTGAGCATATCTTTGCAAAGCGTTAGAATTAAGTAAAATGTTTATGTATACATCCGTACTTTTTGTGCTCTGTGTGTTTGAGGCGGAGGGTGGTATGTCAGATATCTCTTCGCGATTATCGGAACTTGAAAACATCGTGAAATCCCAAAGTTCAAGGATAATTCAATTGGAAGAAAACGTAGAAACTCTCCGACAAAATAATACACAACTCAGTGAGATTATTGAAGGCCAAAAGGAACAACTCAAACGACTGGAACAGCGTGGAGATCAACAAAGATCAGACCAGCAGGACAATATAGTCAAGGAGTTGATGAGAGGTACATGACCACTAAAGACAAAAAAAATTAAAAGAATAAAAAAAGAAGTAAAATAACATAAATGGCATATATATTGAAACATAGGAAATAAATATACCGGGTTGAAAATTAAGATTCGGTTAAATGCAAAATGCACGCAACATGGATGTTCGAGTGAAATAGATTGCTTTTATCGTTTAGAGCAATCTTAAATTGTTTTAACTGTCCCCGTTACATTGTGTCTGTCCCTTAATCAGTTTTCAGACTAACCGCAGTTTAATATTTTGAAATAGACTAAAGCTTTTTCAACAACCTTTCATGTTGACATAAAGAGGAATAGGATAATGTAATCCCTTTAAACATAAATTAATGTCTTTACTTCTTGGCTTCACAAATGTATTCGTGATCTATGAGCATAGATAGATATATTAGAAATATCAGTTTGTGTTATCTGATGATTTGTTGACCATAAAGGACTATATGTGTCTACGTATGGTCTACATGTCGTTTCAATTGTCTGTATGTTCATTGCAGAAGTGTTTCTCAGGATTAATTTTAATTCTTCAGATTTTCATAAAGGCATACTCTATCTCTGTTCCACAATATTTTTATTGGATGGTACCCAAAGCTTGTTATCAACCCATATTTTCAGCAATATGCTTATTTTGTTCATAATCTAGTTTTCATATACATTTTACATGAAATATTTATAATACATATCAATATTTATGACACTCATTGCAACAAATACAGTCCCTACAATTACAAAATATGCTACGTCCTGGTCATTAGAATCTTCGCCCTTATCTTATTTAAAGCATTTCAGAAACAAAACATACATGGTAGATCACTAACTTTAAATGAATTAATTTGTTTAAAGTTAGTACCGTTAATTGATTTAAAGTGTTAGACGAATACTTTCAGATTTGTTGGCAGCTGCCAAACGAATGGTCTGCAAATATTTAACTTATTGCATACTTTTAAGTTTTAAAATAAATATTTTGACCACCGCCTTCATTTTCATACATAAAACGATCGGACTTTTCGGTCCCCATCAGCTTCACAGTTAACTAGGCCTAAACATTTTAATCCTGGTATCTATGATGAGTTTATTTGCATTTGAATAGGAACCAAATATATTGATGGATATTAAGTTTACTGTAGTGTCACTGATAAATATTTTTTTCCTGATTACAACTTGAATATTTAAGCAGATTATTATTCTTTTAATGAAAATAGTATTATTTTGTCATTTAAAAAAAACAAACTATATTACTTCGCGTTTTTTTCTGTGATATCGAAAACAGAAGTTACAACATTTATCTACACAGATATTATAAGTTGCCATATGCATTTGATTTAATGAGATATTCACCTTTTACAGAAAGTCGTCTACTTAGCGCAAATCCTGGAGTAACTACTGTAGCTTTTCATGCTCGTCTATCTAAGAATGAAACGCCAGCGAAACATCATACTATTATATTTGACGTAATTAACACAAACAATGGGAATGGCTACAACAAGTTCTCAGGAGTGTTTACGGCACCTGTTGATGGTATTTACGTTTTTTCTTATACTATTGTCCCAAATTGCAACAGCTTTGGTGCATTTGAACTTGTTGCAAATAATCAAATACAAGGCGTGGTTTTTCCTGAGGCTGTTAGCGGGTGTGACTATACAGGATCCTCTACATTATCCGTTGTTGAATTGGCACAAGGGGATGTCACATTTGTAAGAACTAGCCCAACATACACACCAGCTGGAACAATAGTAAGCAATGGTAATATGTGGACATCTTTTGCAGGTTGGAGGATCGGCGACAGGATGTAGAGAAACTAAATAAATTGTTAATCATATCACTTATCTAGTTTAATTTCATTACCATTTACACTTTAGTGAGTTATTTGGTTAGTATTGTTTACAGTATCACTACAAAAACAATATATTAAAAAGGGAATTCAAAGATATAGTTACATAGCAAAGAAAATTAAATATTTTTATGGTTCAACAATAAAGCAGTTTTCCACCAAACTAAAGCAGAGATTACTTGGAAATTGAACTCTTAATTTTAATAGCTGTTTTCAATTCATACAAGAAAATAAGAAGATCTTATTTCCGGTGTAACTATTATGTGAACATAATAAATAATGATAGTATATTCAGTTGGGCATTCGTTCAATCATCATCATAAGTATGCTGGTGTGGTACAATTTTGTGTATGATATAAAACTGATACATTTGTATATAATCAATAAATCATAAATACACACTGGTAATGGATATTTTTAGTGTGTCTTAATATGTTGTGATGTTACAATATTGTTTCAGATAAGGGGGAATGTTAGTAACTATTAAAACTTATACACCCGCTGCAATCGTTTGCACCTGTCATAAGTCAGGAATCCCTTGTTCAGTAGTTGTCGTTTGTTGGTGTGGTTCATATGTGTTTCTCGTTTCTCGTTTTTTATATAGATTGTAGGTTTTCCCGTTTAAATGGTTTAATTGACAATAGTAATGTTTTGGTGACTGTGATAGCTTGTTGTTCGATGTGAGCTAAGGCTCAATGTGGAAGACCATACTTTGACCTATAATAGTTTACCTTTATAAGTTGTGACTTGAAAGGAGAGTTGTCTGATTGGCACTCATACTAAATCTTGTAATATCTATATACATGCTGACAGAGTTATTTAAAATGATATTATTGATACCAACTGTATTTCACTAGATGTACACTTCGACAGTCAATTTAAGTCAAGCTAAATTCGAGATAAAATATGAATACAAACGCTGACAGTATACACATAAGGAATTGTGGAGTGATTCAAAATGCGACAACTCTTCACCACAGTCTAAATGATGAGGATGTAAGAAACTGTTATATATTGTATGTATTCTAGGGACAGGTGGTAGAACATCGAAAACAATTTTGAAGTCCGAGCTTGTATATATTATATGTGTGATTCCGTTTACCTGGCAGCGAAATAGCAACTATAAATTTATACAGATGTATACACGTCAACTTTTTCTTTCCCTTTACATTTAATGAAAAGTAAAACGTTCATCATCTCAAGTTGAAAATATGACGTTAGATACATAACGGTATAGCAAAACATCTTAACTAGAGTGCATGAAGGGATTTTTTATTAAATTTTCACAAGAACTGCATTAACCGTTGTTAGAAAAGGTATTCAGTTAAGATATGAAAATGAAAATGTGGTATCATTGCGAATGAGACAACATTCCACGTGAGACATTGACAACTATGTTATAGATTAAAGCAATGAGTACAAAAATAAAAACAACACTTCACGCAAATTCCATGCGTCCGAAGACTCATACCTCACAGTCATAATAAATGGCCACGAAATGTCAAATGTAAAAAAGTTGAAACGAACAATCTTGTAGCCTGGTTTATGTACAAAACAATGAAAGAAACCCAAATATGATACACAGCAAAAAACGAAAACCACTGCAGTACAGATTCCTCACTTTCTCTTCTAGATTTATCCTTTTTTATATACACTTAAAATGAAAATAAAAAGCAAGGGAGTAATTGATGTGTTTATACTTAAGAAGCTATATAATCTAAAGGGATACAAACCAATAATACACAAAATCATCTAAATGAGATCAGCTGTTGGTAAAATAATTTTAATTATAGTTGCGTAATGTAATAAACAACTGCGCCACGAGCACATGATACGTCCGTCGACTTCATGTGTGTGAAGTTTAATGCATTAAGCATAAACACTTTCTGAGATACAGCGCGACATGTGAACAAAACCGTTTTTTTTACCAAAACAATTACTCTAAAGTAAAACTTTGAATCATCACCAAAAAGTAAAGAGATCTTTAGATTAATGTAACTAAGAAGTGTGGAAAGTTTTAAGCAGTAGTCATAAATCGTTTTTAAGATGCGACGCGACATGTGCAAAAAATAACCTCTGTTTTAGTGACAAAGTCCCGAAATTCAAACAGTTTTAATCCCATTGTCACCAAAAAGTATACAGATAGTTTGACTTTCATAAGAAACAACTACGTTAAGGTTCATGAACTTTGTATAAGTTGTTCTCAAGTAATGGTGCGACATGTTTACGACGGGCAGACGGACGACGGCCATTTTTTTACATAAAACGTCCCGTAAAAATTGTGACGGGGCGTATAAAAAGGGAAAACTTTTAAACTGCCAAAATATTTCTACTTATAAGTTTACCTAGCATTCGTGTTTTGAAAGGGACGTTTTTCTGTATTTCATTGTTAATTTGTTTAAAACTTAGGAGTAAATGCAGACAAATTGTATGTGTAATACGGTCAATGGTAATCGTGATGTATCAACCACCCGTGATGGTATCGATATCAGTCACGGTTGCAAAGGCTTTATCAAACCCCTATCTGTATAACGTAATGCCACTTAAACAAACATGAACTTGAGGTATATAATAAAGTGTACATAATATGGCTTTTTTAGATCACAGACTATATCAATCCTCAATCAATCTAATCCATCGAGTAGATTATATTAGTTTTTCGGTTTGATACAGATGTGATATTGAAAAAAAACATAAAATATTCTTTATCAATTTCACATTATCGTTTTTTTGGGAAGCATTTCTTGCAAGTTATAACAATTCACAACATTTTCTAAATAGTTAAATGTAAACATATGCATTTTCTTATATTAAATTCGTATATGAAGATTATGCCCGCGTCACACTGTCCCGATTTTTATATACGATGGACACCCGAATGCGAAAATTGTAAGTTCGTACGAAGTTGGTCCCGATCTCGTTAAAATACAAAAAAGTGACCGAAGCAAGTACGATGAATAACGAAGTCTATACGATGGTGCCGAAATTATATACGATAGCAAAAGATGGACATACGAAGTTTAACCGAAGACGGGTATTTAAGCTTCATATCTCAGCCGAAGCATACACGATGGATCACGAAGGCTACACGATGGATTACGAAGGCTACACGATGAATCACGATGATAGCGCAATGGCCATACGATGTCGTGTAAGCTTACGATGCATTTAAATTATATGTCGAAGGCATCACGCGTTTTAAAGACAATGTTAACATGTGCATTTCCGAAATCATCATTCACTCGAGAAAAAAACTAAAAATATGCTGTATACTTTTCTCTACAGTGAAATACATTAGACATTGGAGACGTGTATATACTTTACACATACATAAGTTGAAAACACTTATGAAGAGCTGCTTCCCTCAAATTGGCATCTTCCCAAGTTATGTTAGCTTACATTCCTAAGTTGATTATGTTCTCAATTAAGTCTTAACTTCAAAAGAACATAATAATGATACTTTATTTCCGTAAACAAATACAGCTTATTGGATATACATAATATAAGTATCCAATAGATAATATACAACATAACATAACATTTATACACAAATTATACAAATCAATAAAGAATTAAGCGGAATGACATGTAGGCATATTAAACTAAAAATTAGCATAATTATAACTAACCATTACCATGATTACATGCTTTTTTCTGCAGAAAATAAATATTTAGTCAGGTTGTTTAGCTCTTTGACATTTCTCACAAATAACAGTTGCACTAATTTAAAAGTAGATGGTTTCTCATAGTATAAAGCAGAGCAACTGTCATTAGCATCTTTAAGGAACGTTAGTTGCAATCAAGAATAAACGCGACATCAGTTTATTGATAGCCAAATATCGTATAACGAGCTAAACTTGATGTTTTTACAAGATAACAGTTCATGGATATTTTAAATTGTCGTCACACAAATCGACCAATGGTCATATAAATTCAAGTCTTTCATTATCACGTTTTTTTATATCCCTGACTTTGACACGTACTACATGTAGTCATAACTAGGAGGAGCTGCTGAAAGTATAGATATATACTAAAATGGGTTTACTCTGATTTAATTTCGATTTTAGGTGAGCTTAGTTAATCTTCACACAATATAAGATACAAAAGATATAACATTTTAACAAACCTTTTATGAAGCGGTTTGCTCATTATCGTTTAGGTTTATAAACTTGGTTTCCCTTGAAATCGATAACAGTGAACGAAGTACATTGTATGGTCAGTAATATAGTATTACAATGGTTCAATATAGACTAGTTGTCTCGTCTTTTATATGGTTTTACAATGATATATCATGATTGTATTTTTTTCTCTTTGCCGTTGATTTTCTATTTGCTATATTCTGTTTTCTTTAACTCCAGATAATTTAAAAGATCTAAATCTAATTAAAAACCAATTCTTCAGAGAACAATTGAAGGTCTTTCCACCTCGATAATTAGAATGAAATTAAAAAAAGTTAGAAAGGGTCAATCCTTGTTGATGTTATTTGGTACCACAACTGATATATAAACATAAGATCAATAGATATATGCAGAAGACTTTATTGTTTTATAATGAACAAAAATAAATTTAAAGCAAAGGTCAAAATCTAGAACGTCAAGTTGACCTTTGAACCCGACCTCAATTTCAAGGTCATAGGTCAGTGATCTCAAATCAAAAGACCTCAGGTCAATCACTTGTATGATTGTAGAGAAATATCGATTTCAAATACAAAAGGGGAGAAAACTCCTAAAAGGGTTGACCAAAACAATTCGACTTAATGGGTTGAAGTTGCCCCTTGTTGTAAACAGTAATTTGGCAAACACATCGTATCATTAACTGTAACAGTTTCTTTTGAATATAGATTACAAGCAATTTCATAATTCAGAATATGACCTTGACCTTCAACCTTGACCTCAAATTCAAGGTCATAGGTTAGTGAACCAAAACACTTCGACTTAAATAGGTTGAAATTGCGCCTTATTGTAAATAGTAATTTGGCAAACACATCATATCATTAATTGTTACAGTTTCTTTTGAATAACGATAACAAGCAAAATTCAAAATTTATAACACGACCTTGACCTTTGACCTTGACCTCAATTTCAAGGTCATGTGTCAGTGTACTCAAATTAGAAGGTCCAAGGTCAAGCACTTGCATGGTTGTGGAGATATAATGATTTCAAATACATATATAAGGGGAGAAAACTCCTATAAGGGTTAACCAAAACACTTTGACTGAATATGTTGAAGTTGCGCCTTATTGTAAACAGTGATTTTGCAAACATATCATATCATTAACTGTTACAGTTTCTTTTGAATAACGATAACAAGCAAAATTCAAAATTTATAACATGACCTTAACCTTTGTCCTTGACCACAATTTACTTTATATGGACCAAGGACTTCATGTCAAAAGACTGTAGGCCTCTACAACTTATAACGTATGAATTAACCAAACATATCGTTTATTTAAAATTTTCAAAGGGTAATAACTCCCATAAGATGTCTTCTGATCACCTCAGTCATATAAAACAAATCATTCTTAAGAGTAGACGAGCAATTTGGTGAAAATAGTTTGTAAAAATCTTTTACGGTTTTAGAGAAATAGCGATAACAAGAAAAAGGGGACGCGGGGAGATAACTCCTATAGGAATAAGTGTTCGGTCACACAGGGTGAGTTTTGAAACCTCCATTACTGAACAACATCATTGGCCAAACATCCATTCGATATGTTATAAAACAAAAAAGCATCTCAGACGGCAGAAGAAAAAAAAAATAATCAGAAGAAAAACAAAAGGTCTTTCCACGAAAAGTGGAAAGACCTAATTAACACACTGTTAGAATGAATGCATAAAATGTAAAGTGCATGTAAGCTTGAATATTGTATTGTAGAAAATATTTTCATTATATTAATATTGCATTTGTTCTGTCTAATATTAAACAGCAATATGATAACGCTGATTGTTTAACATTAACGAAAACACAAAATTAACATCGAAAACTACAAATTATATCGTAATTATAATATAATGTTTAAATCTGAAAATCATATTTCTATAACGGAACTTTTTCGATATTGAACCAAATATTGTCGAGGGTTTATTTCTTCGTAACTACTATCTCGGCAACTTGTTGAACATCTCCCAACATCAGTTACTTTACCGTCAAGTGAAAAAATCTCGCCTTGATCACTGGTTAAATGCCACTGACAAAACACTGCAATCAAAATTTTAAACCATTTAGAACAACAGTGACAGGTGCCACAATTGAAACTATGTATTAGAAAATATCCAAAACGTCTTCCCGATTCACATATGTTTTTAACTTTTTGCCAGCAAAAATCTCCTTTGTATTCCTCATCATCTATATTTAACTTTTTATTGTAATAAACAGAAATTAAGGATTTTATCTCTTCTTTATGTTTTTGTATGTCTTCATTTGGACTGGATTGTGAAAATATGGAAACTATTTTTGGGGATATTAAAATCATCAAGTAAGAAACGAAATCGTTAAGATACTTAGAATTATCAAGTTTTCCAGTTTCACGTATCAGAAGAAATGTTACTGCAAGAAACACAATTGTTAACGTTGATTTCAAAACCACGAAAAATATTCTTTTCTTAACAGAATAGCAATGATCAATTATATAATTAAAGTTACATTCATCTAAAACATTAAACTTCGATTCTCGAAAAATTACTTCTAAAAGAACTTTGTACGAATTGACAAAATCATTCACATAAGACAAAAAGTATGTGACAGAAGCTACTATGGTAATGTAAATACGCCATACCCTTTCCGGTCCAATAAAGCCAACAATTATAACGTAAAAACAACTTCTGATAATTAAAATGAAAAATGCGACTTGTTGTCTCAAGGTTAACACGTATAAAATGTATAACAGAAATGAGAAAAAACATTTGCACCTTTTTTGGAGACACATTTTTTGGTAATTCGTGACTGGCTCACCAACTCCAAATATTCGAAGAATTATAAAAACAATAAACCATAATGCGGGTAATGTGCAAAAAATTGTGTTCAACAAGACGTTGATGGTAATAAGTAAAGGTACACTTAATAGTTTGTATATTGTATAGAATATACATGTCAACCAATTATCTTGATTTAAACAGCATATGGAAGAACCACACATAGAATATGTGAAAACAAAACGCCAGAATCGTATTGAGAATATCATTGTAAATCGAAAAATCAGTTTTTGGCCAGCCATAAACAAATATAAATCATCTTTTTCTTTCATTGTAGGAAAAATTGTTGCTGTTTTGACAACCCATTTTCCATAAAATATATCATTTGGTATGCAAATAATAAAGTCTTCTGATTCGTTATATAGTTTATATATCCAAGAGTTGGATATGCAATATACAATTGCTGAGACTATAATACATATGTATGGAGGAATACAATCGTATTCTGGAATTCCAAAACGATAAACTTTAGGGAAATTAGAGTAGCCATTTTCTTTGAACATTTCATTATCCATATCTGTCAACTTATATAAATGCATAGCAAAAATTATTAAAGTTATGACTAATGAAAATCTGAAAATAGGTACATATTCTATTACATCCAATGTTTCAATGGTGGGGACACTTCCTGGCTGTCCAGTTAAGACTTTCGGAGATACAAATGTCGGGTCAATTTCTATTTCATCCGATGATTCATTAGTCGGGGAATCTTGTAGCTCTTCGGTATTGACGGGTTGTTTTGGTGAAGTGTTGTTTTCTACATCGACTTCAATAGCATTTGCTGCATTTGCTGGATTATCAGCATTGATTGAGGATGATTGTTCCCATGGATCGTTGTTGTCGTTGTCTCTATTATTAACAGTCGTAATATTTTCTTGTCGATCGCTGATATTTTCGTTATATTTCTTCCTCTCACTCGGATATAGAAACTTTCTCAAACCTCTCACTAACCCATAAGGCTTTTCTGAATCTATCATATCTTCATAATAACAAAATATTTCACGTTCCTTGCGAAGTTGTACCGATTCAAATATGTACCATATAAACGGATGCATAAATCCAACGAAACAAATAACAATCGCTAACATTTTAGTCATATCATTTTTGGATATTAATACACTTTCAAAAATTCCATCTTTTAATGAATTAATTTTAAAACAATCAAAATCATATCCAACCCACACTGTTGTTAACCACCAAATGTTTTCGAGGTAATTTATATCATTGAAAAAGTTGCGATGACAGATGTATGATTTAGATTTATTGCCAATTATATTTGTCCAAATATAGTTGAGAACGATCTGGGTTTCATTTTCGTATGAAACTTTGTTGTCCTTGTGACAGTTCGTTCCAAGCGTCCATCCTATGTCTATATTCTGTGTGCCATATTTCGATATACTAAATGTGAGAGCATCTAAATCAATCGGCAAATTTAAGGTATAGTATTTCATTTCTTGTTTAACCCAAAACCATTCTTGAAGACCATTCCATTTATTTCTAGCTTCATCATTTGCTATATATTCGTCTAGTTTATTTGCCGTTAATGTAGGGGTTTTAGAGAAATAAATATAAAAAGCAAACACATTTTCGTTCTTAACCATCTCTTCCTCAAATTTTTCTTTTGCTTTAATTGTATCCTCGATACTCAAGTTCATATGGCAATAGTTAGAAGGCTCTTCGTGAAAACCAGTATATTCTTCAAATTCTAAGTTTTTAATAACTGTTTCCGTTGATTGTTTTTTTGTAGGTAATGGTAGCATAACAACATTGACAACACTAAGTATAACTGCGTATGCCGAAAGCTGCAATGGACAGACAAATTATGATAGTTATTGATTTTAAAAAATCGTGTCTAAAGATTGATAATAGAACCAAACAGGCAGGAGCCAATTTCCCCGGATTATTTTCACATAAGGACCAATTTGAAAAAGTGCTGAAAGAATAAAATTCAAGATAAAAATAACAAATGCAAGTGTTTTTTTTTTATCCGTATCTCGATTTTTATATATTATGATATGTCTGGAAAATAGTTAATCCAACCCTTCAAAAGAGATGAAAGTCAAATATAAGGAATTTACTGTGTTTTTAGAAGGTTGGAATCCCCCGAGAAAGACATTTGACACCAAAAAGAAAAGGTTATGTTTTTGTTGTTGTTGTAATTAATACAACTTTTGCCCTCAAAAATAAAATTGCTTTAGAGTGTCCTTAATACTTTTAACTGTTTTGATGAAAATGTGATACCTCACTCATATAGCTGTTTAATAACACCATTCTTTCCAAGAGCTGTCGTAGCTAAATCGGTAGCGCAAATAACTGTTAAACTTTGACTGTTTTTAAGGATGGGTTCAAATTTCACGCCAGTTTTTCGGATTTTTTTGTGTTCAAATATTTAATTGTAACGTTTCTATAATATCTTTGCGGATATTTGTTAAATTAATAGAGTAATCATATATCATTTTGAATATGAATTATGCATCAAAGAAAAGTAATGAATTGCTTATTGTGAATGATCCTATAAATATCCATACTCTTGACTTACTTTATATTACTGTTTTTACATTTATAATATATAGCAATTTAATCTATTGCAATAAAAATTTATAATATATGATAAAATTTGTAGATTTAGCTAACAAAGTCCTTATATTTGCATAAACTAACATTTGTTTATTGTGGTAAATTATTTTAACGTTAAATAAGCTACAATTAAGAATTGCTTGCTAGTCCCTCCCTGTGATTGATATTAGATAACTCTGGTTAACTTCCCAATCAATATATCAGGAAGTAGAAATAAATGATCATACAGTTTTCGTTTATAGTCTTTTTCGAAAATGATGAACGGTTCTATATAATGGTATGTAATTATTTTAAATTTTCAAATTTATGAAATTATATAAGAACATCAATGTATTTAATTCACTCATAACAAAAACTGAAATATAGTGAATTGATACATTTTGTAATTATTCAAAATTAAATAAGAAACTTATATACTTTGTTATAAAATAATGAACCTGTTAAAGGGAGACAATACTCGCATAACTGTTTTTTGAATCGACACATAATACAAAGGAATGTCACTCTTGCATCCAAATGGCACATAGATATAACTAATTAACTTTGCATTCGTGCTCTACCTTTAATGAAGATTCTTAACTATAAATATAACCAAAAGTAGTTAATCTATATGTATTGAAGACTAATGAAAGCTAACCCACTGTAAAATATATTTCTTTGAAATTTTTTAAAACTTACTCAGAAAAATGCTCGAGCCACTTGACTTTCATAACTCATAATTAACGTTTTTACACAATATTTATATAAAGTAGTTAAAGAATATTTGCCTCCCAAAGTGTAAGACGCAATACAAATAGTATGCTTGCATCGTCTTACCCAAATACAGATTTAATTAAGTTGAACATTTCGACACGTGTCCGTTTATTTTTAATCAAAACCGGTTTAAACAAATCACAAGTACGAGTTAAGATCCGACTAAATACCTTTATCCCGATATCGTCAGGTAAAATTGCTATAATATATATTCAAGGAACAATTGCCTTAAAACTTAAAGTAGGTGCTTGTAGATCACAAATAACATGAGAATTGATTATATAGCAATGAAGCCAAATGTTGTGTGTGTAATACGTACATAACGGAAAAAAGACCATTGCCGAAAAGTTTAAAAACAACAATAAAAATATACGAAACTTGAAAAAGGTCTTTGAAAGTGGTATGTATGTAATAAATGTAGACATGAATTTCATCGCTTATCCGCCAACTGTGTACTAGATACTAGTACTGATATCGTAACCACGATCCCTGCAACGGAACCCGTAAGTAATCAGAATATAAAACAACACCACAAGACAAATCAATTACACTTAAGATATCTTTTTCATACTGTTTCATCGTTCATCGTTCAATATAAAATACAATTCAAATAAAGAAGCTGTAAAGTAAATCAATACTGCCTTTGACTTGAATTACATAAGGATAATGATACCCATCCAGTTTACGGTTGGTTTTGTGAGTGTAAGGCAGGGCCCGAACTGTAGGATGCTGTGCTTATGTAGCTACCATATTCTGGTGCATGGGATATACCAGACATACGTGTTATGAAACTAAAACAAACAGATATTCCGCTGCATATAAAGATACCAGTATACAGGGTGTCCGCTGGCGGTCGCCATTTTCGCAATTTGCGAAAAAATAATAATTGTGGCGATAAACATTCGTCATTTGCGAAAGAATTTGGCGAAAGAAATATATTTAAAACGATTTATTTTCCTCCAACTTGTTTATTTACTTTTTTCGAGTTTCTCGGACTTTACGCAATCAGACAATTATCGGTATTCACCTTGCCCTCATTAAGATTTGGACAGAAAATCAATAATCAGCTGATTGCATTTTATAGCTATCGATAAAAAAGGACTTATTAATAAAAATGTTGATTGAATTGTTTGACAAAATGATATGGTTAAATGACTTCCACTAAATGTCACATACAGAATTTATTTACCACTTTGCGACACACGTGTTTGAAGCAAACTTTTGACGTCTCCTCTCCTTTTAAAGATAGTTTAAAAAAGAAAGCTGTTGTTGTGACGAAAAATTTTCAAAAGAAAGAAAAATCTCCGATTTAAAACTTTAATTATCCTTTGACTTTGATATAAGTAATTGATTAGGGAGACTACTTTTAAGTCGTTTGAGTGACACACGTGTTTCTAAGCATAGTTTTACGTCTCAACTTGTTTTCATTTACGATGGTCAAGAAGAGAAAACTGTCGTTATGAAGAAATCTATCAAAACTTATGTTACTTGGCGAAAAAAACAATAAAGAGGTGAAAATACATATTGTTTGGCGAAAGATGTGGCGAAATAATTGACCCAGGGGAAACCCTGCCAGTATAGACATTGAAATTAAGACCTATGTGGAATCAGATTAGCTAATTGATTTCCGATAATTAAATTATTAAATGTGTTGTGTATTAATATTTCTCTTACCTCCTTTACATTTCTAGGAATATAATTGGTTAAAAGCGTCCGCGTGAAACCGTGTATACTTGATATTAGGTTAGTGTTATGTCCAATTGAAACTGACAATATAAACTATTTACGTTACTACGAATTGTTATCAAATGAACTGTAATCTCTAAAGTGACAAAAACCATATGGCACCGCCTATACCGTTACCTATACCACAGTTGTCGCGATAAATAATATGTAACTTGCTTGATTATTTAAGTGTAGAATAAAATGCTAATCTAAACAGATGCCTTCTACCTCAATAATGTTATACTTAGTAATACATAACAAATTGGCGACGAGTTAAAAAGAAAAAAATCGAAAATTTTGATGATGGAATTGAACAATGGACTTCTTATACAGAAAGACTAGAACAATATTTCGCCGTGAATGAAATTAGCAACGAAAAGCGTGTAGCTACTTTACTTAGTTTAATCGGTGAAAAAACTTATGCTTTGTTAAGAAATTAAACGACACCAGACAAACCGAAAGATAAATCATACGATGATATTGTGAAAGATTTGATAGAACATTTATCACCCGCACCATTGGTGATAGCAGAACGTTTCCGTTTTCACAAGAGGGACCAAAAGAGTGGATAGTCTATTAATGAGTATGTAGCACAAATTAGAAAATTTTCGGAATATTGTAATTTCCCGGATCTAAACGATACATTAAGAGACAGATTGGCTTGTGGGTTAAAATCTGAACAAACTCAGAAGAAACTATTGTCAGTCCAAGCATTAACATTAGAAAAAGCTATGCAGATGTCCGTGGCAATGGAAACAGCTACGAAAGACGCGTTGGAGCTACAAAGAAAACAACCAGAGTCAGCTGTACATAAGGTTAAAAGTCAAAAACCGAAAGTTAACTCTTACCAACAGAAACCCATAACGTGTTACCGTTGCAACAAACAAGGACATAAAGCCGATACATAGTTCATAGACTGGAAAGGACATATTCAAGCAGCATGTCGTAGTAAAATGATTAAACGGAATGTGCACTCACTGAATGCTGATGATTCTCAGGATGATGAATTTGGGATTTACACAGTGTTTGCGAATAAAGATACACAGAAAGGAAACAATGATGTAGCGATTTATACAGTGAATTCCAAACAAATGGAGATAACTGTCGACGTAAAAATCGACAACAAATCTGTTGAAATGGAAGTGGACACAGGATCCGCTCTCTCGATTATTCCGAAGAAGGAGTTTGATCAAATGTTTCCGAATCGTAAGCTGGATTCAACGGACGTTATTTTGGGAACATTTTCAGGTGAGAAATTTAAACCACTAGGTGTAACCGCCGTAAATGTAAACTACAACGACCAAAGTGATTGTCGCTGTATGTCGTTCAAAAAGGAAGAGAAATCTTATTTGGAAGAGACTGGTTACGAAAAATCAGACTAGACTGGAGCAAGATCAACAAAGTAAGTGTTGACAATGTTAATGAGAAAACAAAAGAATTGCTTGCTCAACATGCATCCGCATTTAGTGACAACATCGGTTGTGTGAATGGAATTAACGGAAATTTAATTATGAAAGATAATGTTGAACCCGTGTTCATGAAGGCGCGACCGATACCGTATGCACTAAGACCGAAAGTTGAACAGAAGCTTGACCGTCTTGAAGAGGAAGGAATTATTACAAAAGTGCCAACTAGTGAATGGGCAACGCCTATTGTGCCTGTCGTGAAGAAGTCAGGAGGCGTTTGAATTTGTGGCGAATTTAAGGTCACAATAAATCAGCAGCTTCAAGTGGATCAATATCCTTTACCTAGAATTGACGATATATTTGCTTCGTTATCTGGAGGTGAAAAATATTCGAAAATAGATTTAAGACAGGCATATTTACAGCTCGAGATGAAAGAAGAATCAAAGAAGTACTTGACAATAAATGCGCATAGAGGACTTTATCAGTACAACCGAATGTTATTCGGTGTAGTTTCCGCACCTGTTATCTGGCAGAGAACCATTGACCAAATACTTCAAGGGTTGACAGGAGTACAATGCATATTAGATGATATGGTTATTACCGGTAAAAATGACCGAGAACATTTATTGAACCTCGAGAAAGTTATGAAGCGATTAGAGATGTACAACCTTTCAGTTAATAAGGAAACGTGCAAGGTTTTCAAAGATGAAATCGAGTTTTGTGGACATACAATAGAATAGCATGGATTACACAAAACAGAGGATAAAATCAAAGCGATTTTGGACACACCAGAACCTTAAAATGTTACCCAGGTACGATTAATGAATTACTACCATAAATTCCTACCAAATATCTCATCAGTTGTGCGTCCATTACACAGACTGTTAGAAAAGATGCCAAATGGGATTGGAATGAAGAATGTAAGGTATCATTCAAGAGGGCCAAAGATTTGGTAACATCTGAGCAGGTTCTATGTCATTATGACCTAGAACTACCTATTCGATTAGCTTGTGACGCTTCTCCATTTGGATTAGGGGTAGTTTTGTCACATAAAATGCAAGATAGAACGGAGCGCCCTATTGCATTTGCGTCAAGGTCACTTAATAAAGCCGAAAGAAATTACAGTCAAATCGACAAAGAAGCTCTTTGTATAATTTTCGGCGTTAAAAAGTTTCATACGTACTTGTATGGTCGTAAATTTACACTGATTACTGACCATATGCCGCTTGTGTCAATATTCAATCGGAAAAAGGGAATTTCTACCACTTCAGCAGCACGTTTACAGAGATATGCGTTATTTTTAAGTGGATATACATATGACATCGAGTACAAAAACACTAACAAGCACACGAACGCAGATGCGCTTTCGAGAATACCGCAGGAATCTACAGAAGCAGATGGTGAGGAATTTGATGCAGTTGATGTTTTCATGTTAAAGCAGATAGAACATTTAAGCTTAACAAACAACAACATTAGACGAGAAACTGCGCGTGGCAAGATCTTATCAAGAGTCTATGAATTAGTACAAAAAGGTTGGACCATCAATGATGATATTGATTTGAAACCGTATTTCAACCGGAAAAACGAACTGTCAATCAGTCAAGGTTGTTTGCAGTGGGGAATACGTACTATTGTTCCGACAAAATTTAGACAGCAAACTTTAGAACTGTTACATTCTGCGCACCCAGGAGTAGTGAAATGAAATTATTGGCAAGGAGCTACGTATGGTGGCCACGTATTGATCCTGAGATAGAATCACTAGCAAAAAGTTGTTCCGGGTGTCAAAAGCACCATCGTAGCCCGAAACAGTCACCACTTCATCCATGGGAGTGGCCGTCTAGTCCGTGGAAACGAATTCATATTGACTTTGCTGGACCATTTATTGATCACATGTTCTTGAATGTCATTGATGCTCATTCTAAATGGCCTGAAGTTATACCGATGAAAAGTACCACTTCAACACAGACAATTAGAGTTTTAAGGACTATATTTGCGAGAGCAGGATTGCCAGAACAAATAGTAAATGATAACGGACCACAATTCGTATCTGCAGAATTTCAAACATTTACTAAAATGAATGGAATAACGCATATAAAGAGTGCACCTTACCATCCGGCAACAAACGGACTCGCAGAACGTTTTGTTCAGACTTTCAAACAGAGCTTGAAGGCAATGCGAGGAGAAAATGCAGATTTGAATAAGAAATTAGCAAATTTTCTGTTGGCATATCACAATACTCCCCATACTACAACGAATGAAACACCTGCTAAGTTATTTATGGGTAGAAATTTACGTAACAGACTGGACTTAATTAAACCAGATATCAATAGACAAGTGCAAGACAAGCAGATGAAAATTGCAATAAAACCAACAAAAGAGACTTTGCGACAATTTACCGAAGGAGAAACAGTAGCTGTACGTGACTACCGTGGACCAAATAAATGGACAAGTGGACTTATAACCAAACGTGAAGGACCGTTAAATTACCAGGTAGAAGTTTCGCCCAATAGTATCTGGAAACGTCATGCAGACCAGATACGAAACTCAGACTTTAACGATAAACATGGAGAAGAAAATAAAAATGACAAAACAGTTGAAAAAGAGATAATCCCGGATGAACCAACGGAGCAACCGGCACAAGATCTACAACCGAAACTTCTTGACAGTGAACAACCTTTGTCAGAACCAATTCAGAGAAGATATCCGTTGAGAACCAGAAAACCGGTTACCAAGTTAAATTTGTAATAATGGTTGTAGTGCGTAAGGGTAATAATATTTTCCCTTTGCAACCTCTGTTAAGTGTGATTGTGTGCGCGAGAAAAATGAATATTTTTCTATGGCAATCACTAGGGATAAATATTTTGAATGCATGATATTAGAGTTTTTTGTAGTTAACATTTTTATTTACACATAGACAGTAATTATTTTCTTTCATTCATTCTTTCCACACGTGCTTTAAACATACAGATTTATATCAATGACCGAGTCAATGACCTTATCATTTGTATACTATAACTTTACTATGGAATTCGGAAATTAGAAGGGAGGAAATGTTTTGTCCAATTGAAACTGACAATATAAACTATTTACGTTACTACGAATTGTTATCAAATGAACTGTAATCTCTAAAGTGATGAAAACCATATGACACCGCCTATACCGTTACCTACCACAGTTGTCGCGATATATAATATGTAACTTGCTTTATTATTTTAGTGTACAATAAAATGCTAATCTAAACAGATGTCTTCTACCTCAATAATGTTATACTTAGTAATACATAACAGTTAGTAGGGAGGCAGGGATTATTTCGTACACGGTTAGTAGTGGTGTTACGTCCCTTTATAAAAACAAAACGGTACTGAGAAAAAAATCTTAAAGGTTTCAACAGACGAAGAAATTGATGATTAAGATGGAAATAAATTCATAAAACACATTTAAACCTAACAAGTTGTTATTGTTTGCATCTGTTTTTGTAGGATCAATGGAAGTAGTTTCTAAATGCTTACAATATTGAGAACACGCTCATTTTGAAAGGTTACTAGTCTAAATTTCACACGTTAAGATAATTGGTAAGATACATTCGTTACATGGTGTGGTGTGCTAGTGACGTAATACGGTATGTATGAGGTCAGTAAATTCCATATGGGGATTAGAGCTTCGCTCTCACCCAATATGGAATTTACGGACCCCATATATACCGTATTTCGTCACTAGCACACTATATAACTAATAATAACATCTGTATCGTATTATGTTGTTAGTTTTTAGATAAACAAAGATTTAAAATGTATGTCATGCTACAAATCACCTACCAACATAAACACACTAACGGCGCAATATGTTGTTTTAATACAAACTTATTTCAAATATCTATTAGTTAATAATTCATATTTAAATGCATCTCAAGGGCGTTGACAAACAAAATCAATATTGGTTTTGGTAAACCAAAAATCAACAGTCTTGGTCTTAATTGTAGGCATGAATATGATCGGAGGCTAAAGAACGCTCAGAGTTTAACATACAGACAAAAAAATAATATGAAACTTCCATTTATCTATCTTAATGTGTTTCAAAAAACAAATTAAAAACATAACTTGAATTCAGTTGAAGTTTCCAAAAATATTATATCATATAGTTTTTACTTAAAAAACAGTATAGTATTATGATATTATCACATCACGTTTTATTTGATACTTGTAATGCCTTGTCCTTTATCAGTAGCTTTAACATAGATAGTAGGAATTCACAAAAAAAACAAAAAAAACCGAAGACATTTGTCGGTCAGATAAAAATAAGGACGCATGCTATAAAGACGATAGCAACATGACAATTTAAGGAAGATTTTGTCGTGTTTAAAGATAACGTATCAAAATATGTCTAAAGTACACAGTTTGTTTTTTTTATCACAAACGTTTTTGTTTGAAAATTATAAAACGATGTGTTATGTATTTTCGGGTCTCTGATGGACGTTATGAATAATAGCACAAAAGTCTATCATTTGTTTTCGTCACCTGTTAGACCAGAGTTGAAGTTTATACAATACAGATAGGAACATGTGGCAGGAGACAAAGTTGACAATTATAGCTGAAAGTACGGCGTTCAACACAGAGCATTGGCTCTCACTGTACAGCCCCTAATATGATGAATACTCATGACATGAATACAAAACGAGTATTAATATCTTTAATTTCTCTTAAATCTTCCATTTAAATTTATTTAATTTGTCTGACAAAATGTCTGACGGGCCTTTTTTTTGTGATATTATAAAACATAAAAAGATGTGGTATGATTGTCAATGAGACAACCAGAAGAAAAAATAAAGTTCACCGTACTGCCTTCAACAATGAGCAAAGCCCATACCTCGTAGTCAGTTATAAAAGGCCTCGAAATGACAAGGTTTATGTAAAACAATTCAAACTAGAAAACTAACGCACCAATGTATAACACTTAAATAAGTATCATAAACTATGTAAAACGGACGGGAAACAATTTAAACGGTACCATTTTTCTGCACCAAATGCACATTTTGACAATCAATGTCTTTTCTGTGTTGCTCCATTTTTTTTCTTTTCAGTGATGCTCGAGGCAAAAGATTTGAAAATCCCCAAAAAAATTCGAACAATGAATCAGAACTTTTCATATTCCCTGATTTAAAATGATTTATAACAACACATTTAAATAAAAATATAAGTAGTCATCTGTATTGTCATGTCACCTGTAGGTACGTAGTAATAACATAAATGGGATCAATTTTGCTGCACCAGGTGCATATTTCGTCCATAAATGTTTATTCAGTGATTCTCGAGGTAAAACTGTTTGAAAGGAATTCTAGTTAGAGTTGATGAGTCACATAAGGAGTAACTAAAGTAATAATAGTTATATCAGTATTAGGTCCAAGGACACAGTTATCGTCCTTTGGTTGTCTACGAATATAGTCCCTAGTGTAAACAGTGTATAACTTGCATGTTTTATTTGATACACTTTCCCAAGTTATTTCTTGATATTAAATGCATGAAATATAAAGTAGGGGGATGTAATTACATGTTTAAAAAATTTGGGTGCTGAATCTTTATGTTAAGTAGTGATTTGGTCCAGTTCCAAAAGGTCAAATTTTATCACGTCTGAAGCTGTCAAACTGAATTTTACACCCCCTTTACACAGAATTGTCAATATTTTGAGTTAGAGCTGGTAGAAGTTTCTATAATTTTGATATTATTTGTCTCACTGGTAGTACACTACACTGTAAAAATCTTTTTGGGAAAGAGCAGGTGCGATCTTTTTAATTTGAATTTATTGTCTAAAAGAAATGCACTACGAAATAACTGTGTTCTCGGGCCTAAGCGATGGATTCCTTAAATCTAGATTCTGTACTTTGGCAACTTTCCTGAATGATTTGCTGGTTTCAATTTGTCAAACTCAGACAGAGTAAAGGATTTACATCTTTGGTTTACAGAAATTCTGTTAAAATGTGCCATTTTGGCCTTTTACGGCTATAATAAGCATTTTAAAGCAGTTTACATTTTATGCCTAAGAGGCATGCTGACTTTCTATCTGACAGCTTTTCTGTTTCTGATATTTGTGTTTCTATGATTAATTCAAATTTAATTAACCATTTGTGAACTCTGGCTATAGAGAAAAGTAGATTATCACAGAAAAAGTGCAGAAATTTTGTATTCACGGCCATGGTCGAACGGCCTAATAGATGTATGTAAAATGTGAAGAGCTTTGTACATCAAATCTGTAGTCCATCACAAATATTTCACTAAATCTGTAAAATAAGCACTTTACTTTATTCAGTACACCTTACTCCTTTCATAGGCTACCATTTTTTTCTCTGTATGATAGTAAGTGGTCCTAATTTATGCCTATTGAGACTAAAACTAAATGCAAGTTTTCCATTGAAAAGGGAAAAAACTGGCCATCAGACCATATTGTCTTTCAAAAAAATTAAATGCAAGAGTCCTTTTGCAATTACACTCCTTGTATCATAATACCTTAGCATAGAAATGAGCAAAAAGTAACACATTTTCATTTCTAATAGCTTCTGTGTGCATTTTTATATGTCAATATGGGCGACCGCCTAAATCGACTCTAAATAATTCTCAGTACTACATTGCCAAATATCATTTTATACTCATGTGATATGCTTTTTGTAACTTTTCTATACATTTAAAGTACATTTAATATATATGAAAGAATAATTTAGGCCTTAAAAATTTCTAAAACTTCAAATTGGCTGAGAAAAATGCATATTTATATAAGGCGCCCCTAAATTGGAAAATCTCTATTTTCAGGCATAGGCTCATATAAATTTAACTTTGGAATAATTACAATACATCTGGTAAATAAAATGAGTGTTCTGATGCTTTTAATACTTAATATTTGATATTCAATAGCATTTAAAAAGCAAATTTTTGCAAAATTTCAAATCTTTAGGCCAAAATCTTGACAGTTGAAGATATTTAATTTACACGTCAAAAATAAACATTCAAATGTCTATATTAAAATGACCCTAGTTTCTCTATTATATGCCATATGGCCATGAAACTTGGCAAGCTATCTCACAATTGACTAAGCTTAGGTCAAGTCTTTCTGTCCTATTAGGTCCAAGGACACAGTTATCGTCCTTTGGTTTTTGTTGTCTACGAATATAGTCCCTAGTGTAAACAGTGTATAATTTGCATGTTTTATTTGATACACTTTCCCAAGTTATTTCTTGATATTAAATGCATGAAATATAAAGTAGGGGGATGTAATTACATGTTAAAAAAATTTGGGTGCTGAATCTTTATGTTAAGTAGTGATTTGGTCCAGTTCCAAAAGGTCAAATTTTATCACGTCTGAAGTTGTCAAACTGAATTTTACACCCCCTTTACACAGAATTGTCAATATTCTGAGTTAGAGCTGGTAGAAGTTTCTATAATTTTGATATTATTTGTCTCACTGGTAGTACACTACACTGTAAAAATCTTTTTGGGAAAGAGCAGGTGCGATTTTAATTTGAATTTATTGTCTAAAAGAAATGCACTACGAAATAACTGTGTTCTCGGGCCAGAAAAGTTTTGAAATTTCTCATACATTTAAAAGTAATTGACGGGTTAAAAAGATGAATGAATAACCCTAATTTAACGAATACTTAATGTAAAAATGTTAAATGCCGTGAAACAAATGTATTTATTTACATGTTTTCCAGTCAAACATTTAAGTATTGAATGCTTCTTTTTGTAACTTTATTGGGGTGTGAAAGCGTTGACCGAAGTACATGTTGTAGGAAGCGCGGAAGAGCTTCTTTCTAAAAAAATATGCGCACGGTCAACGCTTTTACAACCTTATGAAGATACAAAAAGAAGCATTCAATACTTATAATTACATTTTGTAGCCAGGATCATGAAAACACGACTTACATCAAGTTTTTATTTAATTTTCCTGTGCACTTTATTCAAGGGGTACAATCAAAATCACGTGATGGATATACACACACCGGAAGTTACAGTCGAACTCGCCACTTGAAAGGTTAGTAGTTGCATTTTCTTTTTTAAATCAATTAAATTTTGATTAATAAGTTGGCACACCGAATGTCGGATAGTATGTAGTTTTAAAATACACAATTGTTTTTGCTAGAAAGCGTGCAGTTATTGCGAACACTTTGACACAGTTATCTGGTGAAATTTTTGAACTGTGTCGAAGTGTTAGCATTAACTGCACGCTTTCCAGCAAGGATAATTGTGTATTTCAAAACTAGATAGTATCCGACATTCGGTGCACTATCTTATTTATTAAATTTTATCGATATAAACAAGTAAATACGACTTCTTACCTTTCAAGCGGTCTGCTCGACTGTTATTTCCGGTGTGTGTATATCAATCACATGATTTTGATTGTACCCCTTGTTATTATGTGACCTCGTGTCATCATGAATGATAAGTTTTGTTGTGTAAGGCCACACCAATTTAATTTCTTGTTCTACGGATTTTTGGACTCCAAAATTTGGGGCGAACGAGCGATTTGAAAATTTTAATAAAAAAATATTTAATTTGCAAATTTTTGAGGCGAAGCTTGAAAAGTAAAGGCGAGCGATTATAATTTTTTTTTGTAAACATAAAATAGTAGGTTTTGACTATATTAAAGCTTGATTTATCACTTGTACTTTGACATTTCTTTAATTTCTGAAGTATTTTTTCCCTGTTCACCAAGAAATAATTAAATCTGGTCCATGTATGTGTGACTGACAATGAGACCATTCTCCATCCAAGTCATAATCAGTTTGGGGACAACCCCTTAATATTATAAATATCCCTTTTACATGTTTTATGAGGGATCAATATAAGTTATAATATATTTGTTTGTACAAAAGGGCTCATATTTTCTCAGAGAACTATATATCTATCTGGTATTAAATGGTCAAAACATGTCCAAGAATTTTGTAATATTCCTTGACTTTAACCATGTTAACACATTTACTTTAACAGTTTAATATTATTCAAAATAAGTGGACCCCTCTTTTAGAAAAAGTTGTTTAAAATATGATGTAACTCTCCTCTTTTTGAGTACAAAATTCTAAGTTTTCAAAGGTTTTGTATAGAAGAACTATACAAATCCTTGGTATTTCTATTTTCTTTTCTACATCAGTAAAATGACCCCTTGTCTGAGGGAGGATTGTTCTCAACCTGATAATAACAAACACAGGTCAAAATACGGCCTTTTACACAGGGCTTTGATACAGACCAAACAGCAGGCTATAAAGGACCCCAAAATTATTAGCGTACACAATTCGAACAGGAAAACCAACGATCTAATTTATATATCATGTATATCTAAACGGGAAAATACAAATGAACAACATCAACAAACGATAACTGCTGAACGACAGGCCCCTCAATCAATCAGGACAGGTGCATAAACATGCAGCGGCTATGGATAGTTTTGTTTTGCCAGCATACAATATAATTTCAGTCGAAGGCAAATCTTTCAGAAGTTCTTTGTACTTTATTCTATTAACGCAACGAACATTTTTTTGATAGGGAATATAAGTAAGGGGGAAAGTAACCAATTTTTGTTCTTTAAATTTATATCGGAGCACTCCCGCTTTGGATTAATAGGTTTCATGCTGAAACAAATATTCTCACAGATATTTACAAAGTGTGGTGGGGTGCTTTTATGTTTAAAATCGTTATATACAGGTTAAGCCTGTGAAATTTAAAAACAAATGTTGATATCTTTTTATAATATTTACAAAAAAAAACGGTGCGGGAAATGGACATGATTACATTTCCGGATGCGGGAAGCGGGAATATAAAAAAAATAAAAAAATTCTGTTTTGAAAAAAATAGGTGCGGGCGGGTCCGTCGAACAAGGAATCAAATTGGTGTGGCCTAATGCAATTGTTTAGGGAATAACACGTGATGTGCAGTTATTCAAACAGAATAACGTTTTATAATGAAACATACATCTAATGTATTTATAAACAAATACATCCGAGTAACGAGTGAGTTTCAGTGATTGACTCTTTTTGATCATATTACATATCATTTTCTAATGATTTGCAATATTTATATATTAGACATTCACGAACGGTGACTGGGTTTTAAGTTGGCAGATATTTGGAAGCTGTCACCACATTTTTTAATTCCTCCTTTTAATTTTTGGAAATGACAATTATTGTTATTCTTTTTGGTAGCACGGCTTGGAGACAAAGTTCATTACTCATTGTAAGCGAAAAAAGGGACATCTGTTGTATATTGATTGTCGTCCTCAGAACTTGTTGTCATTCTCCATAGATGAAGACCCATTTATAACTTGTTGGAGAGACGCACCGTCGGTAGACTTATTTATCGGATTGCATCATTTAACAAATTATTACGTAATCAAGGGTTAAAATTTGATTGTTCAAATTCTTTTTAAACCTATCGTATTGATAATGCTTTAGTTTATAACAATTGAAAATTACAAGGTAAGAACATCATGTTATTTTCAAATTGGTGTTTTTTTTTAGTTTTGCATTAAATGCACGACTTTTGCTGTCCTAGTGAAATATAAAAGACAACATCCAAAAATGAAAATACTGATACCTGGCTTGCTATAATGTGTTAGGAAGATCTGTTGAATGCTATTAGACAGATTGATACATTTTGATTTTTGTATTCAAGGGACGAAACACGTAACATTAACTATCATATATTTTCATTGGACCCCTATACGAAGAAATATGAACAAAAACATAATTTTTTATCTTATTTTCTGAATCTTAAAGGAACATTAGCTGTCAAATTCCTGTTTACCAACTGTATTCTAAATCTCATAATTGATTCATAGAATTACACTTAAATGTATAAAAGAAAATTACTAAAGTCTAACATAGAAAAATATCAAAGCATGTTCTCGATAGTACAGATCATCATTTCATGTTTTTTTTGTTTAGATATCATAAGTACCAGGCATCATCTAATTAACCATTGAGATGACCTATGAAGACTGCCGAAACACAAATATCCTGATAAAAAATAAAGGCAACAGTAGTATACCGCTCTTCGAAATTAATTAACTGATTGAGAGAAAAAAACAAATCCAAGTTACATGCTAAAACTGCTGGAAACACATCAAATATAAGAGGAGAACAACGACACAACAGAAACAATAAAATGCAGCACACACAGAAACGAACCATAATATAATATAAACATATCAATCTAAATATATACAGACACCGACCACATGAAAAAGAATTTGTCTATTATATCTGTTTCATATTGCAGGGTTAATATATGTTTATAATCTTATTTGGCTGATTTGATCCACAACTTTCTTATTCAGATACATACGATATATTCAAAGTCATATATGAATACGGGTTCATTGAGGTCGAATAATGCACTTTCAAGTGAATAATTCAACAGTGTTGTTTTTAAGCTAGATTTGACATAATCAAACCCAAATTGATGTTGCAAGCAAAGTTTTATTGCACTATATTACTTGAAGAAGAAAAAAAACATGTTCAATTTTTGTGATAGCTTATGCCCTTTTAAACTAGACGATTTCGACGAAACATTTATTTAACTCATTTTAAAATTCAACTTAATAGTTTAAACCAGTAATTATAGAACAATTACCTTTTTCGCTTATTTAATAAAGCTTGACGTCGCGAAACCTAAACATTATAGAAATATCACATATAGCTTTCAGGGTGATCTCTCAGCGATAAATTAGTTTTTTTTTATTAACGAAGTCATGAAAATCCCGATAACTTATCTATTGGAAAAAATATATACACCGGTGTTTTTTTTTCTATAAAAATTGAAACAACCAATTTTCCTTCATTTCATTTTGAAAGGGAGAGATTTTACTCGTTTTTACCCGTTTTCAAATCACTGAGAAAATGCATTTTACCCCCGTTATGTCACAGCTAGACGTAGGAAAAATTAACATATATCGTTAACATCGTCATTACCTCCCCATAACATAAAGTGAAGTACGTGAAACAATTTTTAATCCTATAGTGAAATTGAAGTATATATGCCCGTTTCATTCCACAAAGACTATAGTTATAACTAAACTATATGCAACTTACCAGAATCATTCTGAGTAAATGTTGGACACGTCTTGCTTACAAATAAATACTTTGATATTAAGCCATAAATAGTTTGATGATAAAACTTATGCAAGTGAACCCGAATGACGAAGTGCTAGGAAGTATTTGTCTCTTTTATCAGAAAAAGGTCGCCTACCGTTTATGTGTTAAAGAATTCACCTGATAAATACGCACATTTTTTTTTTTAACGATAACAAATATTTTATTCAATCATTTCCTGTTATCACAGTGTGGGAACTGAACTGTACGGTTTTCTAATATTTTGGTCATTCGGGAGACTGTCAAGCGGTGCTCCGACATTCGAAAAATAACAAGTTGCTTGGTGGAAACTTTGACGAACTCTTATGTTCCTATATAACGTTTCTGCTTCAAGTTTTGATAGCTAAAACATTCTTTATGTAAATATGAACCAATAAAATAATAAGAAAGATATATGCATTGAAACGTTTTCCTTAGAATGGTGGAGCTCCGTGTAAAACGATCAAAATGGTCACACAACAGCGATCAAAAATGTCAAATAAACATCGAAAAATCCATGTTTGCTACCAGCTAGATTTTCACATGTACCTTTTCTGATATATAGTCTTACCCGTCTGAAAGTTTCAAAGCCATTGTCCCAGCAGAAATCCAAATATATTCATTTTCTCCATGTCTGATATTTTCATTGACTGTACAATCGCTCGCAAGTTGACTGTAATAGCACTCGGAGCCTTCCTGTAAATCACTTGGAGCTTTCCTATAGAATTGCTTGGCCAAATTTATTAAATACATTGCATATGCAATGCATTGGTTGTTTATTGCTGTCCTATTTGTTCATCTATGGTATTTGAAGTGAAAATAAGCACAAAACCAGTCATTTTGACAATTAAGATTCTATCAAGGATCCCTTTTAAGGTGAATATATCAGAGATAAAAACAAAACGTGTACACTACACATAAAAAAGAAGATGTAGTATGCTTGCCAAAGAGACAACTTTCCACAAGAGACCAAAATTACACAGAAATTACCAACTATAGGTCACCGTACGGTCGTCAACAATGAATAAAGCCCATACCGCATAGTCATCTTTAAAATGTCTCAAAATAACAATGGAAAACGACTTCGGAAAACTAACGGCTTATTTATGTACAAAAAATGAACGAAAAACAAATATTTAACACATAAACAAACAACCACTGAATAAGTATACAAGACAAAAAGAAAAGGACAGTACAAAATATGTTAAGAATTTAATCTTAAATAAAAATGAAAATAATCCTCGTACAAAGAAAATATTTATATATACCAAAAAGATTCTCTGGAAAGTTAATTGGTATATTTTGAGTTTTACTTAATATATTATTCACCAGCAATTTTAGAAAAATAATAAATACATATTTATATAAATACCTAAGTAGCCCAGGTTGCATACTTAGGGGCCCCTGTTTTTTAACATTCTCACTTGACCAGGGAAAATATCAAATGAGTTTATACAATAGTTTTACATACGTAATTATATTTAAATAACCATTACAATTGATTTTCCAACCTGATAGGATCACTGTATAACATCACTATCGTATATCCGGCCGGTTCACTGAACAAAACATGTGTTGATTTAAACTGGAAATACTTTAAAATTTGATTGCGAAAATAAGTTATTGTTTGACTTGAAGAATTTTGATGTGATTGGACAGAATTTGAAAGCATTCTTTAATATATATATATATATATATATATATATATATATATATATATATATATACGTCTGAGTCAGTGACAACTCTACAACAGATGTATCCATCGGATCGCCATCAATGATGGTGATACATGGCTGTGTACATAATGTATATACAACTCGTCTAAACATCAACCCAACAATGTTAGATCTGTAAATTTGCTTTCGCAAATTTTTGGTTCTTCCCTCGCCGGGATTCGAACCCATGCTACTGTGATATCGTGACACCAAATCGCCTGCACTGCAGCCGTCCCGCTAGACCACACGACCACCTGAGCCCAGGTGGTCGTGTGGTCTAGCGGGACGGCTGCAGTGCAGGCGATTTGGTGTCACGATATCACAGTAGCATGGGTTCGAATCCCGGCGAGGGAAGAACCAAAAATTTGCGAAAGCAAATTTACAGATCTAACATTGTTGGGTTGATGTTTAGACGAGTTGTATATATATATATATATATATATATATACATGGATTATAAAAAAGGATAAAGCACATGTGGTGAGTACAAATGTATTACGAAAAAAGTAAAATCACAAAAATACTGAACTCAGAGGAAAATCAATTTGGAAAGTCCATAATCACATGGCAAAATCAAAAAACAAAACGCATCAAAAACGAATGGACAAGAACTGTCATATTCCTGACTTGGTACAGGCATTTTCAAATGTAGAAAATGGTGGATTAAACCTGGTTCTATAGCGCTAACCCTCTCACTTTAATAACAGTTTCATCAAATTCCGCTACATTTACATGATGCGTTAAATAAACAGTCCACAATTGATAAAATAGTCAAAATATGGGTACATCAGTCATCATCGTGTAACAATTTTAAAAGGAACAATTTAACAGGACACAAAAACATCTACTATCTACGAACACATGGATTGATTTGAGTGTCTGACGTCAGAAAAATTATATACGTCACATAAATTTGTCGTTCAATGTGCATACAAACAATTTTAAAATTTACATAGGCAATGTACGCATACAGGGTTAAAAAATCAAAAGTATGTAAGAATAAATTACAGAAATAGACCGAGATTCAAACTAGTCCAAAAGTTATACATAGAATTTATGAGAATCCAAAAATTGTTAATTCCACTACGCCATTGATTGATTTTGACGTTTGTGGTTCAACGTATATAGTAATTCATTATAGAAATATATCATAATGACATATTATAGACAAATATTATACTGACGGGATAATTTCTTTTAGGCGATTTTTCAATTTTACATGGGAAATGGTGGTATACAGGGTTGAAAAATCAAATGTTTTGATGGAATAATATATGTGGTAATTTACTTATGTAACTAATATGCACAGACATAGATTCAAATAATAATCACAATAGAATATATTGTTTTTTTCTTTCTGTTATAATAACATAGTGTTCACTACTTTATACACAATATACAATAAGATAAGTATATATGGAATCGAACACACCTTTCGTTTAGAGCAGTTGAACTAAGTATATCTTCCTAAATTTTTTCGATAAAGAGTTTAATTTTCGTTTTACATATATACTTTATATCCGAGCGTAGCAGAAGAAATTTTAATTCGTTTTTCATGTGCATTTTTAGCATAACCTGTACAGACTGCACATTCAGTTTAATTTTATCGAACTTGCATTTATTACGTATTTTCCAAATAGCCCATTTGAAATAAAGTATTATTGCATTAACAATGAAATTACTCGAATTCTCTGTACAAATTTCTAATAAAATATCTTTCTCAACGAGAACCTCGTCGTTTATAAAGTTACAAAGTTGTAAATTTCTAACAACCGTTTCTATCAATGTAGTCCATCAGCTGGTAGGGCAAAATTTCAATTCTGTGTTACACCCCAGGGTACCGCAATTTTTTGGTATAAATTTAAAGAGTAATATATGAAGAATATTTTAAGAGGTGTTAGACTTTTGAAAAAGTGTCCAAAAGGGGTTAAAAGGGGACTTATTTAAGGGTATATCAAACATTTTGTTTTGCACATATTTACAGAAAAATGTAAAAATAACCAACAATTCAGTACTATTCTTTTTATTAAATGGAACAAATCATATCTTATTCAAACGCAGGCTAATTTTCAATTAATTTTCAAATCGTAGAGGACCAAGAAAAAAGGGGGAGGGTAATTTCCAAAATTCATGATTTTGAACGAAAAGCAGCAAAAGTACTAATTTTCTTGATAAAATGGTATATTTTTTATATTGAAACATAGAGCATAATGTAACTACAATGTAAAGGCTGTTGAAAAAAACCCATTTAAAGGTAAGAAACAAAAACATAGAATCAACGACAGACACAAACATAGGCAACTAGAAATGCACGATTCTGTCATAAATTTTTACATCATATTCATAAAATAACTTGCATATTAAAACACACAAAACTGTCAGGGTTTCTAGATCTCTATCTTTTTAATTTTTTTTAACAACCGAATCACTACATTTTAACTTCGGTCACGCAGAAGGTCAATCCATAGAATCATCATCCGTTTGGTCACCTGCATCTACCGACTTATCATTATCATCATTTTCATCATATTGGTCGTCATCGTTAGCAATATCAACGTTTTGATAATCCTTATATCTACAAGCTTTCGAGCATTTACATACAGGTATCTGTTAAGGATAAACCTTGTTGAACACATGAACATCTGTTGTTGGCACAACCAGCTTTAAATGAACAGCACTTGAGAATTATTAAAGCATCTAACGCTGGTGGTTGGTCTTTCCAATTGATACTGATCAAATCGTTCTAAACAATCCAACTATAGTTGTTTAGCAACAGACCAGTGTTGTGTTTAAGAGCAGATTTCCAAATCTTCGTCTGAAAGTTGGATGGTTTAATGTGCTTTAACATTGCATCTTTTGTTGGGGGCAGTAGATGACAATAAATCTTTTTTTGGTTGCATTTCAAAACGTTCTGATCTTTATTCGTCGATATTTTTAATTTCGTAGCCATATATAGAACACGAAAACCTCTCGAGTGTTTTGCCAACTCTTCGTCAACCTCTTCAAAGGTTTCACCACGATGGAATAGACCTTCTAAAAACACATAACGTGTCAAAAAAGCCGAATACTTTCCTTTTTTTCCTTTACCAGACAAAACACTTACTGAATCACAACCTGTACTGTACTGCCGTGAAATCTTGGCAGTTTTCTACAAACATTCTCACCAATCTAACAATGTTAGAATTGATATGCAACTGTGAAAATAGTAAGCCAATACTTCAAAATCAATGTCAGAAGGTTTTATAACAATGGAGTCGTAACTTTTGTCAGCTGCATATTTTTGCATTAAGAAACATTTTGTAATCGGCTTCTTCCTGTTTGATTATAAGATAAAACCATTCTACGCTATTTCATTTCCAACATTTATTTTGTGTCATATACTTGCATGTGATACACATAAATCAATACATTCAAGTGTAAATCTATAGGATTATTTACTCTTTTCCAAACCAAAGATTTCAACAAGAGCAACTTTGTTTTCCCCAACTAACAAACATTTCTTTCATTCCCAAGAACACGATTGTGATGGTCTAGAACTTACCGTAATGATTTGCCCTCCCAAGGAACTGCTGTTTTAATTTTTTTATGAATATTGTGGGATACTAATCAGTGACAAAATCAATGCGGGACCTCTTTTCGAAACTAAAGAATGGTTTTTTAAAATAACAATTGCCAAATAAAAAAAAGTGCTTGGTATCCTAGTAATGGGTTGAATAACTGCCATGTCATCAAATATCCACATGCTTTCCTAAGGAATGACCATTTTCTAAAACAATCATCCAGGACAGATTTTAATTTTCATTACATGTGTACCATCAAAGTTTGCAAGATACATTGGAAGAGGACCTAATTCAAACTGGAGATCCTATCGCAAAACCAACTATCTTGTCTGGGCTATGACAAGCAGCCGACATTTTTTTTTTCATCTGCTCTCAATGTTTTGTTGTTCTTATCAGCCATTAACTGCTTGTCTTTTATTTCCTTTTTTAAAAATGTTAGCAATGATAATCTTTTAATTGTTTTGAAGATATCGGTTGACTTTTGTATAAGAGGTTCATTAATGAAAATTTTTGAAGCAAACTTTCCCTTTTCATACGCGTTTAGAAGGTTGCACATTAATTCCGAAGAAGCAACAGAACCCGAGAACAAGCCATATAACTGCTCAGATGTTTCAAATGGATTTGGCCAGCTTTGCAGTGTCTGAAACAATTTCATAACATCAGTTTTGTCTCGCTTCATTTGAGTTTTTTTAAAGTTTTTTTTGTGTGTGGATGTTTCAGGGTTACCCATTCCTACCAAATCTCGAATTTTAAGGATATTGAAGCTCTTTCCACTGCTGGTGGACATTTCGTCCCCGAGGGTATCACCAGCCCAGTAGTCAACCATCTGTGTTGACATGAATATCAATAATGTGGTCATTTATATAAATTTCCTGTTTATAAAACTTTGATTTGTTCGAAAAACTAAGGATGTTCTTATCCCAAACATAGACTACCTTAGCCGTATTTGGCACAACTTTTTGGAATTTTGGATTCTCAATGCTCTTCAACTTTGTATTTGTTTGGCTTCACAAATATTTTGATATGAGCGTCACTGATGAGTCTTATGTAGACGAAACGCGCGTCTGGCATACTAAATTATAATTTTGGTACTATTGATAACAATTTCATGTACATTTAACAACCAACGCTTAGCAGAACCTTTATTTAAACTGAAAACAACAAAGCCGATTTTTTTTGTATCTCTTAGAAACCTAAGAATGTAAAAAGTATGGCCAATTCTCATAACTGACTATTTGACGTTCATTCAAAGCGATGTTTGTCGATTGAATGACTTAATAATCTTAATTCAATCACTACATAGCTAAAATACAAAATGTAATCAAGCACACTTTTATTGAGTTTGATAGAGTGCACCTTTTCTGAACGCAAAAAAAACACCTTAATTTGTACTTTTTCAGTAATATTTTGTTACACATTCACCTTATAAAATAATTTGTCTCACCAAAACATCATAAATCGACATGTAAATGTGTGTTTTCAGTTGCAAATTGATAATGCTTATGTGAGAATGCATTGTTCATGTTGTATACTGAATCAAAGACGGTAATTTGATGATTTCCGTAATTTAACGAGTATTTGCACGTACATATATTTGATCAAATATTTCATATTTTAGACGATATATAAATACTGCAAATGATTGAAACATTGTATAATGATTAATTCTAAAGTTTAATTAACTAAAACGGGTAAATGTTTAACGAATTTCTTGATGAAAGGAAAAAATATGCCTTAATTTTAACCCAAAAAATCGGATTGTTTGTATGGTAAAAAAAACTTTTTTTAAAACAAAAAATCTTCAGAGTAACATTAAATATGATAGTTTTGTATCTGTTTTAGTTGTTTATACCTATACTTTATTTTTTTTTAGTCGCTTTAAATCAAAAAATTTAATTAAAAATTACTTAGTCGTGATTGCTAAATGAGGGGACCACTGAAAGGGACGTTTTTAAACCTCTTTTGGACACTTTTTTTTTAGTCTAACACCTTGTATTTTAATAATAAGATAATGAAGTTGAATTCTATCATAAAAAATCGCGGTACCCTGGGGTGTAACACAAACTCCTTAACTAGAGCGCTTTTGAGAACTAGCTGATGGACTAATGGTTTAACATTGTTTATATTGATAAAATAAATGCTCAAGAGTTTCAATATTATTAATTTCATCACATAAGTGACATTTTCCATTTGACATGCGCATTATTTTCAGTCTGTTTTCTGTATATATAATCCTGTGTATACATTTCCATTGAAATTCTTTAACTTTTCTATTAATATTCATTTTCGTTAGATTTAGCCAATTTTTTTCCAAATTTATATACTCGCTTTACAAATTTTCCAATTTTGTTTGACACTTAGGGGTCTCAATTATGTTAATGTTTAATTGAACATATTTTAATGTCAAATCCTTGTTATTAATGATTTTATTGTCTGGATTTAAAAATTCAAGGTTTTCAGAAATTTTTATTTTGTTGCTTTTTAAAGCAGGTTCATCATCGTTATTTTTTAAAATCTGCATGAATGTTTGTGGTATGGAACTTTTAATTCGTGAATATTCCGAAATACAATTACGTTTATCTTTTAATTGTCTATATATTTCATTGCTCGATTTAAAATCTTTGGTATTATCGTCCCATATATCACCAAGAGTTTTGATCTGACTTCTTGAAAAGGAAGAATAAAATAAAGATTTGCCCTGAAATAAAATATTTGAGTTTCCAAATAATCGCTGTTTCTTTACTTCCATTACTTTAAATATACTCTGTGTGATCTTTGTCAGTTTTGACCACGATTGTAAAGCGCTTCTGTAATAATGTGTTATGTTTTTTATTTCAAGACCTGAAAGGTCAGAACATTTACACAGAAATAGTTCATCCTCAAATTTCTTATCACATTTTCTTAACCAAAATTTACCCATTGCATTCCAACTCGATAATGGCTTATGTAATATCGAATATAAAGATTTGATATATTTACTTTCTATCCAACTATCTAAATTTACCATTCCCATGGCCCCCTTTTTAACATCTAAACAACAAACCTTCCGGTCTACTTGATTCACTTTCCCATCCCAAATAAAATTCCATATGATCTTATTCAATTCTTTTTTTGTATTTTTCGGGTATACCTCTTATTTCTAACTCATAACCACACACTGATATAATTAAATTTTTAACAATAAGGACTTTTCCAGAGTAAGTCAATTTTCGACTTTTCCAGACGTGTACACAATTTTGTACTTTTTCTAATATTGATTTCCAAATTTTGTCATTGTCAATGTTATAACCATGGTGAATACCTAATGTTTTTATGTTATCTGTTGTCCAGCTTATCTTTTTAAAAGTAGGTCGTCTGCGTTTATTTGCGCCAATATTTATTCCCTTAGTCTTTTCGTAATTAATTTTAGAACCCGATGCCTTTTCATATTTGTCTAATATTTGAAAGGATTTTTTTACAGAACTTTCATTTTTATTAAATAATTGGGTGTCGTCTGCAAACATATTTAATTTGGTTTCTATTAGCTCCCCATTTTCTTCCCCAGGCAATATAATGCCTTGAAATACGCACATTATTTTTCCTCCTTATATATAATATGATACTGAATGAAAAAAAGGTGTGTATATTCTCCAAAAACCAGTCTAAAGTTTTTTTAGAATGCAGCTCTGTAGAAAAAAGTTTTCAGCGGTCGGGAAGTTAATTGACAAGCGTTCCCAGTCTTCCAACCAAAATGTAAGGGTTCTCATCTTTTAATCCGACTTACGCCTAAAATAAATACTAGACAACAAGAGTTGCGCTATTCACTCGCAAATGAACAGAATTTCAAGAAAAAGGAGATGACATTTTTGCAAATACAAATAATTTTGTATAACCCAAAGGAAAGACTGAAAAGATTCAAATGTCTGTCGGCGCAAACCTCCCCTTAACGTGATACCTAGGCGTCAAGATAGCACGCAAATAGTTTTGTATTCTCATTTTTTATTTGTTCAATTTGAATTATCTCAGAATAGGTTTGACATGAAAATAATCTTATCATAGATACAAGATAGTATTAAATTTTGTATTTACGCCAGACGAGCGTTTCATCTACAGAAGACTCATCAGTGACGTTCAAATTCAAACAAGTTAAAAAGGCCAAATAAACTTTTACCAAATATAGCTAAGGTAATCTATTCCTGAGGTACACAAACCTTAGTATTTCAAAAATTGAAATGTTTTGTAAACAGCTGACTACTTAGCTTGTGATACCCTAGGCGAATCAGTGGCGGATCCAGCCATTTTAAAAAGTTTTTTTTCCAACCCAGAGTAAAGGGGGGTTCCAACTATATGCTCCCATTCAAATGCATTGATCGGCCAAAAATAAGGGGGGGGGGGGTCCAATCCCCGGACCCCCCCCTTGGATCCGCCACTGGGAATTAAAACTCTACCAGCAATGGCATCGACCCAGTGGTTGTAAATAAATTCATCATAATTACAAGGATTAAATTTTGTATTTACAGAAGACGCGCGTTTCGTCTATAAAAGACTCATTAGTGAAGAATGATTTCCTATGGTCTTTCCCATCATTCCGCTTGAATTTC
The DNA here is from genome assembly GCA_019925275.1 of Mytilus edulis. NCBI lineage: Eukaryota > Metazoa > Mollusca > Bivalvia > Mytilida > Mytilidae > Mytilus > Mytilus edulis. The sequence goes on from CM034350.1 coordinate 68,911,252, forward strand.
CTTGAACGATTTGACGAACAAGTTGGGACATGAAAAGACATAGAATGGTGCCAAATTAGCATCAATGTCCAAAAAAGAAAATTTACAATTGTAACGCAAACCATATCTATTTTGTCGTACATTTTATTTTTAGTTGCCTATGTGAAACTGAAATATCAAAGTCTCGGAAAGGACAGTTATTGTTGTTAATGTTTAATTTATAAAAAATAAATTCCTTTTTGATAACATTCAATAGAATATTAGATAATACTGACGTACACATCATCATCAAGTTAACGGTTAATGTTGGTATTTAATCAACTAAATGGACAGTTCTTTACCTAATTTGGTCATATACCAAAAATCATAATAGTAAATAAAGGCAATAATAGTATATCGCTGTTCAAAACTCATAAATCGATATAAAAAAACAACAAATCCGGGTTAAAAACTAAAACGGAGGGAAACGCATTAAACATAAGAGGAGAACAACGACACAATATTAAAATGTAACACACAGCGAAACGAACCAAGCATAAGACAAAATCTGATGAGAATTACAAACTTAACATAAAAACTAAATACATGAATGTGGGATAGAAAAGTACCGTAACACGTCTTTTAGCAATCCGAATATTCCCACTCAAATATAAGAGGAAACAAACGACACAACAGAAAAATAACGTTAAAATGCAACACACACAGAAACAAACTATAATATAACAATGCCAATATTCATGACTTGGTACAGGACACTTTTTAAGGAAAAAAGTGGTGGTTGAACCTGGTTTTGTCGCTTGTCAAAACTTCCGCTTTAATCGCAATTTAAGATATAACATTAAAATGACAACATAACATTACAGGACAACAGTATAAATAAATAGGAGAACAAATATTGGACAAAGAAACACACGAACAATAGCCAACAAAAGGCACCGGTTTAAATTTTAATACGCCAGAAGTGAGTTTCGTCCACACAAGACCAGCGACGTCCAAAGGATAAGAACCTTCTTATTATTGAGAAAGACTTATACTTTTGCAAACAATAAATTTTATGAAATCACTTTATAATAGATATACATGATAAAACTGAAATATTAACTTGTTACAGATACATTACATAAACCAACAAACAAATCTTTTTTTTCAATACGTTCTAACACTTATGTTTTTGTTCATCTTTTAACAATGAATACTCTCCAACATTGTAGACTAGAATAAATTAAAAAAAATCTATTTTTGTTGCTCTTGTATAGCTACTAATGTGTTCTCTTAAAGTTAACAGTTACTCTCAATTTTCTATTATAGTTTTTGCCCCAAAACACAAAAAAAAAATTATATAAAAGGAGTAAATAAAATATTCTGAAATATTAACTTATTTGAAGATCCTGTCTAGCGAATCCTTTTCTAGTCCAGTCAAACTAAGATTTAACTTCAAACTTATTGCAACAGAAAATGTTTTAGTTCTTATCTATAGCATTATGCCCTTTATAAACACAGAAAAAAGTCCCATATAATCTAACTTGACGAAAACTCAAAATCAGCATTTTTTATTTTCTATGGAAATTACCATTGGAAGGGGAGATAACTCTTGCCAAATATGAGTCCTTTTTGGTCAGTGTTTAGTTCTTTTTCTTGAAATTTATGTGCAAAAAAGTATGATACTGTGATGGGGTTAAAAGTTTGTATTTGACTTAATTTACATTAGCGTTTGCTCATGAAATGTACAGAACCGAAATGTTAGGGGTAGTTTTTTTTCGTGCATTTTTCATTTAAGAAATTGCAAATTGAAAGCTTTGTGGCCATTTTGAAAAAAATAATGTAAAATTTGTTTATATCTGCATATCATATTTTTTTCAGCAACTTACACTTATCTTAAGAAACTTTAAACCACAAAAAGAAGAATACATGCTTAATTATCTTTATATTAAATTTGAGACTCTTTACCTTGACATTTTGAAAAATTCAATAAATGGCCAACTAATGAAATACGAAATTTAGATTATAGCTTGATACAAGATATGAAAACTCCTTAAGAGTTGTTTTTTTATACTCTAAAGACCGCTAAAAAATCAAGAATCAATTCATTCTGATGAATGGAAGCGATAATGTTATAATTGTGTATCAATTTTTATTGATATTCCTGCCTTTTGTGAAAGTTATCTCCCTTTTCAATTCAAATTTCCATAGGAATTTTAAATGTTGATTTATTTAGTCTTCCTCGAGTTATATTTTATGGGACGGGACTTTTTTCTGTGCATATTTGGAGTAAAATGCTAAAGATTAAACTTCAAAATCTTCTGTTGCAATGACTTTTTAGTTAGGGTCAAATGTATGCTAGATTGACTGGACTATTCGTTTTGAAATTTTCAATTTTTCTGGTATAGTTTTCAAGATATAGGAAACATCACACAAAAAAGCGCAGCAAATCATTACAAAAAACTATTACTCTGATGTATAGTCTTTTTTTTTTTTTTTTTTTTTTATCTTTTTTTATCTGCAAAGTTTCTCTCTATCTTAATTACTTTTTCGGTTTTAAGCAAATATTTAAAAATAAAATATAAAACTTGTCATTTGATGACAGTGTTGATGAAGATATATCTTAACATTATAAACAATTTTGCCTTTCCAAATTTTTACTATTTATACTTGTTTTGATTATATTATACACCACTTTTATTTCACTTCTTAATTGTGTTTTTTTTCTAGCCAAGTCGGCCATGTTGGTTAGCAGGCTGCGACATTGAACACATTAGTTCAGCAACACAGTTTAATGATGAATGAGGACAAGTTTGATTGCAGTTAGTCCAGTAGTTTCAGAAAGAAAGATTTCTGAAAGTTAATGAACGACAATGGACGATTTACGACGACCGAGCAGAGACATCAAGTGATAGAAAAGCTTTTGTTTGTGTTTGTCTATTGTTTTCTAAAAGTAAACATGACTGATATAAAACTTTGTGTTCTTGCAATACCTCTATCGGATATTATGACAATACAGTACGCAAAAGCACTCCCCAATAAATCTCCGTTCACAAAGATATTTTCTGATGAGTGAGAATTTTTGCATGAACCCCCTGAGGGGTTCATGCTTATATATTGGTGAGTTTTGGATGTGTATGGGCCACTCGATATCTTTCGGCCGGAAGTCAGAATAAAATTCTCGGAATGTCTCGAAAGTTTTCGGTCATTTTTACAGGTCTTAACAGGTTGTTATCTACGTCTTTGATATGGTCCCTTGATGACTCTTGACGACGCAATTATAATTGTTTTAAAATGACCATTGTACACTGTGTGTATCTGGGTCAATTACAACGTGGTACTGTATGTTGTCTCGATAACATGTGAATTAATTATGTTTGAAGATTTAACCACGGGATACTGAGTGTGTATTTCATCATAGACTTACGGGAGAGAAGAATTTGGGGTCTGTTTATCGAAGCTCTCTTAGGATTAGGACGTGTCCTAAGACCAACTTAGGACACATCTTAGTCCTAAGTGGGTTTATCAAACATGTCTCAACTTAAGAAAATCCTAGGAATTGTCCTAACTTTAGGATACCAATTTAGGTGTCTTAAGATGGTCTTAGGATGGTCCTAACTTTAGGATATATTCAATTTTGTCTTTTATTCGTTTTCACACGTATTATTGTTTTTAGCAGTAGTAAAATAGCTGAAATTCACCGTATTTATTTGAAAAATGCACGAGATTTGCCTTTGAACTGCTAAATATTGAAACCTTGACACTTCGAATTCAACTCACTCAAAAACATGTAATGATTTTTACCGATTATATATCTTGTTTACAATTAGTTTCTTAAATTTTTATATAACACGAAGTTATTATTTTTGTCTAATGTTTTGTTTTATACAGTTTAAATGTACATATATTATACAATAATCTTTTATTATATTTAATTTAACACTCATAATTAGTTTCTAATTATCTATATTTAAAAAAAACCAATATTATTGATAAAATATGATATCATATTTTATTTTTTGATATCTTTTTTGTATTTTCTTTTCCGCCAATACTTAGGACATCGATTAGGATGTCCTAGCTTAGATATTCCTAAGATAGCTTCGATGTGCATGCAGAGACGTGTCGTAAGTCGGTCCTAACTTTATCCTAAATGCTGTCCTAAGAAATTCTTAGGACGGAATTTAGGATAGTTTCGATAAACAGGCCCCTGGTTAACATATAATTGATATTTGATCGAAAAACAGAAAGATGATTTTCTTATCAAAATTATTTAATTCAATCGGAATCAAAGAAATATATACAAAATATATAAGTGCATTTATGTTTCTGAGGAAACTAGCAATCATAATTAAAATCAGAATATTTTCAGAGTTGCAATTCAGAAATAAGTACTTTATATTACAAGATACTCTGCTTTGGTATTTCTAAATATTCATTTAAGGTGGTACCTAGCACTACAGGGAGATAACTCTGTAAAATCAGCTAAACGTTAACTTTTAATTACAGTGTGTTGTACAGGGAATATTAAGCTTCTCAAGGATCAAATTAAGCGTTTGTCAAACTGCTATATAACCAGTGTATTTTTTCTGATAAAATCGTTGGTTAAAATTTTGTTTAAATTTTTATTTTTTTGTTAAAGGGTCAAAGTAAATACTTTGTAAAAATTTTATGAAAATTAAACGAGCCAAATTAATTTTAGTTAAAGTGTTGGGTACCACCTTAAAGTAAACATAAAAATTAAATCTAAATAAATTCTTGCATCCTACAAAAAAATGTTTTTAAACAATTAATTATTATATTTCTACGTTAATCATTTTATACCATTTTAGTATTTAGGTTTTATGAGTAATTATTATATATTTTTTTTTTGTATTGTAATATATCTATAAAACGGAAAGTAAGATTTTAGTAAATATCTAAATTTTAAACAGTCGTGAATAAAAATACTTGTGTGTTTTCAATTCATAAAGCATGATTTTAAATCCTTGCAACTCACATCTTTACAACCGTGAATAACAACAAAATTTAATTACAACCAATGTCCATAATGTTGATTATTTTATACGGTTTTAGTATGGATAGAAGTCTTTGCTTATATTTTGTATAGTAATATATTCACATAGTGGATTGTTAGAATTTATAAGTAGATTCTATCGATAATTACACTGTCTCTCCGTAACAATTTTAATACTTGACGTTCGTGTTTATTGATTATATAATATATTCAAAAGAATTTGAAAAAAAAATACTAACAGGAACGTAAGTTTTTTTATAAAATTTAAATTCTTTTGTTTGTTTGTTTGTTTTAATAGTTTAACCGTATAGCATCTACACATTTGTACTATATGGTACGGTTTTGGAAATTGTAATCATTGTGTTGACCAACTATCCTACACCTATTGATTTATTTACATTATAGATCACATTTCAAATCACACTATCGGTTTGCGTTCTCAAAAATTCAGGATAAAATGTCAATGAATCAGGAGTCACAACATTTAATGTAGGCTGTTTGACATTCGTTTCAACTTTTAGATTAATATATGTGATGATGCAAATGCGTATTCTTTTCCTGAGTATCGGTGAGATGCTTTCTATTTACTATTTCGTGCGCTAAGATACTACTTGCATGCAATACTATTAAATTCACTCGACGTTGTGAAAGCTTATTTTCGTTTTTGTTATCTAAATTCAGGACACGGCAGAAACAGCTTCACATGTGACTTTCAAAACGGTCATAATTTCTAACGGTATTCTGACCTCGAGTAGTTTCTCTTTTGTTTCTTTTTTGAGTCACTGTCCTATTATTAACTTTGACCTTTTCGAAAAGCTAAGGATTGTCTACTCAATGAATATATTCCTTAACTTTGTAATGTATTTAGCCTTTTAACTTTTTTCTTTCGAGCGTCACTGATGCTTTTTTTGTATCTACTGAACTCGTGTCTGGCGTACATCATTTTAATTCAGGTATCTTTTAATATCTACATACCTTTTTATATAAATTGGTTATTTTGAAAGTGTGTACAGGTATTCTTAAACTTTTGATTTAAGAAATTCTTCGGCAAAACTAAGTTTCCCAGTAGAATGTTTGAATTGATTTAAGTAAAATCAGGAAATCCTTAAAATTTGAGATGTTTTATTCGACCAAAATAAGTCTCTTCATAAGAGGTCCAAATCAATTGCATGCCACAGGTTTCACCGCATACAACATCTTCCATGAGTTAAGACAGCTTCAAATACGAATTGAGAATATAAAGGCATTCATGAAGGAAACAAAATATAAAGATATGATAGATAAAATAAATGCATCCAGAATTCAACATTACAAAGCAAACTGAGTAGGTTTGTGCAATTTGCATAAGTCATCCGGTTAGTAGTAATTATGATTTGCCAAAGGGTTAACATCGGAAAAATTATGTACATTCCCAAGTAATAAATAATTTAGTCGAGCTTTAAAATAACTATTCAAATAAAAGCTGTAAATATATACTTTCAACTGGCTTCTTATATTCACAGTCAATTATTTTAATTCAAAAGCAAACACAAATTCAGCAACAATCTTTTGGTGACCCGGCAGTCAGCTGTCTCGGGTTCATGTATTGCTTTTCTTTTTTTTAAAGAAAGCAACTGGTTTTAATATAAAGTTCGAAATCTTATAACTGATAACTCTAAAGTATTTGTTATTTTAAAAATGCAATCAATTGGAAGCATGCAAAAAAATAATGTAGTACAATGTTATTTTTTAAACTAAACTGGTTTTTGATCCATTAAACACTCCGTGTTTATATCATGAAACACATCTTTCCATTGGCATGAAGGGGAATATCAACAATTATAGAAATTTACGTTACGTTTTTGTTTAGAACAAATTACATCAACTTTAAGGTAAAGGGATCGTAACCTCATTTTACACAAGGTCAAAACCTTAGATAAATGCTACAGTCAGTCAAAATATAATATTATCTAACGTAATGAATTTATTTTGATTTTAGAATGACTGCCATTTTTGAAAAAGGATTATAACAGAAGTGGAAGTGAGAACATTGGCCGAAACATGGGATTTGCGACAATATCGCTTGCAAAGAATATACTCCAATAACTCTAATAGATTAACATAGTTTCTTTAACGTGGTAGCCTTTGGTTTTTGTATCGCTTATAGTTTTCTAATATGTGAATGTTTTAAGTAGAGATATCAATGCAAAAAAGAGATTCATGCAAGACAAGGCAAAATTAACATCACCTGAAACTGACATATTAAGGATGGAATCAAGTCTTGAAGACTTTATGATATACTAAAGAACTTTAAATCAAATCAAATTTCATTTAAAAAAAAAGTTAATTTTAAAACGTGTATAGTGTTAATGTGAAAAATATATTACTGTGAATAAGTATTTAACAGTTTGTATAGGGTTTAATGTAGATGAAAGATTACAGAAACTTGATATTGATCAATAATTTATTTTTATTTTCAAACTTTGCCTTAAATTGTAATTGAATTAACAATTTGGATTGTTATTTATTTTTTCCTCGACAATTAACTGTTTTAAAACTGAGATGGCCATTTTCTTCAGTAATGAATTACGTTTAAACATTGATTACAAACGTCTTAGACAATGGGCTGCCGAAAAAAATTAGATACATGTAGCGAATGTAGTTCGCAACGATATTTTCTTGTTATGTTCTATTCTAACTCTGATGCGAATGTCAATGTTTAATGTAATTGTCTCATCAGTCTTTCGGTATAGAATATAACTAAGATGCAAACATTTTGTGTAATGAACATAATGAATTGTATTTAAACTTGGAATTTCAAAGTCACAAAGAATCAGTTGTGTTTAAAACTTAAATCAACAATGTGGCTTAAATTTAGTTCTCATATATTGTATATAGCTCACACCGAACAACAAGCTATAAAGGGCTCCAAAACTACAAGACTTGTGTTAAACCATTCAAACGGGAAAAGCAACGGTCTAATCTATATAAAAAAAACGAGAATTTAAACGAGAAACACGTATAAATTACAAAAACAAACGACAACTACTGTCATCAGATTCCCTACTTAGGTCAGGTGCAAATATTTGCGGCGGGATTAACCGTTTTAATTTATCCAAACCTTTTCCCTTTTTCTGAAACAATAGCATAACATCACAACATAGAAATTATTTTAAAAAACACGATAAAATATCAATTGGCAGGGTAAACTCAAACAAACAAAATAAATTTGATCTGCATTATCTGAATGCAAATGCACAGTTAATCACTGAAGAGACATGTAATGTCGAAATGCGCATCTGGTGCAAGAAAATTGGTACCGTTAATTTAATTAATAAAATATTAGGGACAAACATTAGTAGTTTCAATAGGCCGATTCTGCGGCACTTTCCATCTTTAAGGGGAAATCTAGCATAGGAACCCCAACCCCAAACATAAAATGCAAACGCAATACGTTTCAATTAGCCTAAGGGTAAAAACAAGAATGTTTTTCAGTTTAGCACAAAAACCCAAACACCTTAGAAGGATGTAATCCTAGGGTAGAAACAAAATATGGCTTTCGTACAAAAGATGGAGGAACTCAGAAGTCCACAAATCGTAGACAACGATTTTATGAACGATAATGTTTTCGAGGAAAAGGCAAAGGATCAGAGCCTGGAAACCTTGAAATGGAAGGAACTCTCAACCGGTGTGATCTATAAAATCCTGGAAGTGGTGGAAGTAGATGGTAAGTTTGGAAAGAGTAAGATCCTCACCTTGAAAAACAGAGAAGGAGAAACGAATAGGGTGTGGGCCTGCAGTGGATGAACAGAGAGACAGGACCCATGGTAGGAGCCTTCGTGAGAAGTACAGGCTTTAAAGTCAGCAAAAAGACCAAGCAGGAGTACTTCTCTTACGACCTTGTGAGAAATTAAGTCCCAAAAAAAATAATGGGCCGGGTGAGGTACAAAAATTTTTTCCGATCCGACATTTCTGCCGGAGTGGAAAAGTTTTTTTTATGCTTGAAACGTCACACATCATGAAGTGAAGCGGAATGGAGCACATCGTGAAACGATGTGTGTAGTGAAGCGTAACGGAACGATGTGTGACGTTTTTTACGGCTGGAAAAGAGTATAACGGCGTGAGACTTTTTATGGTGGCAAAAGAGTATTACGGCGTGAGACTTTTTATAGCGGGAAAAGAGTATTACGGTGTGAGACTTTTACGGCAGGAAAAGAGTATAACGGCGTGAGACTTTTTATGGCGGCAAAAGAGTATTACGGCGTGAGACTTTTTACGGCGGGAAAAGAGTATAACGGCGTGAGACTTTTTTATAGCGGGAAAAGAGTATAACGGCGTGAGACTTTTTATAGCGGGAAAAGAGTATAACGGCGTGAGACTTTTACGGCGGGAAAATAGTATTACAGCGTGAGACTTTTTATAGCGGGAAAGTAGTATTACGGCGTGAGACGTTTTATAGCGTGAAAGTAGTATTACGGCGTGAGACTTTCACCCATTGAAAAGCCTTTTTTGGGGATTAGGAAGCACACTTCGAAAGCTCCTCACTGAAACTGGATAGGGGTTGTCGCAGCTGATCTTTCTCATTGTAGTAGTTTTTGAGGCAGGTAACGATCTTCCCAAACTCAGCATTATCGATCTGTTCATCGTCAGCCAAAGAAGTACTAATATATTGTTCAACCAAACATTTTGTGGACTGTGCCAATTGCAAGGTGTCGCGATGTTTTTTCTTCTTTTTCATGATACGCCTTGAGATTAGTGTGAGTACCATCACGCCAGTGGCACTCAAGCACCCAAGGGATCCTAGGGGAAGGGAGGCTATAATACCTATACCGGTCAAAGCTGAACCCATGGTGCAGCTGGTTAACACCAAACTGCCCACAGAACAAACACCCAGTGCTACAGATACAACTTTGTCCAGACGTTTGTAGATCTTCAAGGTATGTTGATACTTATGTATATCCGCGTTGAATTGATCTTCCATACATTCGACCCTGGTTTGTCGGTATCCAGAATCTAAATCATCCATTTATTTATAGGAGCATACCGAGGAGGGGAATATTTTTGAAGGGGCTGTTAGCACCTAAGATTAGACCAGCTCCGTCGTGGAATTGCTGACCACGCTTCAAGTAGAGTCCATCACCATAGGTGATCCGGGCGTTTGAAGGTTTGAGGTAGAGACCGTTGCCACTAGGTTTCACGGTGCAAACGCATCCACCACGTTTTAGGTACAAACAGTCTTGTTGACGGCTACACCACCAAGACCACTCAAGGCTCCAACACCCAAGGCGGGTAGAATGGTTTTTGCTAACATGGGGAGTGCCCTCATTGCCAGCCCCGCCAACATGGGTAGGAAGCCACCCACCTTCTGCATGTTTTCCTTCAATTGGGTCGCACTCAACTCTAGGACCATACCACCAGTACCCTTTTGTAGGAGCTTGGCGATCTTTTGATTCTGGCGGGTGGTGAGCAACATCTTGTGTTCACCTTGCAGGTTTGCGTGGGACAAACGAATGGAGACCGGACAACCTTTTTTGGCAGCCCGTTGTAGTTTATCAGCTTGACCTTTTGTCAAGTTCAAACCTTGTTCGTGATAAGTCATTTATTTATACCTCACGAAGATGAAAGCGGATGGTGAGATGTTCACCCTGAAATCGATGGGCTTACCATCTTGATCGGTGAGATACGTTTGCATGCGATTGATGGTTCGCAAGGTCACCGGCAAGTATACTAGATTCTTTGGGGTTTGAATGATCTTCATACCAGGACCGTCTGCGGGAAAAAAGCTGTAGATGGTAGACTGCTGTGTACCATTTACATAACTTCCATGGATGATATCACTATTCACCAGAATGCTGTTGATGCTGATGATATTTACAATATGTTCCCCTTCCATATAGCCGTTTGTGATCATATCGAATGTGTAAATCTGCCGCTCGAATCCCAAGACGGCGTTAATGCTATTGACAACGTTAAAGTTTACTTGATAGTGTCTGGCAAGGGTCAGCGTTGCTCTTAGGGTCGCCCGGTTGGCATCGATGATGATCTTCGTTTTGTGTTTGTTGAGCCGTAGCCGCCGCTGGATTTCATTGTTGATGTCTTCGATGTCATAGGAACCTGTGCTCAGTGCGATGGGAAACCAGTTGGCACCATCGTCGGGGGAGTAGCGGAAGGAATTGTTACCTGCGTGAATGTTGGGGATGGAGTTATAGGTTTCCAGGTTTACCAATGCGATCTCGTAGGCCTTGGATTCCTTGAGTTGTAGTGGGGGTTGAATCGGGTAAGGATTTGGCTATCGTTTCCAGAGACGATGAAGGAAAACCCATGCTTTGGGTCGGTGTTATTAGCAATTTGCTGCAACAATGTGTTATCCATTTATTTATGGTAGACCATTGTCACATATTTTTGCTTCCACTCTTCGATACCGTCATACTGCTCCTTGAGTTGTTTACTAGCCTTCACTACGATCGCATAGACTTCGGCGGGGTGACTGGCAAAGAGGAGTTGTAGGTGAATTTTATCCATTTACTTTTAGTACACAACGTTCATCTTTTGACCATCGGATTCAAACTGTAGGATTCTGTCGGAAATGACAAGTGCAAACGCTTCGGTGTTGGCTGGAACATTACGGGCGAATTCGGCTCTGATCTGAATATCCACCGTGGATTCTTTGAGACGCTCAGACTGATGACTCACATCAATCACAAACAAGGGGTACAAGTCGATTTAATCGGAGGGATTAATACCACCATTACTGAGGAGACTGTCCATGTTATGGAATTTCTTTCTGAAGTCGGAGGCCTCTTTGAACACTCTGGCTATCCTATTTTCGTTGAAAGCTGCATTATAGTCGACTGCTGGATAACGTTCAGCGTTGAGGGTGACATGGATATTTCGCAATCGACAGTGATCGAACACGGCAGCATTATGGGTTTGGTCACCACTTTTGTTGGTTTGGAAGGCAACAATGATATATCTAGGTTTTTCGCGACCACTCTTGGCAGCTAGACGCCAGTTAAACTGTGAGGCTTGGGGAACGGCTATGGAATCACACTGTCTCATGCGAAATCCACAGTGGATCTTGGATTTACTTTGGATGGTTTTGTACAGTTGCATCTTATTTTCGTCTGAGGGGGTGATGTGAGGGACGAACCACGATAGTTTACTCAGGACGATCTTTGCCGGATCGTTGACGGCAGCTGCTCTCAAAATGGCATTAGCATTTGAATCGCGAACGAGTGAGAGTTCGTGTCTGAACCCGTACACTATTTTGTTGTAATCATCTGCGAATCCAAAAATATGTTTTAGGGGGATGGCAAACGAAAACGATCCTTTGTTGGTGGGCTTGGTGATAATGTATCCATGGCGGGCTGCAAATCCAGTGTTCTCAGGCTCAGCATCGATGGAAGAATCCTTATACCACAGTTGGTTGAGACCTTGCGATTTGGAAAAGTCGTCGGGGTAGGTTAACATTCCCAGCATAGTGGTGGCAATGCCGGGGTCGTTAATATGTTCGATCTGCTGACCGGAAAGCCTGTAACTGATGCTCTTGAAGAGATACATGATACCATTATGGGTGAGCGACACAAGATCACCATCGGCATATGCTGTGTCATCTTCTTGAGAAGTCGACCTTCTACCACGAGATAACTTTCGTCGGGGTGTAGGAACAAATCCTGGGTTTCGATGTTGATTCGGATTTCAGCACCGGGATTGTTCAGCTGGGCACCGGCTTGTGGTTCGTATTCTCGAACCTGATATTCCTGGAGACTTTCGTCGAAGGTCAACCCTTCGGTGATTGTAAGAATGTTAGACATAATGTATTTATTTATAGCGTTGGACGAAGTCGTGGATGGTTTTGATACCAGAGCCGGAGATTAGATTGTTTAACCGAACTTGCTCTGGCTTCTTGCGTTGAACACTAGGCTGTTGAGGGGTTTTAATACGTTTCCTGGGGCGGGTCACTTTATCAACCACATGGTCGACGGCTTTGGAATCCCCTTTTTCAACACCTTTCAAGGCTGCATTGGTGGCAGCGTTCATGGCCTTACTTCCTAGGGTTTGGGCGGCAGAGGAAGTAAACATGCGTCCAGCCAAACTGGCGATTGTGTCAAACAGTCCTTTACCACCGTAGGCGTACTTTCGAGCGTAACCTTTCTTGATTTGCAACATTTATTTATAGGATGCTACGATGCAGTGCCTTATATTCCTCGATGCTGATATGTCTACCCCTTTTCATAGCATCGATAATCGACACAATTTCGTTGCGCACACCATTGTTTCCTGCTCGGTATGCTGCAGCACACAGATCCAAGCGATCGAGAAACTGCTTGAAGTTGGAAGGAAGAAACACGGTTTGCAGCCCACTGCCAAACTTATCCTTCTTGTAGATGTGGGATACGATTTCCTTCCACTTGTAACTCTTATTCGCCTTCGGGGTTCTCGAGAGGGTGGAATTGCCTTGATACATGGCACCGGAACTTTTCAGGATCTCGGCATAGTCGTGAAGGTCGTCGGGCTCAAACGATTCTGGTTTCTTATTCACCATGAGTTCCCAGAGGCCAAGGGTTCCTTTGTACCTCACACCATCCACGAAAATATCATCATCGTCAAAAGTAACTGGTGAGTTTCCGATGAAGATACCATCGTTTTCAGATCGCAATCCAAAGGTGTGGTCGGCGGAAGGAGTCATACTGAGCTGCAAATACTGTTGTGCTCGAGGTCCGAGGACGGTGTCTGTAGGTGGCGCGATGGGTAGTGGATCAGCAAACTCGGGCGGTGGAGGAGGGAGGGCTGGCACTGCTGCAGGTAAATCTTCGATTGTTTTGGTGATTTTTGAAGCTGCTTCCCGCTGAGCCTCAACCACAGGCTTGAACACCCTGGAAAGGTCTCGGCTGAGTCCAATCTTGTCGAGACGATGTTGCATGTTGCTGGCTTGAATGCTCCGCTTAGTTTCATGGAACTCCTTTGCGAGCGCCTCACGCTGCTTAGGGTCGGTAATCTTGATAAACGTCATTTATTTATAGGAGCGAACGCTGTTGAACGCCCCTAAGCGTTGGTGTGAACGCCCCTAAGCGTTGGTGTGAACGCCCCGAAGCGTTGGTGTGAACGCCCCGAAGCGTTGGTTCGAACGTCCATACGCGATAAATTGCACATGAAGGTATTACACAGCTGATACGGATCCCTTTTCTTCGAAAGATTCAAGTGTCTTAGGCAGAGGTCTTTACGCGGTTGGCATGGGTTTGTGCACTGGTGGCCTCGAATCGTCTTGGCAGGGCATTGGGGTTGTGGGGGACGCTGCACCTTACCATACAGACGGTCAGAGTTCCATGCGTCGAAATCACCTCTACTGCTATTGATCGGGTGGATGATCGTGCGACCGCATTTCCAACACATACTTGTCATATCGACCGAGTCCCACTCGTGCTTGCATTCAGGGGGTGGTTGTGAGGGCTTGGGAGCATTCTCAAACTCCCGATCCAAGTCCCGTTGATTCTCCAGGAAAAATTCCTGCAAGTGATCCATTTTTTTTTTTATTTTATACCTCATAGAACTCTTCTAATTTGCATCGGTATTTCCCTGCTGACTTGGGGCTTGTAAGATCGATGGTTACAAATCCATAGGGTTGGGACCAGCAATGCTTACACAGAGCGTCAAATTGTTCCTTGGTAAGATCGTTGCAGTGATCGCGCCGAATATGGTCAAGATTCTTTGCGTCCTGCTGGAAGAGGCAGAGGAAGTTTGCATTTTCTCGGATCGATTGTCGGGGTAGTTTGAAGTAGTTCTGACACAGGTAGAAACAATCGACGTTGTTGTGGCGACCGCGCACGTAGTAGTCTTCACACGTGTTCTGTTTGCTCAGCATCAAGTCGTCGAACACCATGATGTTTTTTCGGCTGGAATCAAGTTCCCGGGGGTCTGGTACATCGCTCCCTTGCTCAAAGAAAAAAGTGTCGATACCACTCGGGTGTCGTGGTGGTGGTAAGGCGTCGACCACATCGATCAACGAGTAGGGTGAATTGCTCTTACACTGTAGGAGGTCTCGAATATCTTCCTTAGGGAAGCCTTTTCCCAGCGCTTGCTGCAACAGCTGGTAGATGGGCTGGTGAAGCGATTTTCCGAAGACGTACAATCGATCGTAGTCGAGCCATCCATCGCGCAGGAGTAGGTTGTTCAACAGCGTTGTCTTACCACAGTCCGACTTCCCAATGATCAACCCTCTGATCGACCGCTGCGGTAGGAGGTAGTGATTGCTCCTCTTGGGAGCGTTGGCACTGTAGGAAATGTCTTCAACGTTCATTTATTTAAATAAAATAACGATGATCTTCTGCGTAAAATGTCGTAGGAAGACGGACACAGTTAACCCTGGTGAAACAACTACCAGCAACGGGCGACGTAGGAAGGTTGGCAACTGCAAGGTGTGCGGTGCCAAGAAGTCTCAGTTTGTTGCTACAACCGGTGCAGGGTTCATGAACAAACTAATCAACCGATTACCCATGGAAATGCATCTACCCGGACACAACTTTACCGGACCAGGAACTAAACTTAGCAAGCGACTACTCCCCGATGGCACCCCGCAGGCTTGGTCAAAACCCATTAATCGAGTTGACCAGGCTGCCTATCACCACGATCTCTGTTATGCCCAGCATAAGGATACCGCTTCACGCAACTCCATCTGTGACAAAGCTATGCTAGCCTCGCTTAACACCATTCCCAACCTTACTACTCGCGAACGCATGGACCGCAGCATCGTCGGACCCATCATCGGTACCAAAGCTCGATTCGGTCTGGGTATTAAAAAAAAAAGTTCGCTGGACCGATGATTTAGCTGAGGAGTTGCACAAACCAGTTCGACGTAAGTTTCAGAAACGCCGTGTGGTAGTGGGTGGTGTGGATGAGACCTGGGCGGCCGACCTTGTTGATATGAGTGCCTTTTCTAGGGACAACCAGGGAAATAAGTTCATCCTGAGCATCATCGATGTCTTCTCCAAATATGGCTGGTTGATACCACTCAAAAACAAGAAGGGGGTGACGGTGCGGGATGCCTTTCAAGCGGTGTTCAAGGAGCGTATGCCCAAGAAGCTTTGGACAGACAAAGGCACTGAGTTTTACAACAAGGATGTAAATCAGCTGCTTCAAAAGCATGATATTGAGCTCTACTCCACCGAAAATGAGGAGAAGTCGAGTGTGGTTGAACGCTGGAATCGCACCATGAAAGAGAAAATGTTCAAATATTTCTCGGCCAACTCTACACGCACCTACATCAATGTTTTGGATAATCTTGTTCGCCAGTACAATACCACCAAGCACCGATCCATCAAAATGACCCCTGTCGCCGCAAGTCATAAGGAGTATGAAAACAAGGTGTATTGGAACCTTTATGGCAGCATACCTCCCATAAAACCACCACGATTTCATGCTGGCGACAAAGTCCGAATCACCAAGAAGAAAGGTACATTCAAAAAGGGATACACACCCCGATGGACCGAGGAAGTATTCACCATTTCCCTTTCGTTGAACACTCAGCCGCCCACCTATCGCCTCAAGGATTTCAGCGGCGAGGAAATTCAGGGATCCTTCTATGAGCCCGAACTTCAAAAGACTGATCAAAACATCTACCGCATCGAGAAGGTCTTGCGCCGGAGAACCCGGGGAGGGATAAAAGAGCTCTACGTCAAGTGAAGGGGTATCCCACGGAATTCAACTCTTGGGTCAAAGCCACAGATGTGCAATAGACTAGTCAAGTTTTCTTGTCCTAATTCATAGGACAGGAAAACTCTGCTGTGTTACCTTATAATTTCATGAGTTCCGCCTTGAGTCTGTCGATGCGCCCGTCCTCCTCAGATATGGAATCCAATTCGCGCCGGCTCCTATCCGTCGTGTGATAAGACTTCACCTTCTGTTCGATGGTGTTGATTTTCTCTTGAACCGCCATGCTTAGATCCACATAGTTCTTTGCATACCATCCTTTGGTCACCGGTTCATGTGCCGCCACCCCCTCTGGAAGATTAACGATCGAGTGTCCCTGCATATCCAGGACACCACTCATCATACCGCCGGCCATAGGCAAACATTTCGCCACTTTTTTCTCGATACCGTCCAGGTGTTTTTTCATCGCCTCGAGCTCTTTCGATATTGCTTCGAGCGCAGCCTCTAGGTCGTTGATGTCTTTTATACCATCTTTCAACTCTTGGGTTACCCACCGTTTTGTCACAGCATCCGAGCTGTCCTTGGGATGTCCTATGCTAGTAATGCGATTGTCGTTCATATCCAAATCCTGCAGCATTCGCCGAAGGGATGCGCGCTTTCTTGCATGAGATCCAAACTTATCCATTTATTTATAGAGTGAGAAGACCGCGTCCTCTAGCGACTTCCCCGCCGACAGCATATTCAACACGTACAAACAAAAGTGGCCACACACCACCGAGCCTCGCTGCTGTAATTCATCGGTGCTATATCGAATTTCAGGCTGTAAGTAGTTCACCATCTCGTCAGGCGGTGGCAATCCATAGGAGTCAAAGTAATACTTTACCGGCCCACGTTTATACCAGCAGGTCCAATGCGTTCCAGGACCTTCCCAGCTATCGTGATTCAAGATTCCACATTCGATGCGGCGCGGGCTGGGTGGTAGGGTATCTCGCATGAACACCCCTCTGAAACATGGGATTCCTAGGTCCTTGGTGGCTTTCACAAGGTCTACATTCGAAAGAGGTTAATTGGGAAGGGCTATGTTGTGCACACGTATGCTGCTCATTTATTTAATCCTAGCTTGCTGAGGTATTGTAAAATCCTGTAATAATTTTTGGTAAATTCCATCATCGCTAAGATCTTTTCAGCTTCTTGTTCTTTAATCTCTTCAGCCTTTCTCTTCTGAATCTCCAAACGGTCTCTAAGTTTATCTTGTTTTTCATAGAGTTCCATCTTCTGACGATATTCATTAATACATTCTTGACCCGAACCAGCATACCTGGTGAATTTTGTATAATTGTTGCGTTTACTTTTACCCATTACTTTATTTATATGAATCAAAAGTGACCTTTAGATATCCTTTTCGATTTTGTAATGTCCATGGGCAAGAGTACTGATCCCATCCTCCAGAATATGTCGCTTGTCATCCTTGGCCGAGAGTGCTATTTTGTTGATTTCCTCGGTGTAGATCTGGTGAAGGCGGCTGCTGATGATGTTCATCGGTCGATGGATCTCTTGCTGGGTGTCCAGGCATCGCTTGTAGTCCTCGAAGGCGATGCTGCGCTTGATGACGCTCTTCGTGACTCCCTTCGCCTTCTTGGTGGCCTTACCGTCATCCATCCTGAAGGCGTATAGCTTCGCCCGGAGCCCCACGAAATCGGTCATGGTCTTACCGCCGCACTCGTCCTTGAACATCCCGAGGACCTTCTTATTCTTGCCGGTGGGGATGCCAGAGGAATGCTCAGGAGGATAGTTGGAAGTGTCGAATTTTTCTTGGACGTGTGGTGTAATGTCCTTGTAAAAGTCCTCGGTCTTAATCTCATAGGCCAAGCTGTCAGTGTCGGTAAAGAGCAGCTGGGCGTTGTCACCGTACATCTTCCTGATGAAACCGTAGTGAAAGTCATACATCAGGGTCTTTGAGATGTCCAGAATGCAGGCTCCCAAATACACAGGCTTATCAAACTTAAGCTTGGTCTTTTTCATGTGGACGGCTGCTAAGTTGTTGGTAAAGACGACCCGACGATCGAAGTTGGGTTTGGCCACAAGCTTAAGTGCCTGCTTTTCACTATTGACCAGTTTGACGTTCACCCTCTTGCGGATGTTCTCCATGGTCTTTCCGAAAACTGAGACAATCATAAGTTTAAAAAAGTCTTTCTCAGAATCGGTCTTAGCTTTGGTGCGGAGAGCGGTGTTAAGATCGATGAAGTGTTTGAGCCATGGGGATTGTCTAAACCTGATAATCCGACGTGTTTTGACGAGTTTCATGCCCATCGTCAGGTACATTTTGAGATTTCCGTAGTGGAGAGTATACTTTTCGCGCTTACCTAGGTGAGGCACTAGCTTTCGCACCTTATTTATCTCCACATTCTCTGGAGCTAGTGGATAGTCATTGTGGGCATCATGAAGCTTTTCGGGTACTCCAAATCACACTCCACCATGGCACCATATTCATGGTCATCGGGGTACTCTAGGATCTCCTCAATCTCCTCTGGCTCTACCCACTCAAAGTCTCCCGTGGGCAGAGATTGTACCATCGCCCATCCGTAGAGGTTGTTGGCGTCAAGATAGGTCAAATACTTAGTTGGCTGGGAGCTATCAAAATTTGTCATGTAGGGATTGTTAGCCTTGCCATGTCGATGAGAGATCATGGCGACACCTCCTCTGGTTGCATTCTCAAACATCATCAGCATATCAGGGTCCGAGAGGAGTTCTAGTCTCACTCCTGTACATTTTAGCATTGCATCGTAGGATAGTCCTGGAGATGTGAAATAGTGTGCAGGGTCGAGTTTATAGTTAGCCATACATATATTCCTAAAGTCCTCAAAAATATCCTCCAATATGGCTACATCACTTTCCAGGTATAGATTGTGGTAGTCCCGCAAAGTCTTACACCTAAATTCCTTAAACACCTGCTGAGCATGTGCATAGTCCTCGTCGCTGATGTGTGTGCCATAGAGTTTGCTAAAGAATTCCTCCTTGGGTAGTAGTTGTGTTTCCTCTAGCTTGGCAGGTCCATCCATGTAATCATAGGGATATACTCCCTTCCTGATCATCAGTTCATATCGATCGCCAAAGCACTTCTTTATTGCCCCGAATTGTTCCTTTGTAAGATTCCCTGCCAAGGTTTCCAGGGAGTTCGGTAGAAACCTGTATGAATCTATGAATCTCATCTCCAATGCTCCATCTACTTCTTTCGAGAAGCTGATGTATTTCTCATCGGTGTTAGGGATGCAGTTTATCTTACCTTCTCCAACTCCAAATTCATTCACAAAAAGATGGGCGTCGTATCCACTCAAGTTGTGGAAAACAATGGGAACATGTCTTGGAAGTTGGAAGTCCAAGTTGCACTGGTTGTGTGCTGCGCCGCGATACTTACCTGTGAGGTGATCGTGGTCGCGAACCTTTTCACCAGCTAATTCACCACCGCAAATGTGACAGTTTGTGGTTGCTTCAAAAATCTCCTTATCAGCGTCGGTCATCTCTATAGGTTTGTTTTCCTTGTAAAGCTTAGCAATCTCCCTAACTTCCTGCTCCATGCACTGTACAAACTTTTTAGCTGCATCCTCTCCACAGTAGATGACTGAGTCTTTGTAATCACCGTGAGCATATTTCACCCTATAGCAAAAACCTGATGGTCGATGTTGTTGATATGCCTTTGTGTAGGCCTGTGATGGATCTGGCTGGCAAGTGTCGACCTTCTCCGTAAAACACTCGAAATCCGCATAAATGACGAATGGAACCCTCATCAACTTTTTGTGGTTATGAAAGGCTATGTGGGTTCCTTCCTCTGGCATCTCGATCCTTACTGCATCCTTCTGACTGCAATACTCCATATGCTCATCCAGGATATCCTGTCTTGAGAAGTGAGACAAACACCTGCGGCAAAAGAACAGTTCATGACCATGCTCTGAGATTTGACAGCTCAAAAGTCGAGATAGGCTCTTAATCCAGCAATAGTGCTGCTTGCTCTTATTGGTCAGGAACAGAAGATCCACATGTCTCGAACCTGTATTCTTAGATATTCTGAGGGGATATATTTGGAGGTCCTCTTCTTCATCTTCACCCTTCTTTACACCGTCAAAGCCAAAGACGTTAATGTTTAGGTCGGTATTCTGCCTCTCGAATTTGTCAATGGCCTTTAGCGGGACTGGAAACTCAATGCCATCAAAATTAAACTCATCAGCCCACTTTTTGTACTGACCCACCCGTTTGGTACAGTTTTTGTCAACTTCTTCATGATGTAGGGCTGAAAGAATGGCCCAGCGTAAGCATTCCTGATCAGTGTTCTGCACATTGATGATAGCTTTCTTTTGAGCGAGCGGTTTTGGCAATGCTATGTAGGAACTGCCTTTGAGAGGTTTAAACTTGTTTAAGTGGATTTCTAGCTTTTCAATATGACCAAATGTCCACCCACTACCTTCACGCATGTATTTAGCCATATTTTCTTTGATCTTCTCGACCATAAATGCTATTTCCAACTCAAGGTCTGTGGATTCGGTAATGGTGGTAAGGGTTGATCTAAAGTGGGGAATGACGTAGATATTTTCTCCGGTCGCTGGGTTTGTTTTTACCATCTCCACCTGTAGTACTAATTGCACTTTTAGGGCCTTCTTTTTGGTAAGTGCATCTGAAATTGTGCTGGCGATAGTGCTTTGACTTACATTAAAAAACGTTAGCATATCATGCTGTTTCAAGGGTTCAATGGTGATTGTGCCAAATACACCTTTCAATGCATCGCGTCGGTTAACAATTTTGATTTCCTCTTCAACGGGGGCATTTTCAATGTTCTTTTTCACCAGTTCGGTCAGGTCAGCTCTCCCTAGTCGGGAATAGTTGGTAATTCCTCGTCTTTTGGCAATGGTCTTCAGTTCCTTTTTGGTAAAAACCTCTTCGCGAGTAAATTTGTGGGTAGTATTGGTCTCAATTAACTTAACCAATTCCCCCTTGGGTTTCCTACTATATCCCTTAAGACCCTCCTTCTTTGCGATTTTTCGAAGTTCTTTCATGGTGTTTTTCACTACGATTTTCCCTCCGACTGGGGTATCCTCCTGCTGGCGTGGTTCTTTGCTGTGTCTCCAGCAGAGCCCATCTTTCCCCGGTTTACTCTTGCAAAACTGTCCCTTCTTCCTTTTCAGTGGAGCACCACAAGTTTTGGGTTCTTCATTCTCAAGAAAGAAATCTTTGAACTGATCCATATTCATATCAACACTATTGGATGCCATCTCTTTATTTATTCCAATTTCATCCATCTCACTTGTAGCAACACGGTCCTTTGAAGTGTCTCTACCATTGTTTGTGAAAGCCATATTTATATTTGTATTCACCTAGAATTACATCCCCTTTAATGTGTTTCTACCATTGTTTACAAAAAAAAAAAGCCATATTCTTGTTTCTACACTTAGACTAATTGGGATGCTGGTCCGTTTACATTGTAAAAATCTAGAGTAGGATTTATGCTAAATTTCCCCTTAAAAATGGAAAGTGCCGCAGAATCGGCCTATTGACACTACTAATATTCAAGGCCAAAACACAAACAAACAAGTTTAAACAAAGTCATGGCAAGACCCCACTGCGAAATATTTCACTTTAGAAAAAAAAATGGTTTTAAAAATATAGGTAAATCTTGAAGTATTATACAAATGTAGTAAGAAGAATGAAACTTAGAAGATATTCCTAATAATCAAAGCTAGTATATAGACAACACCCATATATATTTAAAATAACGAAAAAGGGTTATAAACAGTAACAATCGTTCGAAATAACAAGAAAATACGATTTGAGAGTACTCGCAGTTACTGACAGCTACATTGTAGTTAAAAGCAAAAAACAAACATGATAAAAAAGCATGCATCAGAGACTAAAATCAACTAAAACACATTCCAAGGATTTAGTAGTTTAACGTCATGAACAGTCAGAGAAGACATGACTTGTGCAATGCCAAAAACAAAAGTATCGACAGTATCCATCCATCCATCTATGGTCGCTTTGACACATTCACCATTTCCTTTCTCAATTTATCATCTGTGAAACGGGTATTCCATAACGGTCAACCAACTCGTGATGGCGTCCCTGTCATTTAAGAGAGGATGATTTCAACTTTACCATTTGGAACTCTTGGTTTAATAGCTTTTCGTGTGAGCAGCAACCTTCTATAAAAAAAATAATGATAGGAAATACGAGGCGGGACTATCTTATCAATTGGGAGATATACATCCCGTATGCAGGTGCGCCTGGAATGTTGCTATATTGAAAAGTAAGCAAAAAATTGAAAACAACACGTTTAATAATTTCATGCGTTGGAAGCGCTTTTCTAGATTTACCTTCATCAGGAACGCTCACGCAGAACCAAACATTTGAAATCCGAGGATGTATAAGTACCGAAATAAAAATACCAAAAAAAAAATGTAGCCAAATTCATCAAAAGTCAGCTTTGCATGAGGGAGTTGAAACCTAAGCTTCTTAAAAAAATTAAAAATTTATAAAAGACAATTGTAGAAAGATTTGTTAGATCATGTCAATATCGAAGTAGTGAATACTGAGGTGAGGATACTTTCGAGGACTGACAGATATAGAAATATGTGGTGTGAGTGCCTATGAGACAAATTTCCATTCAAATAACAATTTATAAAAGTAAACCATGATAGTCCACCAGCGGAGATGTAAAAAATTGAAAACAACACGTTTAATAATTTCATGCGTCCGAAGCGTCCTTCAACAGGAACGCCTAAAGTCAAATTTTAAGTATCAGTTTTAACTAGAGTATATAATGCACCGACTGCACCAAATTAAACATTCTTTTTAATATTGCTTCTTATAGAACAAAATATAATTTAAAGGGTCAACCTCCCCAAAAATCATATTGTCCCCTGTAATTTTCTGAAAATTAAATCATTTAAAGAATGTCTAAAATAAGTAGACTGCCTTCCGATTTTCACAAATATGATAGATTAAATAAAACACTTCTCCATTACTGGTCTGATTTTGTTATAACTAAAGCATGTAAGAAAAGTTTGCAGTTTTAATGGTATTTTAAATGTTGTCCCCAGGGGTACTTTCTTTCCTGTTACCGCTGGATTTTTTTTCCACCGGGGGTCAAGTTTGAAAGACCAAAGTTTTATTTTTTTTAATGCAATGTGAAGAAAATCATTTCCTGAATGTATGACTCCATATGTTTAGGTGAATAGCAGCCAGTTTGAAAAATCTGAACTCCCTAAAGATAAGACATTGGAGAAAAATATTTTTTTTGTTCTCTCCTGTTACAGCCTTTTTGTGTACCTTCTGAGATTATGTCATTGTCAGCACTATAACAGTAAACGTGTTTTTAAAGTATCAAATTGATATGTAGATAGAATTAAACTTCTACACTATTCGAGAAAATGAACAAAAAGTACTGCATAATTCCTTTCTGTTACGTTTTGTCATGTTACTTGATAAAAAGTAACAACATAACCATAATCAGTAACAGGAAGGATGTTCAAGACAATTTGACTGATATATCAAAAAGTTAATCTACTATATGCCAACCATTTCATTTAAGATAAGTTATCATCACCATATTAAATATATTTCAAAATAATATACAGTATATTGAATGAAAAAAATAGGGTGCTTTGCTTTTGATAACAGCAGAGAACATTGTGAAATTCTAGTATTGTAAATAGCAACAGAAATGAATTTATTTTAGAATTTTTCATTACCTATGCAGATTTTTTATCTTGCAAATACAGTTTCAAAGGATAAATGACATTGTTTGCAGTTATCTTCCAATTGTGACCAATCTGAAATGATTTATTTTTCTTTAACTTTAAAATAAACCTTTTATTTGAGAAAAAAAAAATCCTTTCCGTTATCAACTCTGTCCTGTTACCCTTGTCCTATTACTCAAGATTCTTTCATGTTACCAACATATCTGACTATGTTTTAGTATATTTCAAAACTTTTTGTATTGCAAATGCTAAAATCAATAATTGGCATTTGATAAACTATTGCAGCATGTGCAGGATATACTAGTAAACCACAAATAGTGTCTTAAACTAATTCCTTATTCCCATTAGAAGCTTTTTGAAATTGTTTTACTTTGGGAACAGGAATGAACTGGATTTCAAGTTTTTAAAAAATGCCATTGTTTCCACACTGATCAATTGTTTGAATTACAGACAACAGTTCCTAGATCATCAATGCGTGCTCTTCGATTTGTGCTACTAAAATATCGGGTGTAAATAAATTTTTTTCTTATTGCCAAAAATTAGACTTTTTTCAGAATTTGTCTCATATAACAAAAATACCTGAAATAAATAGCTTTATTTATCTAAAGTCAAATTTCATCGTGTGTTTTTCTATGTTGTGATGTTATGATATTGTTTCACAAAAAGGGAAAAGGTTTGGATCCATTAAAACGTTTAATCCCGCTGCAAATATTTGCACCTGTCCTAAGTCAGGAGTCTGATATACAGTAGTTGTCGTTTGTTTATGTAATTTATACGAGTTTCTCGTTTCTCGTTTTTTTTATATAGATTAGACCGTTGCTTTTCCCGTTTGAATGGTTTTACACTAGTAATTTTGTGGCCCTTTATAGCGTATTGTTCGGTGTGAGCCAAGGCTCCGTGTTGAAGGCCGTACATTGACTTATAACGGTTTACTCATTTTAAATTGTTATTTGGAGTGATAGTTGTCTCATTGGCACTCACACCACATCTTTATGAATGTATTTGCCTGAGTGAGTTGACACCTTATTCCTTAATAATTTTCAATATTTTGAAGCTGAAATCATCTCTTGTGTCGTAAAGTTTTATTTTCAACCGATCCTCATTATAATTTTGCACCAGATTTTTGAAGTATTTCGAAAACACAGCATTACTTACAGTAATTCCATATAACTCAATTCTATTTTCATTTTTTTAAAAGTTAATTATATTTAAAAAAAAAACACGTCTATGACGTCACGGTTTAATGACAATATTTCACATTTGAGCTAATAGACAAAACCATTCAACCAATCCGAAAATATGTAAGAGCCAAAATTAATTGTAAATCCAGACCGAAAAACTAGAATACTCAAATTTGGCATTCAATGTCGCAAGTTTCATGTCAAACATTTTACATGACGACGGCGGGGTCGTTCGAAAAATCTAAGTCAGTAGTCCTGGTCAATTACGACGTAGTATTTAATTGAGGTATTTACTAAAATGACTGCCAACGGTCGGCATAATTTTAATACGCTACAATCGATAGTTGATTACATATTTAATTACAAATATCGAAGATAATGTACAGAACTCTTTTTTTTCACTGGGATTCACCACGGCCCAAGGAAGGAGGACATGAATTTATCCGGGGTTATGGATATCAACACCCGTTTATTTCGTCTTCAAGTCATTGTTCCACTACTGAATTGTCTATTCTTCTTACCCGCACACTAAGTACAATCAAAAACCTGATAATGAATTGTTCAAATAACGCCTTCGAAAATAGAGGTGATTTTGAATCTGTTCAAAGTTTTGATTTGTCTACCCTGTATACCACATTGCCTCACATTCTCATTAAGAAAAAAATCACACACCTAATTAAATGAGCATTTAAAAAGTCAGAATGTGAATATATATGTTCAAACTCTTTTAAGTCATTTTTTAGTAGCAATAAACAAAAAAACTATGTCAATTGGACATGCTTTGATACTATATATGGCCTGGAATTATTACTAGACAACATTTTTGTTCGCTTTGGGGAGTCCGTATATCGTCAGGTTATCGGAATTCCAATGGGGACTAACTGTGCACCACTTATTGCGGACCTGTTTTTGTATTGCTATGAGTTACAATTTATGACAAAAATAAGCAAAGACCCATCGAAACAACACCTGATAAACAAATTTAATAATACTTTTAAATATTTGGATGATATTTTGGCTCTCAATAATGACGACTAAAGAAATTTATCCGGTTGAATTTACTTTAAATAAAGCTATAAATACTACTAAATTTTTAAATACTAAAAATGACCACTGTCTTTTCCTCGATCTTGATATCTATATAACTAACGGAAAGCTGAATAAAAAATGTATGATAAAAGAGATGATTTTTCATTTTTCATTATCCATTTTTAGATGGTGACGTTCCCTTGTCACCATGTTACGGTGTTTATATTTCTCAACTTGTACGATTCGCTCGTGTATGTAACAATGTTTTAGATTTTAACGAGAGAAATTAATGTATTACTGAAAAATTATTACACCATTTCGATATCACAAACTAGTCAAAACATTTACTAAATTTTATCATCGGTATAAGGACATCATTCGTAAATATAGCTCAACATGCAGACTTCTTATACGTTCAGGTATTTTTACATCCAATTGTTTATGGAGAACAAAGGTGTCAGTATTCACCTCATAAACTAACTAAAACTTTAAATAGACTTATTAAGAAGGGATATAGTTACGAAACTGTTGTCAGGTTATTAAAGATTGCATATTTTGGCGTTAAAATTGATTCCCTTATATGGTCTTTGCATCGGAACTAAACACATTTATACTTAAAAAAAACAGTTGTTGGCATGACATGAGTTATGTTCTTCTCATATATGTTATAATGGTATGATACTAAACCCCTAACGGGAAGGATTGTGCCTGATGTTCATATGATGACATCATATACTTTCAGTCAGTTTAATTGAAGTCTGGAGCTGGCATGTCAGTTAACTGCTAGTAGTCTGTTGTTATTTGTGTATTATTATCATTTTGTTTATTTTCTTTGGTTACATCTTCAGACTCGGACTTCTCTTTAATTAAATTTTAAATGTACGTATTGTTATGCGTTTACTTTTCTACATTGGCTAGAGGTATAGGGGGAAGAATGAAATTTCATAAACATGTTAAGCCCGCCGCATTTTTGCGCCTGTCCCAAGTCAGGAGCCTCTGGTCTTTGTTAGCCTTGTATCCTTTTAATTTTAGTTTCTTGTGTACACTTTGGAAATTAGTACGACGTTCATTATCTACATTGAAAACCTGTTGGTTACCTTCTGCTGTTGTTTTTTTCTATCACTACAAACCATTAAAAGTCTGAAATGGCCTTTATCTGTACTCGACTGTACTGATTTTTACTCGACCAGTCTGAATTCGTCTGAGATTTACTAGATAATACTCGACTGTAGTCTGAACCATACTTAACAGTCTGAATGTGTACTTGACCAGTACTTGGCCATTTTATACTAGTCTGAACCGTACTCGACCTAGTCTGAACCGTACTCGACCTAGTCTGAACCGTACTCGACCTAGTCTGAACCATACTCGACCTAGTCTGAACCATACTCGACCAAGTCTTAACCAACCTGGACCTATTCTTTGTATCTATCAACTAAATTTTATCAAGTTAGGATTTTTTTAAATTAAAACTGAATTAAAAAATTATTAAAAATGTATTCAATACAGTATTGAAATTAAAATTTCACAATAATCAATCATAAAATTCAACACAATATTTATCAACACTATAAGTAAATAAGCTGATAAAATAATCTAAAAAAAAAATTGTGACTAACTATGACTAATATTTTCAATATTTATTCAAAATAAATTAATAATGCAGTGAATGTTTTTTTATTATTAATATATATATTAAATAGTATATAAAATAACTTAATAAATTAAAAAAATGTGAGAGCTTAATTGTTTTGTTTTATTAAACCAAAAATTTAATGTAATCATGATAATATAATTTCCATAGCAATCCTAGATAACCTTTTTAAAAAAGAAAATGTATTCCAAAGTAACAGTAAAAAATTGTTTCAATTAATGTAAGTAATTATTTTGTCAAATTAATGTGGCATACATAATGCACTTTAATATGTTATAATTATCTCAGTACATGTGTGTTTTACAGGTAAAAAGGAAAGCCTTATTTTCTTAAATTCGTGTATTACTTATCTAGTACATACATGTATATTCGAAAGGCCTTGTTATTTAACTTAAACAGGATGTTGCAATTTGGAATCAATGTTATTTAAAATTTAATACCTCTGACCAGGTGTGATTGTATTTATGAGTTTGACCCCAACCAGAGGTTATTATTATATTTCACCACTAATCAGAAAAACAAAGTTATTTATTTATTTAATTTTATCCCTTTTTGATATAAGTTATATATAATATATTTTTGTTCATCCTTAATATAATCATATAGATATATTTATAATATAAGGTTAATTTTTTTTATAAATTTTGTTGGCTGTTGTTATATATGTCAGTTAAAAAGAAATGTATTTCAACAGTTAAAAAGTATAGTTTTTTTGGTCTAGTATGGTTCAGACTGGTCGAGTACTGTTCAGACCTTTGGTTAAGTATGGTTAAGACAGAAAAAATAGGTCGATTACATGTCGAGAATGGGTTAAGACTGTTTCAGACTGGTCGAGTAATAGTTCAGACTATTTTCAACGGAAAAGATAAGGGTCAAGTACTATTCAGTACAGTAAAGTATGGTTCAGACTGGGATCGAGTAATGTCAAGTAAAAGTCAGACCAATTCAGACTGGTCGAGTAAAAATCAGTACAGTTGAGTACAGATATAGGCCATTTCAGACTTTAATGGTTTGTAGTGTATGGTCGGGTTGTTGTCTCTTCGACACATTCCCCATTTCCATTCTTACTTTTATTGTATTTAATGGGGCTTACCCAAGATAACTACCAGTCACTTCGGTGTCTATCCTTTTGTGAATCAGGATTTTGTTAAGAATTTAAGTATCTATTATGAATCTAGTTTTGTAATCTTGAACTCTTGAATAATTTTAAATCACAAAACGATAAACAGCCAATGGACTGCTAGACGTTAGTACATGTACCTTTTGTTTTAAAATAATATCTTTACTTAACTATTTTCATTGTGATTCTAAGGTTAATATTTTACGTATCTGTAGCCTTGTTTCTTTTTTTAAGTGAATTGATAATATTCTAGTCTTAAATATGGTTCATTGAAAAAAAAAAATCTGACAAATTTTTGTTTTTGATACACAAATCTTCATAGAATTCAAACAAAAAACGTAAAAAATGGAAAACTGCATTAAAAGAGGAAGGAAAGATACCAGAGGTACAGCCAAACCCATAAATCGAAAACAAACTGACAACGCCACGGCTATAACTGAAATGACAAACAGACAAACAATAGTACACATGCCATAACATAGAAAACTACAGAATAAGCCACAAACTCCACCAAAAACTAAGGGTGATCTCAGATGCTCCGGAATGGTGAGCAGATCCTTCTCCACATGTGGCACCCGTCGTGTTGCTCATGTCATAACAAATCCGGTAAAATAGTATAGTTCAGTGGTTCACATTCATGAAAGGGAAGGGGATTTTAGTTACAACGTAAGGAACATATCCGATATCATCTGTGAAACGGTTATTCCATAACGGTCAACCAACTCGTGATGGCGTCTATAAAATTTACGAAGAAATGATTTCAATTTCACGATTTGGAACTCTTGATTTAATAGCTTCCTTGTGAGCAGCAATCCTTTTTTTAAGAAAATCATGATAGGAAATACAAGAACGGAAATATCGTATCAATTGGTAAGTATGTGATATGTATCCCGTTTGCAGGTACTGCTGGAATGTTGCTACTTAAAAATGGAAAGTTCACATTTGGAAAGCTTAAATCATCCCTTTTGACGTAAGTTTTGTTTTCCACCGAACCTCATTGTTAATTTCTAGATGTAAGTAATTAATTGAAATTGTTTCTATTTTATTAAACACAATAGACACAACAAATGGGTTCACTGTTTTATTATAAATTTGTTAACATATACATGTATATAAGTGCCTATTAATAGCAAGATATAACACAAAATATTTGAGCGTGGATTTATCAGTAAAGCACATAGATAAATACAATTTCACAAATAAAATTATAAAATGGCTTACAACGTCTTTTCAACACATTGTTTAGTATGTAAAAACTAAAATGCTAAAAATACTTAAAAAGCGATACCAAAAACTTGTACGAACCAAGCTTACATCTATACATATAAGCTGCTGTATTCGAGAAAAAACAATTAACCAGTTACCTCTGTCTGATAATGACATGATAATTCCTCTAGGAAAATATCAATTTTATTTTAAATAAAATATTAACAACTTTCGTCATCATAATGCTGCATATATTTCTCCGCAGCGAAATACTGTTAAGATTACTAACTAAAAGATTTTGAATTTCATAGATAACATATGAATTATATGCTAACTGCTAGTTATAGCACGACTTTTACGAATTAAAGTATTTAATGCACGAGAAACGATGCTTTGAGTGTATAAAATAAGTCAATTAGGCCGTGTTCACGTTGACCTAAACTCGGTGTTGTGTTAGTGTAACTTACACATAAACTAAACATCATTACGTTCTCATTGATAAAACTCAATGTTTACATGTAGTGTAAATCATGTTTTGTCTACATGCAGTCGATAGTCGATGTAGGCCTTGTGTAGGTTAAGTGTACACAAAACTAGGCATTCAGAACTTGAATTTTCCCATGTATATTTAAAAAAGAAGCGATTTTTATATAAAATTGATACTTATAACACTTATTAATAAAGTTCTTTGCAGTATTATTTGTCTATACTTGATATATTTATTTGTTATAAAAAAAATTACGTAGCCTTAATTATCCCTTATCAAGTTAGACAAAACTCATCCATCATCATTGACTAACACATAATTCATTTAAAAGGTCTTCTCGAATCGACGGGACGTACACACAGAAATATTTGCCACTGGTCTTTTCTCAAACAACGATTCACTCATAAATGCATTACTGAAAAAGGGTGAGGCTAATTTTTTGTTTGTGCAGTATCTCAGGTCCTTAAAAACAGTTAGAAAAAACCATAACACCCTCCTTTTGCTAAATACTCCTTGGAGAAAAAAAAACTTTTGAAACAAACAGAAAAGATAGAAATGCAGTGATCCTTAACATCGAAATTCTATTTCTCGTCTGGTCTGTAAGCAAGCTGATGCAGCCTACGTTTTTAATGCGTAATCGAGACGTCTTTAAACTACTGCAAATCATCCAAAATGACTTTCTTAAAGGAGCAACCACTTTATTTTAAAAAAAAAGGGGGGGGGGTCTGAGTAAGATTTCTTTCTCGGGCGAATGTTTATATTTATTTATTTTTTCTATGGTACCAATTCAATAGTTAACACTGTATTAAATGTATGGGCAAACTTTGGATTCAAAATATTTGTTCATTCTAATCATCTGTATGACCCGATTTTTTTTTAATCAAATTGTGGTAAAATCACCTCCCCCCCTTTTTTTAAAAGTCAAATGGTCGTTCCATTACTGCTAGAAAAGTTGTTCGAAAATTTGAATTCTGTTCTACGTAATGAACATTTAAATGACATATGGTTTACAAGTGTGAACAAAACTTATGTACAGGTAGCTAAACAAGGTGTATAGGTGTGAACAAATTTAATGTGAAACTAGTGTACATAACATTAAACCAAATGTAAACATGTTTACTGTACACAGCGTTTGGTGTGAACACGGCCTTAGTAAGGCGTGACTATGCATAATTTGTAGTATAAATGAGCTATGACACATGATACCAAGGTACCATAAAATGCTGATCAATGTGCAATTTACGAATTAAATATGTCAATCAAATTAAGGCGTTTCTATATGATTTACAAATCACCTTTTATGTTCATAAAATTATTAAGGGGCAGTGGTTTCCAGTAGAAGTTGTATTCCAGGTAGATGTTAATGAATAGTTGTCGTGAGATGTTTTTATGAAAAAGGACCAGTGTGGAAGTCTACTTCTACTTATTGCAACAATATTATAGTTCGGTATCTTCGGTGCACTACATTTGTTGACCCTCATAATATTCCAAGTCGAATTTTGTTTACTCAGTTTACCGTAATCGTTTTCCCCCTCTCTCGCTTCAAATCTGCACACGTGTCAAACATAGCCAACAAAACTTATTTTGAAAGACAGTCTCATGATGTGAGGGGTTTATACTTAGGCATATATCTGACTTGATGTCATCAAGTGAGATATATGCCTAAGTATAAACCCCTCAAAAAATTCTTTTTTCTTGATTTTTAGTCGGTGTACTGTAGTATTTTGCTATCTTAAATCTACGGCTTGTAATGTGACAATTACTTAACATCCAAATATAACATACTTGTCCTTTTATCGTCTTTGTCCGCCTCATTAGGTTATGCACACGTATTTTGTTGGTTTGGCAGTGTTTGATAATTTCTTTGTTGTATAGTGTTGATTTGATCATGTTGACAACAATTATTTCTACATGGACACGGACAACATTTCCATGGACAACATGTACATGGGCTACATTCACATGAACAACGTTCACATGAACAACATGTATCAGCGTTATTTATTGTACCATCAAGTGAAAGAATCTCGCTATGGTCAGTGGAAAATTTACACTGACAAAACACTGCTTTTAATACCCGACAAAATTTCGAATTCGATTCAGCTTCACCAGTTTCATTTGATTTAGAGATTCTTTTTTTAAATTTTCTCCAGCATAAATCTCCTTTTCTCCAGCATAAATCTCCTTTGTATTCTTGTTCGTCGTTATCATCACTAGAGTCATACTCTTTAATTATTTTTTTTATCTCGTCATGATGTTTTTTTATATCTTCCTCTGGACTAGATTGTGAGAATATAGTCACTATTTTAGGGGATATTAAAATCATCAGGTAAGAAACAAAATCATTTAGATATCTAGAGTTATCAAGTTTGCCAGTCTCACGTAATATAAGGAATGTAACCGAAAGAAACACAATCGTTAATGTTGTCTTTACAACTAAAAAAAATACTCTTTTTTTCACAGAATAACACTGTTCAAGTACATAATTGAACATTCTTTCATCGATAAAAGTTATTTTGTTGTCTTGCTCGTCTTGCTCGTCTAATTCATTAAAAATTGTTTCTAAAAGAACTCTATACGAATTGACAAAATTATTCATGTACGACATAAAATAGGTAAGAGATGCTACAACTGTGATATAAATACGCCATACCCTTTCAGGTCCAATGAAGCCAACAATTATAACATAAAAGCCACATCTGATAATGAAAATGAAAAATGCAACTTGCTCTCTCAGTGTGATCAAAAACCAAATGTATACAAAAGATAAGCACGCCAATTGGCACTTATTATATATTTTTAGATTTTGTAACATTTGGATCAATATGAAAACGATAAACCACACTGCCGGTAATGTGCAAAAAATAATATTTATGAGAACATTGGTAACCAGCAACGGTAGACTTACTATTTTGTAGAATGCCAAAGGAACACAAATATACCAATCACCTTCATTGACACAGCATTTTGAACGCCCACACATTGAATACGTAAAAATAAAACGCCAAAATCGTATCGAAAATATCAGTGTGAATCGTGAAATCAGTTTTTGACTTGCTCTAAACAAATATAAATCATTTTCCTCTTTCATTGTAGGAAAAATAGTTTTTATCTTGATACACCATTTTCCATGAAAAATATCATTTGGTATGCAAATAATAAAGTCTTCCACGTCATTGTAAAGAGTGTATATCCATGAGTTGCTTATGCAATATACAATTGCTGTGACTATTATGATAAAACTGTGAACATAAACACGATGACTATCATAAAAGAAAGAGATAAGATTATTGTATTCGGGAATTCCAAAACGATAAACGTTTGGAAAATTGGAGTAACCATCGTCCATGAACATTTCATGTTTCATATCTAACAGCTTATATAAATTCATTGAAAAAATTATCAATGTTATGAGAACAGAATATCTAAAAAAAGGTGCATATTCTGTTATATCAAATGTTCTACAAACATCTGGTTCAGTTACTGGCTGTTCCTCGTTGACCACAGTATCCTGTGCACTGTATTCTTCTCTTTCACCTGGATACAATAATTTTCTCATAATTCTCACTAGCCCATAAGGTTTTTCCGAATTAATCACATCTCTATAATATTTGAATATTTCACGTCCTTTCCGAATTTGTATTGACTCAAATATGTACCATATAAACGGATGCATAAATCCAACGACACAAATAGCAAATGCTAATATTTTTGTCATATCATTTTTGGATATCAATACACTCTCCATAACTCCTTCCTTTAATGCATTTATGTTATAACAGTCAAAATCATATCCAACCCACACTGATGTTATCTTCCAAATAAACTCGAGGAATTTTATGTCATTTTCAAAGTTACGATGACATATATATGAGTCAGATTTATTGCCAATTACATTCGTCCATAGATAGTTTAAAATCAACAGGGTTTCATTCTCGTATGCGATGGTGTTGTTCTTATGACAGTTCGATGCAAGCGTAAATCTGATAGCTATGTTTTTCGTGCCGTATTTCGATATTCTAAATGTGAGAGCATCTAAATCAATTGGCAAATTTAAGGTATAATATTTCATTTCTTGTTTAACCCAGAACCATTCTTGCAGACCATTCCATTTATTTTCATCTGCATCATTAGCTATAATATACTTTCCTCCTTCCTTTGGTGTTAGCGATTGCGGCTTCGGTAGATAAATATAGAAAGCAAAAATGTTTTCATCAACTAGCATTTCTTGTTCAAATTTTTCTTTTGCTGCAATGGCATCCTTTGTACTCAAGTTCATATGACATTCATTGGACGATTCTTCCAGAAAAAATGTTATATTTTCTCCGAATCTTTTATAATTTGATATGGCTCTTTCAGATGATTCTTCTGTTCTTAAAGGTAAAGGAATCGTATATAAAACATCGACAACACAAAGTACGCCTGTGTATGTCAAAAGCTGCAAATATAATTAGTATTTGAAAGCAAACAATCTAAATATAGTTGTCTTGTAAAAAAGGACATATGGTACTAAAATATCAAAAGTAAAACAGTTGTCAATGTCAACAAAGGGCCGTTATTCGTAAATTACAGGCGGAACCGCTTTGTAAGAATGTTGACAGATCGAAGTAGTAAGAAAAGCCTCATCAATTTATTTAAATTCAACATATGTTTCCAAGAAATTATTTAGAAAGAAAAACAAATCGAAAAGAATGGCGCGTCTGGTGTTCAATCAACACAATTTTTACGTGAGAACTATTGAAAAACATACGCAGTTGTCTTAAATAACATAGAACTTGCTTTGATTTAATTTGAAATGACATTTTGGAAAGGAAACTTATTCATCTCAGATGAACAACAAATATCTTAAAATATGCCGAAATATTGTATTCATATGACTTCTATTATTGTCTTTAGAAATGGGGCTGTACTGAGGCTAGGTTCCTGTGATTTACATTTTTGCTGTAGCAGTAGCCTGCATTATAAATTTCACAGGCATCTTGCGTCAAAATGGGAAATTGGCATTACATGTAACAGTTTATTCCATTTAGTCGTGTGCTGTTCTTCATTGCTACGTTTTAAATACTAAAGTTATTGTAACCGTTTTATGGACACAAAACAGAAAGTATTCATTATACACAGAGAAAGGCATTAACTTGAAAGATAAAAAATGTTTATCAATAACGCATCATGTGAGTTTAAAACGGTATTGTATCTTTTCATGAGATAACATTTTCTTGTCCAAAATACAAAGTGCAAGGATGTTTATAAATTCGTTTTATTTTATCATTGTAAGGACGACCTTGATTTTGTACAACTACCACAGCTGATAATTAAAATAAACGATGGAGAACAAGAACTTACATGATTATTCATTTATAAGATTTCAGTCGTAGTCAACAATAGTTTGGCAAGCTTAGGCCGTGTTCACATTGACCTAAATTCGGTGTTGTGTTAGTGTAACTCACACGTAAACTAAACACAGTTGCGTTCCCATTGATAAAACTCAATGTTTACATGTATATATTTAAGGAGAAAACTATATTTGAGTAAAATCGATATTTTTGATAATTATTGATATACTTCTTTACAGAAATTGTTGTCTAAATTTTACAGGTTTTTTTTGTTAAAAAAAATTAACGTACTTTATTAACCCCTGATCAAGACTCACAAAGCAGCATCATGGCCGAACCCATAAGGCAGCAACCAACTGATTTTTTTTTTGTGGGGGGGGGGCTATTATAGTTGAGTATAAACATAAAGGCAGGGGGTTGGGGGTGGTGGGCTATGGATTTTGTTTGGAAAACAAAATGTTTTTCGTTTTTGGCCCTGAAAAAAAATTGTTTGTTTCACCCTCAGCTGTCACTATATATAATGCTAAAATTGATTTCGACTTGTCACGAAAATTTGTTCTGAAAAAAATATATAGCCCACGCCCCCCCCCCCCTTTCCAAAAAGAAACGGAAATAAATAGTTGCTACCTAATTTATTTGAAAAGGTCTTCCCGAATCGACTTGACGTACACAGAAATATTCGCCACTGGTCTTTACTCAAACAATGATTCACGCATAAATGCATGACTAAAAAAAGTTTGAGGTAAATGATATGTTTGTCTAGTATATCAGATCCGTTAAATAACATTTTTAAAATAAAAATAAAACGTTACCCTATTCCTTTACCAAATACTCCTTGGAGAAGAAATACCATTTGAAACAAACAGAAAAGATAAAAATGTAGTGATCCCTAATATCTCAAAATGGCTTTCATAAAGGAGCAACCACCTGACTTAAAAAAGGGGGTTGAGTCAGATTTTTTTTCTCGCGCAAACGTTTTTATTCATTTTTTTCGATGCTAGCAATCAAATTTTATTTATTTTACAATATCATCTATTTGACCGGAATATTTTTTTTTTTTATCAAATTTGGGATCAAAATATTTACCAAGGACCCCCCTTTTTTTTTAAGTCAACCGGGGTTGCTCCCAAACTGCAAGAAAACTGTCCGAAAAATTTGCATTCGGTTCTACGTAATGAACATTTAAATGACACATAGTTTACAAGTGTGAACAAATCTTATGTACAGGTAGCTAAACAAGGTGTATAGATGTGAACAAATGTAATGTGAAACTAGTGTGCATTACGGTAAACTAAATGTAAACATGTTTACTGTACATGGCTTTTTGTGTGAACACGGCCTTAGTAAGAAGATTTTAACATGGCTTGACATTATGTTTATCTTTATCTTAATCTGCCCATGTTAAAATGAGCATAAAGCTTGACATAAAGATTCTTACAGGAACAATTAGACGTTTTGTACTTAGAAGCGGACCTGTAGTACACGTTCGTAAGGCACTGATTTCAGATTAATGTCAACAAAATTTTAAAATAAATCAACCGTTGATGAACAGATACATGTTAACTTACCATTTTTATGATTGTAGAAAATACTTACTTTTATAATGATTGTATTTAATATCCTAACGAAAGAAGAACAATATATTAGAATGTTGATTAAACGTCTATCTATTGTTTTCATATAAGCTATATTTTTCCTAATCCATTCAAATATGTAAAAACAATATACCTGCATGTGCCAAATTGACGGATAATTGGGGTCGAAATTTTTGTCATTTTCTTTTTATAAAATCGTTTTTTCGGGGACATTCTTTATCGTATGAACAGACATACTTTACTTTTGTATTTCAAAAGATAAACACATTAAATTTCTGTCCAATTGATAATTAGCTTCTGTAATTAAAGAAATATGTATTATGTCAAGGTTTGTTCATGTTTTTCTCATATGTCAGTGGTTTGTTTTAGTATGGGTGTTATTTGTTTTAGGTGTCAGACCACCAATTACTCCCTCCAATTTAGAACGTATAAAGTAGCCCTACTCTAACACAAAATAGTGCTTTTGATGTCCTTGTTTACTTAAACTAATCAACAAATTTGCAAAAATTAAACTTTTGGTGAAAGAGAAATATATTTAGACCATTTTGAGCCAAAATTTACTTGTCTATGAGTTTGCATTAAAAATTGAGGATTTATGCGCACGTAAGTATACTAATTTAAGATTTCCAGAAAACCAGGGGTTATTATTGGAGTACCTCTTTTTGAAGGTCAGTTTTTTTCTTAGAAGGCTTTAAAGGTATGTTGAAAATTGGCATGCAGAAAGCTGATACATGTACAATTCAGGATAATTTTATACCTGGTTTCTCTGAAGTTTAACTTAAGGTAAAATATTTAGAAAGCTGTGAAAATTGCAAAATTTGGTTGAACCGATAAGGATATTTAATTGGTGGTCTGACACCTTTACTTAAGAAGATTATGTTCGATATGTGAATATTCTTTAGTATGATTATGCAGAGCAGAGATATCAAATTATAAACAACGATACAATGGAAAAAAATGAATCCGAGATTAAAACAATATTTTGATCGAGAATAAAATTATATTAATAAATTCATTCCGGGTACAAGGCTCGAACCGCGCGTACGGTAAAAATCAGTATTATCACTTTCGTTACCGACTACTGAATGATCAATGCTATGACCAGCTTAATCAGAACTTTTACAATTAACATACTTCTAAATCAAACACTTAAACATAACTGATCATTCGCGTTCAAATAACTAATTTTGATTGTATAATTATAGCTAATAACTGCAATAATTTTTGATGTTTGAAATTTTTAACAGCTATAATTTAGTTTACTCTCTGAACAATAACCATCATTTCAGAATCAACCTGTAACAGATGTTTAGAATTGTAAGTTAATTTTGTTAACTTGTCGAATACCTGAATATAGATGTTATCCGTGCAAATATAATCATTTCCATCTATTTAATAATAAAACTGACGAACTATTCAATTTATTAAGCTTAAAGATTTATAAAATTCTGTTGATTTGTTGTCAAAACGTAAAACAGAAAGTCTTTTTACCAGACTTACGTCAACGGAGTCCCCACTTCT
Organism: Mytilus edulis; assembly: GCA_019925275.1. Lineage (NCBI taxonomy): Eukaryota > Metazoa > Mollusca > Bivalvia > Mytilida > Mytilidae > Mytilus > Mytilus edulis. Next base: position 68,950,723 of record CM034350.1, read on the forward strand.
TTTGAATAATTTAATTCATATCATTTATTATAGGACGCCAATTTATTTTATAATGTTCCAGCCGGTTATATACATTTGGATTAAAATATTATGAACTCCAGTTAAAAAATATCAAATGTTTCTAAATACATGTGTCCTTAATAACAAATACATCGTTGTCCTCTCAGACAAAGCCCAACAACATCGGTTGTGTTTGTAAATCACATTTTTACATAAACTGTTTAATAAAGATACAATATTTTGACAATTTAGTTAGAAACCTAAAATAAACCTTCACGAAACTTTCCAATAAGGAAACAATGATCAATTATAGGTATGCTCTACAATTTTCTAAACTTTAACCAACAATGCAGAACTGGATAATTTGTCACTCTACTGAATACTTGAATAACATTAACCCGTATCTTATCAATAATGGTTATATTTCTGCATCTACTTATGCTCTACGAAAAAATTTCCTAGTACAAATCTTTTCAATCAGCAACCACAAACCGTGATTCAAAGAAAAAATATAATGTGAATATTTAAACTTCACTACACTACAGTTTACATAGATATTTTTCATTTTGGATTAAAAGACTGAAGACATTCTAGGTTTTTTTGTTTTTTTTTAAATGCTGACCATTAAGATAACACTATTTTTTTATGCGAAACATTTGGCAATGTATGCAACGTACTGATTAGACATTTTTGTATATGCAAGATGTTGAAAGTACAAAATTGATCTACAAAATGAGAAAGTACGACTGCCATTTGCTATATTGAGAAAATATATTGTGAAAGAATATAACAGTGGTCAAGTCTTTATCGGGTCGTGAAGGAAATCTTCTAGAGAAGACACGTAAGTTCAATAGATAATCGTATCTATTGAATAAGGAGGACAAATTTTGAAAATAATTGTCTGTCAAAATGATTCAACTTTATGATCAGTATACGAATGAGTTTAAAAGATCGCATTTTTTTACAAAACCTTAAAAGGTAGATTGCCCATCTCTATCTCAATGACATAGAAAATTTAAAAAAACAAAAAACAAAAAACATATTCATATCAATGACCGAATTAGTATTCTCTGAAGCTTTAGATAAGATTATATATGATATTATGTTTATTTATAAAGTACCTATATAAAATAGAAATGTATTAAATGGCTATGTATAAAATAAGATAAGTTTTACTGTATATTTTCCCTGGATATCAGTTATAATTGTATGCATCAGGGATACTTGATGGAATGCTGTACATTAAGTAATTTGTTAAAACAGCAAAGAGTGCAATAAAGAATTTATGAATGTTAGAAAAAAAAGTATTTTCTGAAGCATGTCGTTCTACGTTAATGTTTTAAATAACTATTTTTTTGGAAGCTGTATTAGAAAGGAGTGGGGGTGACCAAAAATAGCTCCTCATGTATATAAATATCATAAGTATATTTTTTTAATTTGAGTTTTTAAAAGTTTAAGTAAACATGAGGTGGTGGACAGTTACACTTAAAAATGAAAATAAAACAATTAACCCATTCATTTACGTTTCATTAAAATATACCACGCCTCAGAAATGGGAATGGTACCATTAAAACAGTACATGCATATAAGCATTTTAAGTATCATTCATTAATGGAGTTTTCTAAAAGTTTTGTAGTATGAGGTGGTGGATCATATGCACATAGGAATTCATATAAAACAATAAAACAATTCATATACCTTATGATTAAAATAGCACATGATTCAATTCAATTAAAGTATACCATTTGGTGAATGTGATCTAGTTTTCTGACGATTAATACATTATAGATAGGAAAAGAGGCACCATATTAACTAAATATTGTTGTTATATTTTTTTAATTTTCTGATTTTTGTTTAGAAATATTTTTTTTCATTCTAAAGATCTGAGTTTTTATACCGGTCTATTACTGTTTATATGAATTCAATGTCCAACAATCATGTAATGTCAGTGTAAAGATTAATAAATCAGATTAGGTCAAGATTGGTTTATTAATAAATACTGTTATCATAAGGCTAATAATTATACCGGTAACAGTTTTAAAATATACCAAAATCATTTCAATAGGGTCAAATACAAGGACTGTCATTTTCAACTCCTGGGATATTGACCCGACATCTATCATCTAATTGATATAGATAATTTAATGAGTCTTGTCTCTAGGTTAAAAGAGCACTAGCTGTCAATTCATGTTGACCAATTTGACTCAAAATCTCATATTTGATTCATAACAATATAAAACATTTATTCACACACCATTGAATGTCTTAAATAAACAGTTTACAGGTCATTAGATTAAAGTTCACATGAATACGGATTCAATGAGGTCGAGTTATTCACTTGCAAGTGAATAATTCACCATGAATGTTTCTTAGCTAATCTTGACATAATTGAACCATACTGGCTTCTAAAAACGAATAATTATTTCACTATTTCACTTTCATTAATGATTGAACAAATAAATTACACTTAAGATTTTTACCTATCTCGTAGCTATTGCCCTTTTAAATGTTCTCTTAACATAATGAATCGGGATAGAACTAGCTGCATTCTTCTCTTATGGAATATACGTCAGATTTCCATTTGTTCCGTTGCTTTATAGTCGAACGTTTAAGGGTTAATGAACTCCCTTTTTTCAGGTTTTTCAATTTACGTTTAAGATCGGTATTTTGTGATAATGATTGTTTCATATTCCTCTATAACATATAAAATATATATAAACAAAAATGAAATCAAGATAAAGCGAAGTTATGTTATCTAAACATAGAGAATTATTTCATTAGCTGAACGTGTATGCAAAATACAGACACAACATTTTTTGCGAGGTATTCAAATAAATAAAAATCTACTCAACAGTTAATGCGAAAGTAGTTTGAAAGGTGATAGCTTCGATTTCATTTAAAAACGTGATAAGTTTTTAGTTGCAGAACATGCAGAACTCAACAGAATTACAAAATGCCGTCTGAAGGGTAATCATCTAATCATTCGAAACAGAACAGGAACTGTGCGACAAGAGATCCTGACTTTTACTTATCCTGGTGGCAGAAATGATTGAACTCTCTGATTTTATGCAACACTTCCTGGTTCTAAATTTCACGATTCCTATCAGTTTACTTCATATCAAACATGCACGTATTTTAATAAATGTTTGAACCTGTCATTGATTTGAAAGAACAAATAATCTCCAATAGTTTGGGTACAGATAATGACGATTGTAAGCTTCCTTGCAAATTAAAGAATAACAGTATGCGTTATATAAAAAATTACATGATTTATGATGTCAATATTATTTCATAAAAAGCAATATTTTTTGAGGAATTTTAACTTACCAGATTCATTTTTAGTGCAATTCAGACTCTTTTTGGTATACTAATAAATACTTTATTAGGATTAAATTGATTCTTGTACTCAGATAAAGTTTATCAAAGTAAGTCAGACTGACAAAGTACAAGGATGCGTATATGTTTTCTTTTATCATAAACGGGTCGCTAACGATTAACATGTGCAAAGATGATAGATTGAAACAATTATCTATAAAGACTAAAAGATAAAGATTAAGTCACAGCGCAGCCTTTAACAGCGAATTCGAACAAATCCCATATCTTTTACCTTAGCCGTATTTGGCACAACTTTTTTTTGGAATTTTGGGTCCTCAATGCTCTTCAACTTTGTATTAATTTGGCTTTTTTAACTATTTTGATATGAGCGTCAGTGACGAGTCTTGTGTAGACGAAACGCGCGTCTGGCGTATAAAATTATAATCCTGGTACTTTTGATAACTATTTTACTAATTTAAAAGGCTCCGAATGTAAAGTATGCGTGAACCTAAATGGAAGTTTAACCTTTCCATAAAGGAATGGAGTTCATCACCGTATCACAACTTACCGTCAGCATCTGGTTTTGTGTTTTTGTGTTTTTGTTTTCGTTTTTCGTTTTCTCTGTTATTTCTAGGGAAAACAACGTTTATTTTTAAAGTCATATGAAACGAGTTTCTTGAGATTTTAATGTTCTAAACATTATTGAACCAATGAATGCAAAAATCATCATGTATATACTAAACTAAGTTTTGCATACACGTTTTTGTATATTTATAACACATCTAGAACGTGTCATCGACAAATAAAATTTCATTCAGTATATGTTGATCGTAAGGTGATAACTTTCGAGTATATTGCCGAACTTGACCGGATCGTGACATTGGTCATCAATAAAATAGAACACGGGGAAAGCTTGACAGATAAGTGAATTGAAACAGCCATGACATTTGCTTTTAGATTTTCCATGCTTTCCCATTTGTTAATTAAACTATTCCTTGACAGTTGTTAAATCACATGTTGAATTGATTTGTTCTTTAATAATCTGTTATTTCTATTTACCTTCATGGACATGTGTGGTTACATTCTTTCATCACGGTTTTCCCATCTGACTTGCGCTTTGCGGTGGTCGAAGCTATAACGAGAGGTGTCGTAGTTAAGGTCGCTATGTACAGGAAAATATCGACGAATTAGTGTCTGGCAAGTCAATAATTCAATATCGGTACATTCATTACGATTTTGATTATATTAAAGATTTTCTTTGACAAAAGTTAATGAACACTTCTTTTAGAGTCAAACTTAGCCCCTCAAATGTATAAAACATGTTTAACTTTTTTTAATTAAAAGAATTATACGACTTTAATATTTTTTTGACTTTTGAATACCTTTATGTTGATTCAGTTTTATTAGTATAAGTAAAATTGAATAAAATGCGACCTAACTGGAAATAGGCTCTGATACGACATATGTAGGACTAATGTATATACAACACATAAATCCAGTAGAACATGATAAATACATTCATTAAAAAACAAATTTGCATATAAATAATTGATGTTATAAATTGTTTTTTTCAGAGTTATTTTAATTATTATTTTCGACCAATAATTTCCTTATTATAGAATATCTCTGATTCAACAAATGATTTAGACAAAAGATATCTGGAAACAAAGCTATCATTCTCATATATTTTATGTACTGGCTGATGATGTGATATCAACATCATTCACATCATATATAGGAAAAAATGTTAGCTCTGTTATACATATTCAAGCAAAGGAAATGTGTGATAATAAAAGTTTCAATTTTGAAAATAAGCGCTTATCCAACATTATAATTTTGTTATTAACAAGCAACATATTTATCGATCGGTATCATATACGGATTAACTCATTCTGTCAGACTATCTGTGCATAATACCTCCTCCCATTCCAGGCGTATTCCAAATTCTGTATCACATTTACATGTTCTTGTCATTAATTCTACAGCGCTTTAAGCGTTAAATAAAAATGTATATACAACATAAATAAAAATAAAATACTCAATTAAAATCCTGGACGTATTAGTGCATCTGCATCATTGCAATGTCGTTGTTAGTAATGCATTAGCTGTAATTGAATGAAACAAATATGTATATAAAAGTTTATTCATAATGTAGAACAGGTTACAACATAATTGAAATTTTTAACCGTAAAACTTTAAACAAGACTTATGTACCCAAATTATCCAATATCAAAAGAAGATATGCTATGATTGTCAATGAGACAACTCTTCACAAGAGACTAAATGACACACACATTAACAACTATAGGTCACCGTATGGCTTTCAACAGTGAGCAAAGCCCAAACCGCATAGTCAGCTATAAAAGGCCCCGAAATAACAAATGTAAAACAATTCAAACATATGGAAACATGTTAATAAATGAATAAATCAAACAGGCAGATTTTACTTGTTCATTGTACAATCAGAATACTTAATCTATTTCGTGAACGTACACACAACGAAAACGAAGAGCATAAATTATTATCATATGTAGACATACTTGGTGTGTTAACTGAAATAATATCTCTCTCTCAAAAACAAATAGAAACAAACAAACAAAAAAGAACAAAAAAGGACAAAAAAAGGGTATACTATTTCGATTGTTGGCATAGATTAATAGATCATTTATTCTGGAACAATTGATTCAAACAAGCTTCCTTGCGGCTAAACAAGATTTTGATAACAAACAATAATAGTACATAGTTATTATTTAAAAAAATATTATCCTCTGAATATAATAAAGACGGATATCAATATTATTTGACTTCTATTATTATATTTACAATGTGAGACAATATTCATCAATATGAACTAAAACAAGACACGTTTTCGCCTCCTTTACAATTGGTAATTTTATACTTACAATGTATTAAGGTGACAAAAACACATAGTTTGCAAGATACAGAGGATTATTTACTGTTTTAACTGTTTATGATTTATAGGTTCCAATTTTCAATATTGGGATACTGATATAGATAATTAGGCTTTTAGACAATATTGGTACATGCTAACATATATAAATAGTTGACTGTATGAATTACCCAAATTGTGCGTACGCAGGTTTTGTTCTTTAAAATTCAATATTTGACTTTTTATTGTAAATATATATTAATGTATTTAAACAACTTTTTACGTCAACTGCACACATGTTTTCTTATTCACCATAGAATACAATCAGAAGTATAATTTATGCAATCGCCAATATCACAATCAACTATATGACACCAGCTATGAGTCTTCAATTAGGACATGGTTTCGATATACCAATTCCTATCTGAAGACGTGAAATTATACTGACCTTAGAAATCCTTAGTTCATGCATTTTTTCCCCTTAAGTGTTAAACAAATTCATCGAACTTACATGTCTAATAGTTTGAGGTTTTTCTTTTCCCTTTTCTTTTTGTATCTCTCCATTTACAGTATTTCTGTTTTATAAGACCATGCACAAGGAACATGAAGCCACGAATATGCGAATTCTTATCATATAAAAACCATTTTGAACATGCATAAGTGTTATTGTTATAGACTCTTTAAGAAGATATTTTTTACATTTCTAAGTTTTGACATATGTCTCATCCTCCATATGTGAAGTAGTCCATTCTAATGTATTAAACTTAGAATAAAGAGGGACAAGACATTAAACAGATTAGTTAAGATATACTTCACAAATAGGTGAAATAAGGATACTCTAGTCTGACGTTCGTTTGCGTTGTTATTTGACTTATTTTTTTTTTATATCTAATGAATAGCTATATAAAAAAAGATTAAATCCCAATTTTTCAGAGAAGAATTGAAGGTCTTTCCACATCAGCTTTATAAATCATTGATGAGAAGTTACTTTCGGTTTAGTCAAAGTTGCTTTTGGCGTCCAAGCATAGGTGTCTTCATACTGATTCAATACATAATTATATATATTTTTTGCATGACATAAGGGAGACAATTGTAAACTTCCGGTTTAAAAAATGTCACTTCCGATCTCACATGATAGCTTTATTTACACTGATTCTAAAAATATATGGTTTGTATATACTTTTGCCACTAATACGGGAGATATTAGATACGTCCAGTTTAGTGAAATTCACTTCTAGTCTATGATAGGGTCGGTTGAAAACAAAACTTTACGACAAAAGAGATGATTTCAGCTTTCCAATTGTGAACTTTCCATTTCTAAGTAGCAACATTTCAGCAGCACCTGCATACGGGGTATATATCTCCCAATTGATACGATATTCCCGTGCTTGCATTTCCTATCATGATTTTCTTGATAGAGGTTTGCTGCTCACAAGGAAGCTATTAAACCAAGAGTTCCAAATGGTGAAGTTGAAATCATCCCTTCGGAAATTTTACGGACGCCATCACGAGTTGGTTGACCGTTATGGAATAACCGTTTCACAAATGATATCGGATATGTTCATTACGTCGTAACTACAATCCCTTCCCTTTCATGAATATGACCTACCGAATTAGACTATTTACCGGATTTGTAATCACATAAGCAACACGACGGGTGCCACATGTGGAGCAGGATCTGCTTACCCTTCCGGAGCACCTGAGATCACCCTAGTTTTTGGTGGGGTTCGTGTTGTTTATTCTTTAGTTTTCTATGTTGTGTCGTGTGTACTATTGTTTTTCTGTTTGTCTTTTTCATTTTTAGCCATGGCGTTGTCAGTTTGTTTTAGATTTATGAGTTTGACTGTCCCTTTGGTATCTTTCGTCCCTCTTTTATGTATACATTTTTTTTAAATATTAGTTTCTAGGTACTTTTTCATGAAATAAGTGCAAAAAATAGCTACTTTCTATTTACTCAAGGTCAATTCCGGTTGATATTTTTCAAGGGCACATGTTAACCATCAGTTTGCAAAAGACCCTATGGCTTTATCATGTACCAAGTTGGATAAATACTGAATCAACCTTAAATTGAATCATTTCAGGTCCAATAACTCTTATAAGATGTCATTGGATTGTTTTATACCATATGTATTATATCTTAATCACAATTATTCAAACTTTTTGCATTAGTTCTTTTATATATATCTTTAAAAGTGACAGAGGAGATCAACGAACAAGGAAAAGTTAAAATGTAGAATTTTACCTTAACCTAGTTTTCTAATCGTTGGATCAATGATCTCAAATCAAAAGACTCTAGGTCTCTATCAATTATGGTTTACCAGTTACAAATGCATATCACTTATTTCAAATGCATTTTTAGGGAAATAACTCTCATATGGAGTCTTCGTTTTGCGTCTGTCAAAATTGGACAAAAAATCCTACGGAGGAGGTCTCACCACAAAGAAAATAGTGTATTGGGAGATAACTCTTAAATAAAAAGTCTTCCACTAAACACGGTCAATCTCAAAAGCGAAATAACTGTTCGATATCATGTGCAAAAAGCGACATCTTGCAAAACAACAAAACAGGGCACGTAACAAATTTAGCGAAAGAAGAAAGAAAATCAGAATTAATACAATAGGTATTTCCATAGAATAGTTGAAAGACTTAAATATGTGGTATGAGTTTATTTCTTGTCTAAAGAGAAATTAGTAGTAAGCATACGCATCTGTTGCAGTGAAACAGGTATTTGATAAATAAAAAAGTAAGAAGTATCTATATTTCCAGTGGCGTACATTTTCAAATCGATTCAGTTCACACTTTAAACTATACATATATTCTGAATATACCTAAATGTAACCTACAAGATGTAATGCTTCCTACAAACAGTAAGCCATGTCACTCAATATTTGTTTTTAAACAGTAATACATTATAGAGTGTTTAAGTTTGTAGTTATTAAGAAACTAAGGATGTTATTTAGAAACTAAAATTTTAATTTCATCAAGCAAAGTTGACCTTAGATAGATTTGGCTATTACTTTCAGGTCCGTTTTAGTCATATGTATACATCTCAATATCTGTTACATTTTTTATAACAACAACAAAAAAAAGGTTCAAACTTAACTAAACATTCGATTCAAATCCATCAGTAATAGATTGAAATATGAAAATCGAATGATTTAGACTGAAATACAACATGATAAGATTAACAAGTATTTCAATAACAGGAAATTGTCGTAGATAAGAAGTCTTTAGGCAATCGTTGTGTCACTTTTTGTCTCATGCTTACATGAATAATTCGTTATCCATATAACTTACAAAAGATGTTCAAACGCATGTTTAATTCTTTAACATTTTACATGTGTCTGTTTATTGTATAGAGTTATATATTCATTTATTTAAACAACTATTGACATTGCAGATATGTGTTCTCATTCATCAAAGAATGTTAAAAGAAGCCTTATCCAAAGCATGTTATAATTATTGACAATTATTTAACACCTCCAACTACTTTTTATTAGAACCTGGTTTCGATTAAGCAATCCCGAACTGAAGATGTATCATAATCCTGGCCTTATAATTGCTTCATTTGTGCATTATTCTTAAGTATGAAACAAATTATTAATAATCTAATGTCGGAGTTGTGCTCACATGTCTACTTAATTGAGATTTTCTTTTCCTTTTCCAATTTGTTCTCTCCATATACAGTATTTATGTTTTAAAAACTCCATGCAGAGGGAACACGAAGCCACGAAGATTCCAATTCCTATCAAATAAAATGCACTTTGAACATCTATAAGTGTTATAGCAATTGATTCTTTAAGAAGAGATTCTTTACAATTTCCACGTGTTGGCCAATGTCTCAATCTCCATATCTGAAGTAGGCCACTTTCGTGTATTGAAATTATTCTGAAAAAGGACAAGACATTAAACAGATAAGTTAAGAATATAATTCACAAATATGTGAAATAAGAGTACTCTGATCTGATATTGGACTGCATTGTTAGATAACTTATTTTTTTTTATAATGAATAGCTTATGCTTTGTCCAAGTTTAGCTGAACTCTATATCCTTTGTTATAAATCATCTCTAATACCTGTATTAAAGGTTTTGAATTTTCAAATATGATGGCTATCACTAAGGAGACATTTATAATATAGTAAAAATACGCCTTTTGTGCAGCGAAACAGGTATTAAATGTTATTACCGGGTTTGATAAATAAAGTGAGAAGGATTTATATTTTCAGTTGCATTAAGATTATCTGATCATTGTCTACTTTTTAAATCGATCCAATCCCCACTTAAAATTATATGGTATGCAAGAGTATACCCAAAATGCAACCTATCACACGTAAAGCTTCCTATAAATGTCAGTTATGTCAACCATTATTTGATTTTAAAACAGTAATACATTGTATTGTGTTTAAGTTAAGAAATTATCAAGAAACTAAGGTTTGAATTTGTTAATAATTTGAAAACTGAAATTTCATCTCTATCCAGCAAAGTTGGCCTTACATGGGTTTGGCTATTATTTGCAGGTGCATTTGGTCATTTGCGTATAGCTTTTCACCTGTTTCTGTTCTTTTTCAACTTGGGTTTTAAATATTCGGCTTGTATCGTTCCTAATCAAGGTAAATATATAAACGCGCGTCGGACGCTTCGAATTTATGAAATGTTCTTCATTTTTAATTTCTCACTTTTAAATCCTCATGAGGTTATGTTGTGTAATCAAAATACTAACTTGTCAGTAAAAATCTTGGTAAATGGTGAATTATTTGGAAGTGCTATTGCGTACTGTAATTGGAAAAACTTCAGCTAATGTCATGGCCAACTCACAGTTATCTATCATGGTCATATCAAAGAACATTTTGTCTACAATAAACGCATAATTTCCATCCAGTACTTTGCAAATATGTTCATCACCTATATAACGCAGGACCCTTTTATCAATTTTATTGTACTCTACAACTCCGCTCCATAATTTTTGATACTCTGGCATTTCCGATGTCTGTGAATAAATTGAAGTTAGGAAATTTTAAAAGTAACAACTCGTTAGTATTTTATACTGTCTTGTTTTTTTCCTTAATTTCAGTTTTTATATAAAAATTAGTCGAAATTAAACCCATACTGTCCATCCAGATTGACAGGATATTTAGTGAAATGTCAAGGTTAGATGAATGCAAATTATTATTTATAAAAACGGAAGAAACCAAAGGTTTAAATAAAAACAGAAGTACCTTTCTTGGTTGTACCTTCACCAGAAGCACTCAAAGAACAAAAACGTAGCCTAATGATGTACAGAAATCAGAAAAATGTGAAATGCTATTCGACCAATGGGGAAATAAAAATAATAGTCGAAGTCAACTAAGTTCAATTTTGCCTGAGGGAGTTGAATACCTAACATAAATGTTAAAAGATGTAGTATGATGGTCAATGAGACAACTCTCAACGAGAGACCAAACGACACATAAGATATCAACCCCGCATTTTTTTTTTGCGCGTGATTGTCCTAAGTAAGGACCCTGTTGCCTTTGTTAGTATGTTTTTTTCTTAAGTTTTAGATCATTTATATGTCTGGGAGGTTTGTGTTACATCCATTCTCACTGGACTTGTACACATTTATTGTTACGGGGTAAAATGCAGCACGCCTCCGGTTGCGGGATTTTCTTGCTTTTTTGGGGACTCATTTGTGGACATGGACTGCTTTCTTTCCCCATTTCTATTCTGAATTTTTGCTATGTGTCACTGTGCGGCATTCAAAAAGACACTGAATATAGATCTAAGAGTACACGCAGTTCCTGACCGCTTGTTCAAAGCCAACGGCAACTATTTAAAAAAATCATGTATCTTAGACTAAGTTTTCTAAATATATTGTTATTTGTCAACAGACTAATAATATTTTTATCCTAGGTTTTTTGTGGTGAATAATTGTCTAATTTGCCCTTACTTATACACTATTTCTCATCTAACTTGTCCACAGAGAATAGTTGTAACATTAACTATAAGGAGCAGCAGTAGTTAATCGACGTTAATTCATTTACCAAAACAAAATCAAGATAAAAGAAAACCTTAGCAAATCGAATGAACTTAAAACTGGCGAACGTGAGAGCG